>MU968551.1:20420901-20780372 GCA_034641835.2 Pinus albicaulis
AGATGTCCAAGGTGTGGAAGATTATTGAGTACAAAATGTTGAGAATTAGTGAGGGCTAGGTTTAATTCAAATTATCTACTTGATAATTACATGTGAGCTTACTACTGTTACTTATGTCTTCTCTTCTTAGCTTATTATGTCTTTCATCAAGTAAATAAACAATACACAAGAGACACAAATTTAGGTTCTTCGAGCCAGAGCCAAAACCTCTCCTTCTTGGAGACGAAAACCCACAAGAAATTCTTCTTATAGACTTTCAGTTGACAAATACCATGACCATGACACAGACCCTTGACCCTTGACCCTTGTATGCCTCCATGACCTTGTCACTGCTTCTTCGTTGACTCCTTAAACCAATCCTTCTTTTCTGCATCGTCCTGCACCTTTCTGCACTAGGACTAGAGAGCTCGGTCTCTAACTGTCTTCTTCACTGTTTTGCACTTGTTACCTAGAGAGAATCGGTCTCTATCTAACAATCCTTAACGCAGTAGCCTTGGCCTCCAATGATCTCCTTCCTTAGTTTTCCAAGTGACTTCTCCCTTCGGCCTCCTTCCAACACCTTGATACACTTGATGATAGCCCTGAACTAAACAATATTAACCCTTGAAGCAGTCCTTGTCATTCGCTAAGATTGCAAAGATGATGGTGCAGATTCTTGTCCGAAATATAGACAAACCGTTACGCACTTCTCTTAGACTTCTTCTTTGCTGTATCACCCTTAAACTTCGCACTTGAGATCTGCACTGAAGTTGCAAACTTGTTTGAAAATCACAGAGATATCCAAACTTCTGTGACACTGTTTTATGTGTAGTATACTGGGGTATATATAGAAGTTTGCACCTATAATAAGCCGACCTGACCAGCTTGTTGTTTATAGGCCGACTAGGAGAGGTATTCCAACGCTGATATGATTTGGAGTATCATCATTATTTAGAGCCATGTCTTCAAGCTTATTTGACAAGGTCTTTGAGGCTTACATCACTCACTATGACACTTCATATACATGACTCTTAATTAATACATTTATGACAAGATGACAAATCCTAAAAGACATCTAGAAGAAGTCTTTGACCTATAATAAAATCCTTGCTCATGAAACCCATGAAATGAAGCAAGCTCAAAAATACATTTTAGTATCTTTGTCTTCTTCATTACATAAATACATAATTACATAGTCAATATGAAGACCGAACCTAGTTAGACTTTTCAACACTCCCTCTTAACTAGGGAGGTATTCATAATGGTACATGGTTACTTTTAGTCTGAAGAATCCCATAAGAAGAATCGAATTGGTAATCGCATCTGTAGAGCATTTTATGAGCCAGCATTTTCCTAGTGCAAGGCCTTAACTAACAACCCCTCTCTCAATGAGACAATGGGCTACATTGCTGACGAGACACATGACTTATAGACATCATCGTCATTGTCTCTCCAAGGTACGTACTCCACACTAGTGTTCCCAAAGTATGACCTTCTTGGACTATTATTCTCTTGGGTAGCTAGCCCTCAAAGAGTATGAATCCACGACTACTCTTATCTTGAATGCCCTATCTCATTCTCAAAGAGTATCAGATGCCAGATGATTACCCAATCCTCCATTCTGTCTTCCCAGTTGAAGACCAGAGTAATATGTCTATCTCTCCCTCTTAGCCAGGGAGGACCTATTCCAGAAGGGAATGTACTCATTCCTGTACAAGGAATGTACCTAAGTTCATTCTTAGGAATTACCCAGTTCCTTCCAAGTAAGAAACTTATCACTAGGCTCCCTCTTAACGAGGGACCTACAGCAGCAATGGTGAGACACCCAACTGCTCATGAAGAATTCCTCCCCTCAATGTCATGGATTTCGATCTTGAGGAATCTTCAACTTTAGCTTAATAGGGCATAGATTATCCATCACTTTCATCCATGAGTCATGTCATCTACTAGAAAGTGATTCATCAGTCTTTCTCATATGATCTACTTTTATGCCATGTTGCTTTCCTTCGAACCATCTCCCAAGGATCTTACATCATTCCACATGGTTGGCAGCCCTACATAAACTTATTTAGATAAACATATATATATATAAGGACTTTTAAATTAAAAGTTACCTAAGTGATGATTTTTCACCATGACATCTTCTTGTAGGCATTGCCATCCTTTATTTAGATTGAGACATCTCCTAAAGATATGTATTGTCAAGGGTCTTCTTCTATACCATATTTCTATCAGAGTTTACATATCTTCCTAGGAGATCTCCTAGTCACATCTTCTTGGCTTCCGGATGGTAACTGCCTCTTGACATGGTTGCACTTCATGATCTCTGCTTTTCTTTTTGCACACAGTTTCATTTATTCCCAAGAACTTCCAACATATATTTCCTTGTTTGTATACAACCACCTCATATTCCATATGAGAATATATTTGATTTCATCTGTTAATGACAACCTGTGTACCATTAGAGATCCTCCTTTCTTTGATCATACTTCTAAAGATAGAAATTCATCACCTGCAACCATATGACATGACTTAACAGCATCCAGTGTTAGCATATATGTACCTTATCTTATCCATTTGAGTCATCCTACATCAATTTCCTTAGAATGAAGAACTTTATTCCCTTGACCTGCTTTATAAATATGTCATCATATCCTAATCCCAGAATTCTGCAAGACAAAATTAACGATGAAACCTTTTTCTTTCTTTTTAACTAGTGAATCGAAGGAGGACTCCATTAGAAAGTGCCAACACTTGTTTCATAGATGACCCTTGATTCATATGACTATCTTTCATCAATGTTGTTATTAGTGAGGTTCCTAGGAGCCACTTCTTCTAAGACAAGTGCTCCTTCCATGCTTCTATCATGATGATATAAATATACAATGCTTCCTATCATCCTATTTTACAGCCAACAGAAATCACTTAAAGAGGAAGATGATCTCAATTATATTAGAGATATTTCACTTCTTCTTTCTTAGATTTCTTTGCGTCAAGTTCTTCCCTTTCATCTATGACATGGGCTTCTACCTTTTTCCTTTTGTTCTTTCCAGATTTAGGACAATCCCTTTTATAATGCCCAAGTTCATTACATCCAAATCATCATATTCTGTCCATATTTCTATTGAGATTTTGTGTATTTGTGGTAGCATCGGATGCTCTAGCTCCCAAATTTTGTGGAGGGACTAGAGTACACTTGATCTACAAGACCTAGAAAGGGATTTGGGAAATTGCATCTAGTTTGGGAGATATTTAATTAATTAATTATTTTAATGTATTTCCTAAGTCTAAACTTAGGAAAATTAAATAATTAAAGTTAATTAAATTAAATATGTGATGAAATTGTCTTAAGTCACACGGATCAATCTTTCTTGTAATCTTAGCCATTGATTCAAGATCTGATCATGGCCGTTGGTTTCCCAACGAGAAAAGTATAAAGGAAAGGCTTGGAGTCATTTGTAAAGACACACAGAGGTAGAGAATTGAAGCTAAGCTGAGATTCTAGGGCAGGGTTTTCTTAGAATACTCAGGAGTGTTTCAGCTGCAGAGAGGGTGGTTTAGACAAAGGGGATGATCTGATCCCAGTGTCTAGAATCAGCAAGAGATAGAGAGCAGCTTCAGAAAGGCAGCGCAGAGAAGTAGGGGCATCAACAGCAAGAGGGCAGCAGCTGCGCAGTGCAGGGGTAGCTTTAGCTATGCAGGTGCTGCGCAGTCACTCCTAGGGCAACGTAAGGCTGCTGGAAACCCTCAGAGGTTATGTAGAGATCCTCAGGGGCAGCGTAGGGACTGCGTCACCCAGTCTGGGGTAACACAACCCTTTCTAGGCCAGCGCTGAGGGACGTAGGGGCTGCAGAGGTTGACGCAGGGGCTTCAGGGGCAGCTTTGGGTTTTCTAGCGCTTGATTTTGGCTGAGTCCTGTAAATCCCGTTTGAGGGTGTGGATCAAACAATATTTTGGCTTCAGAACAACCGGTGAGTTGCAGATCTAATCTTTCTCTGTTGGGCTTTCCAGATCTAGAACCCAGATTTGCTGTATTCAGAAAACTCTTAATAATAAAACCCTCCAGCAGCTAAAGACCAATTTTTCCGCATTGAGTTTTTCCAGGGACTATTTGTCCAGAAAATCACTGTGTCACTTTGTCTATGTGTGCATGTACTTTTTCTAGATTTGAATTGGTGAAAGTCTGTTATGTGTTTTGCTTCGATATTAATTTGAATTATTCAGTTAATAACTTAATTAAGAAGGAGGAGCATAACCAGATCTAACAGTAGATTTCTGCATAATAGTAACATTCAGAATTTTTCACACGATATCAAAACAATTGTAGATCTAGGAGGGTCACCAGCAGAAGACTGAAGGTACTTGTTGCAGAAAGCGGCAGGAAGTGCAGTAGCAGCAGCAGAAGGGAAGATCTGAAGGGACAACGGAGTTTTTAGAGAAGAAAAGTTATGCAGAGGGCAGGGTGACGCAGTCTAACGTTGTCTCGCAATAGGCCCACACACTTACTGAACAGAGGCAACATAGAGGCAGCACTTGGATTGTCTGAAGCCAGCAGTGTGACGCAGATCTGAAGTTGTTAGATCTAGAAGAGCCTGAAGCAAAGTTACAGAAATTTAGAAGGTGCTGGTGCGGTTAAATTTCTGAAGTTTTCAGCTTTTTAGCTTAAGCACTAGTGACAAAGAGCGAGAGGAGATCAGCTTCCCAGAGACTTTCTAGCCAAAGAAACTTGTAGATTGATCAGAGGATCAAAGAGAGCTGAATCATTGTTGATTTGGTAGATTTCCAAGAAGGGAAATTAGTTTTCAGAGGGAGCAGAAGGTGCCTGTTTCGCTAAGGGCCTTAGATCCAGATCTCTAGCAAAAGAGAAAGGAAGCTCCGACACATTTATGGGCAGATGGCTCCTCATGGACTGTGTGATCAGGACAGATTGGATGGCCTATCCAATTTTTCAGTTTGGAAGGCTAGGATCTTGATAGTCCTAGAGGCATATCATCTAAGAGACCATGCTGGACAAGTTCTAGCCACACCGACTGATGCAGATCTCTTAAGGAAGCATAATGAACCTGCTGGACATGCCAAGCGACTGATCATGGATGGAATTAAGGACCATATTGTCCCACATATAACTGAAAAGAAGACAACTAATGAGATGTGGAAGGCCTCAGATGCGGTCATTCATGATGACCAAGGAAGAAGACATGGAACATTTCCTCTTCAGATTACAGTCAATTAGAGATCAGTTGACTGCAACGGGTGCTAAGGTGGAAGATGAGCCGATGGTTAGGACTGCTCTCAATGCAGTCATAGATTAGTGGGAAACCTTTGTCCAAAGTATCTTGGGCAGAGCGGACCTCCCAGATTGGGATAGCTTGTGGGCAATTCTGCGTCAAGAAGAACTCCGCAGAATCACCAAGAAGAAGTACAACTCTGGATCGAGAAAAGTGAAGAAGGAAGATGAAGAAGATGCAGCCTTAGAATCAAAGAGGCAACAAGGAAAGCAGAAGAAGGATCTATCAAAGATCAAGTGCTTCCAGTGTGGTGAATTAGGACATTTTGCTAGCAATTGTCCTCAAAAGAAAAAGGACAAGGAAGCTTCTTCTTCCAAGGCTGCTGTGGCAGATGATGGGTCGGAAGATGATGCAGCCATGAGCTCTCATGAACCACGAAAGTGGGGCGACATGGATCTATAAAGCAGCTACCGAATGTGGCGGGATCCTTAAGTAGCTCATCTCTTGTATCACATCCGAGCTACGGGAGCCTTAAGACAGTAGCAGGACAAGTGGAGCAGCAGGTGCATAGATCATGGATGAAGTAGAGGTAGATTTGAAGGCTGGAAGGAGCAGCGCAGTGCAGATGCAACAACAACATAGAGGCAGCAACAGCGTAGGGGCTGATGTGACTTCAACAGCGCAGAATTGCTTACGCAAAGTAGAGCTGCAGCAGCGTGGAGGCTTCAAGAGGGCAACACAGCACAACAATAGCATGAGATATTTCAACACAAGGGGTTGATGTGACTTCAGCAGTGCAGAGGGAGTCTACTTACGTAGTGCAGAGCTATTGCTGTGCATCATTCTTCAGATGACATCACATATCAACAACCTATGGAGCTTCAGTGATGAGGATGCAACCCAACTGACTTGTCTGTCAAAGATTGGGTAGGAAATTCAGTTATTTCTCTCTACAACTGAAGTTGAAGTGCAACAGTTAGCAGTTGTAGTGCTATGAGTAGCATGGATGCAACAAAATGAGAGGGAGCTGCAGTATAGATGTGGCAGTGGCGGTGACAGTGTCATGGGTAGCAGTACGAAATGGCAACGACAATGCAGAGTTGAATGGCAGCAAGCCAAGCATCAACAACACAGAAACCAGTGCCCAAAATCTTGTAATGCATGGTGTTATGCATTGCTAGAGCACACTCTAGATGCTAAGAGGGAGTGTTGAGATTTTGTGTATTTGGGGTAGCATCGGATGTGCTCTAGCTCCCAAATTTTGTGGAGGGACTAGACTCTAGAGTACACTTGATCTACAAGACCCAGAAGGGGATTTGGGAAATTTCATTTGGTTTGGGAGATATTTAATTAATTAATTATTTTAATATATTTCCTAAGTCTAAACTTAGGAAAATAAAATAATTAAAGTTAATTAAATTAAACATGTGATGAAATTGTCGTAAGTCACACGGATCAAGCTTTCTTTTAATCTTAGCCATTGATTCAAGATCTGATCATGGCCGTTGGTTTCCCAACGAGAAAATTATAAAGGAAAGGCTTGGGGTCATTTGTAAAGATATACAGAGGTAGAGCACTGAAGCTAAGTTGAGATTCTAGGGCAGGGTTTGCTAAGAATATTCAGGAGTGTTTCAGCTGTAGAGAGGGGAGTTTAGACAAAGGTGATGATCTGATCCCAGTGTCTAGAATCAGAAAGAGACAAGGAGCAACTTCAGAATGGCAGCACAAAGAAGCAAGGGCATCAACAACAAGAGGGTAGCAGCTGCGCAGCGCAGGGGCAACTTCAGCTACGCAGGTGTTGCGCAGTCACTCCCAGGGCAACGTAAGGCAGTTGAAAACCCTTAGAGGTTATGTAGAGACCCTTAGGGACAGCGTAGGGACTGCGTCACCCAGTTTGGGGTAACGCAGCCCTTTCCAGGCCAACGCTGAGGAACGCAGGAGTTGCAGAGGCTGACATAGTGGCTTCAGGGGCAGCCTTGGGGTTGCTAGGGCCTAATTTTGGCTGAGTCCTGTAAATCCCGTTTGAGGGTGTGGATCAGTCAATATTTTGGGTTTAGAACAGTCGGTGAGTTGGAGATCTAACTTTTATCTGTCGGGTTTTCCAGATTTGGAACCTAGATTTGTTGTATTCAGAAAACTCTTAATAATAAAACCCTCCAGCAGCCAGAGACTGGTTTTCCCGCATTGGGTTTTTCCAGGGACTATTTGTCCAGAAAATCACCATGTCACTTTGTCTATGTGTGCATGTACTTTTTCTAGATCTGAATTGGTGAAAAAGTTTGTTATGTGTTTTGCTTTGATATTAATCTGAATTATTCAGTTAATAACTTAATTAAGTAGGAGGAGCATAACCAGATCTAACAGTAGATTTTTGTGTAATAGTAACATTAAGATTTTTTCACAATTTCTTCTTTTATTTTGATGACCAAATTTACCAAATCTTCCTTTCTTCCTGGACATGGCTTCAAAGGCTTGATTCCCTTCACTTGATCCTATATCAGCTTTGGCTTTCAATCTTGTTTCCTCTATTTTACATAGAGACCATAGATCCTGGAATGGTGTTGCTTCCTTCTTCCCGTATAAGCTTGAAGTGAAGTTTCCCCATTCTTCCGGTAGAGCATTCAACACCACTATAGTCATTTCACTATCAGACATTACTTTTCCCAATTCCTGCAGCTGGTCTCGTATTTCAGAAATCCTCATAAAATATGAAGTGATTTCTTCCTCTCTTGACAATTTCATCTTGTATAACTCTTGTCTCAGAGAGATTATTTCTCCTACAGTACTCACGGAGAATAGCTCCACCAAATTCTCATATAATTCTTTTGCAGTTTCTAATTTTGATACATAGGGTATGATAGAGTCCTTAATGGATTCTATGAGAATCCTCTGGGCTCTGATTTCTCCTTTCATATATTTGGCATGAGCCGGAGCATCTTCTTTGAGGGTTGAGTTGTATATCCTTTGATGTAGCCCATAACTTCATCTTTGATTAGATTCAAATCTATCCTCTTCTTCCATGCACTAAAGTTCGATGAACAAACCAATTTGATGCTCTCTTTGCATTAAGTCATTTTGACAAAGTTAGATGAGGTCATAGAGATACTTACTTGAGTGTATTGATTTTTTCCTTTGATCAACTTCCTTGATGATGATGATATAAATGTTGGCAGGAACCCCCTCTTAGATTGATTCTTTTAATGACCTTTAATGATCAAGGACGTCTTTAGAATGATGTTGTCTTCAAAAGTGTTGAATATTGTTGGATGATGCTTGATGATGTGTCTTCCAACAATGTCTTCAATATCATAATTTTTTGATGGAAAAGATCATCTTCTTGATGAGTGGATCCTTTGAAGGTCTTCTTGAGATGGCCTAAGAATCTTCCTTGCAAACTGATTTGAATTTTTAGTGAAGATGCTTTCTAGAGTAATTGATTCTTTCTTGTTGATCCTTGAGTGTCTTTTTGTCAGGTAGCCCTTTGACTTTAGCCTTGTTAAAATTGAACAACTAGGTCCAAATTCCATGTTGTGATGCTCAGATGAAGACACCAATATTTTTATTGGGTTCCTCTTTCGAAGAGGTGCAAGATCGATCTAAAGATCATCTTGATCTGATGAGAAGAACATTTATTTTGAATTTATTTTTAATACTTTCAAAATATGTGCAGGTCGGCCTTAAGCTTTTACACCCCCAGCAAATGTGTCACACACCTCAGTGATTGATATAAATAGAGTCAACGTTGGAGGACATTTCATATCATCCTCACACATCATCTCTCCTCTTCTGATTGGTTCGAGCTCCTTGGAGGCAGTTTTCGGTTCACACGTGGGAAAGAAGGACGAAGAGAAATATGCTATAGCTAGGGTTTCCATGCAAGTTTGACCAGCGTTGACTTTGGTCAACACATGGTCCAAAGGAGCTGAATTTTGGTGGAGACTTGATTTTGGAAGGCCGTACATTTTGGCACAAGAACCGAGGTCAAAGGTTGACCGTAGACCGTGCTGCGTTGACTTTTACTTGTTGCTGCTGCTGTTGTTGCCATTGCTACTGGTGCTGGTGTTGTTGCTGCTAGTGCTGGTGCTGTTGCTGCTAATGTTCAACGTTGACTTTTCTAGGCAGTGTTGACTTTTCTGGGGTTGACTTTGAGTTGACCGTGTGGCTGTTTTGAGGGTTGTTGTGACACATGCTGGGGTGGCTGATCAAGGAGACTTTGTTGGTTGAAGCATCTTGTTGATCGCCATAACACACCACCACATTTTTCTGTTTCTGGTTTGTCTTCTGTAGATCCACTGGTATGTTCTATCAGCATTTTACTTGATTGTTATGTGATTGTTGTAGTGAAAAGTAAAGTTGCATCAAGCATAGAACATCTACAAAAATTTACATGGTATCAGAGCTGAGGTGAAGACAAGCTGTAATATCCCGAAAGGGAAATAGACAGCAATACAAGCATACGACAATATAGAAAATGCCAGAAATGGAACATAAAGAAAATACTCATAAAAATGCCGGGAATGCTAAGCCATTTTATTAATCTGAGAATATAATGAAATACAATGGATAATCAGAATGATAGCACCTATTCTTGCTCAAGGCAAGTGAAGAGCTCTCTCAGAAGAATAGGAAATGGTTGCTACAAGAAACTGCAACCCAGCTGCTAGGAAACTGCCGTAAACTGCTGCTGCTGGAATGGACTGAAACTAGGGGCTCATCCCCTTGCCGGAATGAGCTGAAAATCTGCAGATCACCTACTCTCACCACCCCGGACAAAACCCAGAAACCATATCAACAATGGTCAGCCTCCGAAAATCACCCCAGAAACCCTCCTCAAGGAATTACACTGCCTCTGCCAGGCTCTGCGCAGATGCCAAAGATAATGGCTGAAACGGTGCCACAAACTCCTCAAGAAACCTCCTGCCAGCAATACTGACCCTCTCCTCTGAATACCAACTGAAACTCCTGCAGGAAATCCCCGTAACAGAACACCTCCAACTAGAACTGCGTCCTCTCTCCCAGGGACTGCGCAGTCACCAAAAGAAGCTCAGCTCCTCCGCAAAACAACAACCAAATCACCCACAAAAGACTGAAGAAACAACCTTACCCGAGCAGGCACTCGAAGTCCCCCGGGGCTAAGGGCGAGATCTCCGACCGGAGACACTCAACGCACTAAACAGTGCTGCAGACAGGCTAAACAGCCAGCGTGCTCAAGAAGACAAAATGTCTAGCTCCAATATCATCAACAACAAGAATGCCAAATGAGATGGCTCTCCCACCTTTTATAACGCTGGCCCTCCTCAAAACCCTAACGAGGTCCCTCTCTCTCCCACGTGCTCCTCATAAGACTGCGCAGAAGCTCCTAGGGGCTACGTGAGCCTCCTCTCATACGTGGTGTGGACCCTCAAGGCTCCCCCTTAAGTTATAACGTTGCATCTACTAGGGAAACACTTTATTTTATTTAAGTGAGTTAGACCCCTTTTCTCACTTTTATTTATTAATAAACTATAGTCGGCAAAACTATACAAAAATCAAATATTCCAATTAGCTGTGCTAATTAGGAATATTACACAAGCCCTAATTTGTAGCAATCACCGAAGAAGAAAATGGGTTCCACAAACTATGGCTTCAAGGAGGATGACAAGTTGACTGGGAAGGATGACTTCCATGCTTGGAAGATGATATTGGATCTTAAATTGGAAGACCACGATGTCATGGACTATGTGCATGGTAAAATGCAAGAACCTCCATCCACTGCTACTGCTGCTGCTAAAACAAAGCATAAGAAGGGGGAGATTAAAGCAAAGCTGATCATCAGGGAATCTATTCGTAAGAGTCTGGTGGCCTACATCTCTGAGCTAGGCACATCCAAAGAGATGTATGATAAGCTGATCCAAATGTTCAAGGCCAACAATGCAAATCAAGTGCTATTCTTCAAGAATCAATTGAAGAATCTGAAGAAAGGCAGGGATGAGTCTGTCCAATCATACTTTCTGAAGCTGACCGAGATCAGGAACAATCTGCTGGCTGTTGGGGAGACAATAGCTGATCGAGACATGGTACTCACCACACTTGGAGGGCTCCCATCCGAATGGCATGTGTTCAACACTACCATTCACAATAATAATGTGATACCTGACTTTGACGAGGTACTGTCGAGATGCGTTCAAGAAGAGACAATAATGAAGGAGTATGAAAATGAAGGGAATGCTGCCTACATTGCTCATTCTAGAAAGAAGAACTTTGGTGGTCCAAAGAACAAAGGAAGAGCAGGGGCACAAGGAAAGAAGGGCAAGTGTTACACTTGTCATAGGCCAGGTCACTATGCTAGAGAATGCCCTTTCAAGAAGGATTCTCCTGATGATGATGACAACAATAACAACCGGAGGGATGGTAATCAAAGGAACAACAGGTTCCAGGGAAAGAGGAGGGCTCCCTCCGGCGGAAATGATCAACCTTTCAAAAGGTCAAGAAATTCCAGATATGAGGAATCAAATGTTGTTGATAAAAGAAATGAATTCATTCTTGTATCTGCCCTCTCTGCTGCATCTCCACCCAACACTATGGATGTCTGGTTGATAGATAGTGGTGCTTCAAGGCACATCACTAGTTTCAAGGAAGCACTCTTTGATATGATTAAGAAGGATACTAATCTGAATATTATCCTTGGAGGTAATGCGACATATCCCGTGAAAGGGACAGGGACTGTGACCCTCCACTTGTCTCAAGGTTGAGTCCTCCGCTTGCAGGATGTATTCTATGTACCTAATTTGAAGAAGAACCTTGTGTCTATATTGGCCATGGAAGACAAAGGTTTCAATGTGGCATTCACTGATGGAAATGTGCGCATGTGGATGAAGAGCTTCAAGGAAGCTATCACGTTTGGGTCTAGAATTGATACACTCTACCAGGTTGGAGGAAGTCCACTGGGAGCAATGACATGAGATGCTATTCGACAGACCGATAATGGCACTAAATATGAGACGAATGAGTTCAAGAACTTTTGCAGAGGAGCTAGCATCAAGAGGGAGACCACAATGTTTGTGGGCTACAACGAAACTTCAAAGGCCTATAGATTCTATGTGCCTGGTGAAAGGGAAGTGGAGATATGCCATGATGTCACCTTTGATGAAGATGCTTCCCTGAGGAAAGTAGTCAATCTTCTGAGATCTGAGGAAGATCATGAAGCAAGGCCTAGAAATCAAGAGGAACCGAAGGATGAGACGATGCTTGATGTTGAAGGACCAATGGACCCGATTGATCCACCTCCTTCTCTGGAAAGAGACCATCATGGCTCAGGGACACTCTCAAGGATGCTGAGGGACATATGGCCCCAAGGGGGACATTCCGTGAAAGTAAGAAGCCGAGTAGATACCAAGGGTATCTAGCAGCCATGAGTACTATTATACAATTCGAGCTTGGATCTTTTTGAGGAAGCCGTAAAGCATCAAGTCTGGAAGGATGCTATGCACGAAGAGTATGAGTCCATAATGAAGAATGATGTGTGGGATGTGGTTCCTAGACTGGAGGACAAAGCAGTTGTCACCTCAAAATGGCTCTACAAGATCAAGCATGGATCCGATGAAAGCACTGAAAAATTCAAGGAAAGATTCGTTGCCCATGGCTTCTCTCAAAAAGAAGGCATAGACTATGATGACATATTTGGACCTGTGACTACCATCCGATCTATCATAGCCCTTGCTGCTACGCATGGATGGAGTCTTCATCAGAAGGATGTGAAGACCACATTTCTGCATGGTGCGATAAAGGAATAGGTGTATGTGGAGCAACCTCTGGGGTTCGAAGTCCAAGATCAGGACACCCATGTCTGTAGGTTGAAGAAAGCCCTCTATGGGTTGAAGGAAGCACCTAGAGCTTGGTACGAAAGGATAGATAGCTACCTGATGAAGCTGGGGTTCACTCGTAGCCATGCACATCTGAACCTTTACTTCAAGGTTGATAGAGAGAAGCCTCTCATTCTGGTGTTGTATGTGGACGACCTCTTCCTGACAGGTGCTGACCCTCTCATTCATCAGTGCAAGAGGGAGCTCGCTATTGAGTTGGAGATGAAAGACCTAGGATTGATGCACTACTTCCTAGGCCTAGAGGTCTGGCAGAGACCTGGCGAGATTTTTCTTTCTCAAGGAAAATGCATTGTGAAGCTTCTGGAAAGATCTAGTATGGTGGACTGTAAGTCCGTGTCGACACCGATTGAGCTCAACATTAAGAAGTTGAGTGGCAGCGCTATTGGGCCCATGTTAGCAAATCCTACTGAGTATCGTCAACTCGTAGAGGCCCTGATGTTCTTAGTGAACACCTGTCCGGACGTATGTTGTGCAGTGAACACTTTGAGTCAACACATGGTTGATCATAACATTCACTGGGTTGGTGCCAATAAACTCTTGAGATATCTCTGAGGCACGATAGACCATGGGCTGAGATACACTACCGGGAGTATGACACTCTATGGATATACTGATGCCTATTGGGATGGCAATGTGGTGGATTGCAAGAGCACATCTGGATGCTACTTCACATGTAGATTTGCTTCGGGCAGGAAACTGAAGTCGGTAGCCTTGAGCACCGCTGAGGCTGAATACATTGTAACATATATGGCTTGTTGTGAAGTCACTTGGTTGCAAAAGCTCTTCAGTGAGTTGTTCGAGCATGTGCTAGATGCCACCGTTATCCTTTGTGATAACTAGAGGGTGATTCGTTTGTCATAGAATCCCGCGTTCCACGAACGATCTAAGCATGTTGATGGCTGGTACCACTTTATCCAGGATATGGTACAACGAGGCACCGTAAGGCTCGATCATATAGGAACTGATGAGCAGGTCGCAAATATTCTCACTATGCCCTTGGGGAAGGTCATGTTCCTAACCTTCTGTGAGAATCTTGGTATTGTGGAACGACCCTATTCTGAGGGTCCTGTTGGACGATGAGCTCTGGGAGCTCTAGGGGGCTTTGGGGATAGCTTCTCGGAGCTATAAGCAACCACAGGGCTAGACTTGCCGAACCTTGTTGGTTTGCTTGGGCCCCATCGTTATGATGATTGAGTTGGTTCGCCTCTCATGATCTGTGCCCCGTATGCATCCTACCCATTTGAGTTCCGGACTCATGGGAAGTACCTCTCATTTGGCCAATGAGGTGGGAAAAGTTAGAGACTAGTAGCAAAGATTGATGGACGCATCAAACATTGCCGTACTCTCTATCTAGGATGACATGTGTCCAACCACTTGATCTGGGATCATGTCTAGTGAGGTTTCAGACCTCTAACTGACTTCAGGTCAGTGAGACTAACTTCAGGTTAGTATATATGACTCTCTTGAGTCCATGTGAGGTTTCAGACCTCCCACTGACTTCAGGTCAGTGAGACTAACTTCAGGTTAGTATATATGACTCTCTTGAGTCCAAGTGAGGTTTCGGACCTTTAATTGACTTCAGGTCAGTGAGACTAACTTCGGGTTAGTATATAAGACTCTCTTGAGTCCATGTGAGGTTTTGGACCTCCAACTGACTTCAGGTCAGTGAGACTAACTTCGGGTTAGTATATATGACTCTCTTGAGTCCAAGTGAGGTTTCGGACCTCCTACTGACTTCGGGTCAGATAAACCAACTCCGGGTTCGTATGAGACTCTTTATGAGTCCTATAGAGGTTTCGAATCTTTGGGCTGAATCTGTCAGCCAGGAATAATGTCTTTGTGACTGAACCACTTATGTTTTGAAATAAAGAGGCCAGCAAAGCAAGTTACGGCGGGATGACGCACGATGTTTGATTGCACAGGTGGATGGAGTTCTCCCTAGTTGAGAGGGAGTGTTAAAATTGGACAACTAGGTCCAAACTCCATGTTGTGATGCTCAGATGAAGATACCAATATTTTTATTGGGTTCCTCTTTCGGAGAGGTGCAAGATCGATCGAAAGATCATCTTGATCTGATGAGTAGAACATTTATTTTGAATTTATTTTTAATACTTTCAAACTATGTGCAGGTCGACCTTAAGGTTTTACACCCCCAACAAATGTGTCACACACCTCAGTGATTGATATAAATAGAGTCAACGTTGGAGGACATTTCATATCATCCTCACACATCATCTCTCCTCTTTTGATTGGTTTGAGCTCCTTGGAGGCAGTTTTCGGTTCACACATGGGAAAGAAGGACGAAGAGAAATTTGCTGCAGCTAGGGTTTCCACGCAAGTTTGACCAGCGTTGACTTTGGTCAATGCATGGTCCAAAGGAGCTGAATTTTGGTGAAGACTTCGATTTTGGAAAGCCGTACATTTTGGCATAAGAACTAAGGTCAAAGGTTGACCGTAAACCGTGCTGCATTGACTTTTACTTGTTGCTACTGCTTTTACTGCCGTTGCTGCTGCTGTTGTTGGTGCTGTTGGTGCTAGTGCTGCTGCTGTTGGTGCTGCTGTTCTGTTTTGACTTTTCTGGGCAGCGTTGACTTTGAGTTGACCATGTGGCTGTTTTGAGGGTTGTTGTGACACATGCTAGGGTGGCTGACCAAGGAGACTTTGCTGGTTGAAGCATCCTGTTGACCGCCGTAACACACCACCACATTTTTCTGTTTCTGGTTTGTCTTCTGTAGATCCACTGGTATGTTCTATCGGCATTTTACTTGATTGTTATGTGATTGCTGTATTGAAAAGTAAAGTTGCATCAAGCATAGAACATCTACAAAAATTTACAAGCCCCTTAGCTCTGATACCATGTTGAGAATTAGGTAGGGCTAGGTTTAATTCAAATTCTCTACTTGATAATTACATGTGAGCTTACTACCGTTAGTTATGTCTTCTCTTCTTAGCTTATTATGTCTTTCATCAAGTCAATTACCAAAACACAAGAGACACAAATTTAGGCTCTTCGAGCCAGGGCCAAAACCTCTCCCTCTTGGAGAGGAAAACCCACACGAAATTCTTATTATAGACTTTCAATTGACAAATACCATAACCATGACATAGACCCTTGACCCTTGTATGCCTCCAAGACCTTGTCACTGCTTCTTCCTTGACCCCTTAAGCCAATCCTTCTTTTCTGCACCGTCTTGCACCTTTCTGTACTAGGACTAGAGAGCTCAGTCTCTAACCGTCTTCTTCATTGTTCTGCACTTGTTACCTAGAGAGTCTCGGTCTCTATTCAACAATCCTTAACACATTAGCCTTGGCCTCCAATAATCTCCTTACATAATTTTCCAAGTGACTTCTCCCTTCGGCCTCCTTCCAACACCCTATTACACTTGATGATAGCCCTGAACTGAACAATATTAACCCTTGAAATAGTCCTTGTCATTCGCTAAGATTGCAAAGATGATGGTGCAGATACCTGTCCTAAATATAGACAATCCCTTACACACTTCTCTTAGACTTCTTCTTTGCTGTATCACCCTTAAACTTCGCACCTGACATCCACACTGTAGTTGCAAACTTGTCTGAAAATCACAGAGATATCCGAACTTCTGTGTCACTGTTTTATGTGCAATATACTGGGGTATATATAGTAGTTTGCACCTATAATAAGCTGACTTGACCAACTTGCTGTTTATAGGCCAACTAGGAGAGGTATTCCAACACTGATATGATTTGGAGTATGATCATTATTAGAGCCATGTCTTCAAGCTTATTTGACAAGGTCTTTGAGGCAAACATCACCGACTATGACACTTCATATACATGACTCTTAATTAATACATTTATGACAAGATGACGAATCCTAAAAGACATCAAGAAGAAGTCTTTGACCTATAATAAAATCCTTGCTCATGAAACCCATGAAGCAAGCTCAAAAATACATTTTATTATCTTTGTCTTCTTCATTACATAAATACATAATTACATAGTCAATATGAAGACCAAACCTAGTTAGACTTTTCAACACAGAAAAACATCAAGACAATGATCAGATGCAAATAAAACAATTAAAGGAATAAATCACAAAACTTCTACAAAAGAACGAAGCATCAGAGAAGAAATATAAAGATCTCGAAGGTCGCTTTCATGTAAAATCAATGGAAAGCAACGAAGAAATTTGGAGTCTAAGGGACCACAATGAGAAATTACTTTCACAGATAAAAAAGTCCAAGGTTAAGAAACAAGGACTAAAACAAAAAAGGAATTTTTTGATAAGGAACTAAAGAGGATGATACTAAGGACAAAGTCAACGATTTAGAAAATGTTGAACTTTCACGTCTACAAAATCATAACCAAGCCTTACACAAATAGAGAAGCTTAAAAGTGATAAGAGATCAATAAATGACAAGTTAGAACAACTTCAAGAAGTAGTATCAAAGTCTCTATTCATCTCAGTCCAAGTTGAAGATAAGGAAACGAATACCGATCCAGTCAAAATTGTAACTCAAGCAGAGGATAAACCTACTGAAGTGAAGACATATTTAGAAATTGCAGTTCAAACGATGGACATTCCAAATGATGATTCAGTCGCCAACTCAACAACAACAACACCTGAAGGAAATCAGGAAACAACTATTAACATGATAATGGAAAGTCCAACCAGTAGAACTATTTATCGACATCTGAATCATAAGTGTAGACTTTCCAATCAATCTATGTACCAATATCACTTAGAACATAAACCACAAATTTATGTTCCCAAGAATACTGAAGTTTGAAGAATCTAGTCCTACGATAACTATTCATCACAAATTTTCAGAGATCAGAAGATTCCTTTAATATTGCGAATGGGAAATAAACAACAATATAAATCAACATAAACAAAAACTACAGCAAATAGAGAGACATCATGAAAAACACTGCAAACATGGAGAAAAGCTGAGTCATTTTCTTATAAATCTGAAAGAGGGAACGAGTACAAAATGTGATCAGAATGATGGCACCTTGGCTTGCTCAAGCAAGCTGAAATCACTCTCAAAACCCTGCTATGAATGACTGCTTTCTCTCTGGACTGCGTAACTCCCTGAGCTACTGCTACTGTTGGAAACTGCTGCCTCTGACTGGAATAGAGCTGCTCTTTGGGGATGTTCCACTGCTCAAAAAATTATGAAACTTTGGGTATGGACTCTCCTCCAAAAACTTGGAAAAACCTAGGAAGTGATTCCGGAAAGGCTGACCCCGTAATTTGACCCCCTTGGGAAAGCTACGCACTCCTATTGTGTACGCTAGCCACTGAGATGAATGACAGGAAATGCTGGCCACAAACTGCTCTAAAACATTACTAGTGAAGGGCTAGTCCCCTCACACCTTTCCCGGACTGAAGCTTCTGAATATCCCTCTCTCCTAGAGTCGCCCTCCTCAAAGACTGCGTAACTCCTATGAGAGACTACACTGCCTCAAGACTGCGTAACACCTGTGTGGCTGATGCTGCGTTCTCTACTCTGAAAACTCAAGGTAAAAATCCTCACCTGAGTAGGCACTCGAAGTCCCCCGAGGTTGAGGTTGGGATCTCTGCTCGGAGACACCCGTGTGGTGAACAACACTTGCAGACTTAGCTAAACAACATAAGCGTGCTCAATATTTGTTAGACAGAAATTTTGAAGATGCATAATAGAATGAGTGAGTAGCTAGCCTCTCCCTCCTTTTATGCTTGATGACCAACAAAATGCTCCACCAAACAAGGAAATGACCACCTCAAATATAACATTGGATGCCGTGAGTAGCCCCATGCATTAGCGTGTTGGTCAATCAAAGAGAAAAATGTCATGAAAAGTTCATCATTATAGCCACTGGAATGCTAAACCACTTAGGAATATGTGCAAATATTGGAGCACTTCACAATATAAACCATTAAATATGATGAAGAATCTACTAATGAAGGTAATATACCTCCTCTAGCCAAGGCTCTCCAATAATAACACCTCATCACCCACAAAGTAGTCAATGGATAAATTGTCACTAGGGAATTGTTTAGGAGAGTGCAGAAACGGTAAGCCCCTCATCAAACCATGTACTCCATCACATCAACTTGCATCTAGCATGTCCCTAATCTGGGAAACAACATCATGCAAAGTCACAGGTTATAAGCCCATACCCATCCACGCAATGGGTCTAACAACTCCTCAACGAACAGCATAACTAATCTTGTCTCCGAGATATCTGATAACATCACTGCCAACCTCTGAAACTCTGCGATGTATGCCTCTGTGCTGCCTGTCTGCCTTAGTTGCGCTAACTCCCTGAAGTGAAACTTTGGGTCCTGTTACGTACCACCTGTGGGTAGTGTATATAGGAGATTTTTTTTCTCCTAGATGGTCCTCAATCGGCAGCCAGTATAGCCTCTTGCAACCACCAGATAGTTTGATGTGCCATTACCTCCGCCACCCGAGCTAGCCATGTGGTCCCTCAAACACTTGTCATGATTGTATGTTTGAAGGTGGGCCTACCAACCCCAAAGTATGGCTTGTCATTGGTATAGTAGAATAATTTTCCTTACTTGTCATGGGCACTTTTGGGCATGAATTGGTGGGGGAATTCGACAGAAAGAGTGGGTTAGGTTTGTAGTCTTGTCTCCACTGCCCGATATTGTGGTTACCCTTGTATCCTAGTCCCATGGGATCTCCTTTACTAGCCGTTAGCTTTAGGGTGAGAACTACATGGGAAACCCCAATTTTGGTTGCGTGGTCCTACTCGAGGTTGCGAAGGCTTCCGCCCGCCAGCAAGCTCCGGAAACGCGCCTCCGTGCGGGGGCGTTTCGGAAACGCTAGAACGCGTTTCAGCTTCTGTCGGGAGCGTTTCGGGGCGCGTTCCGACCTGAAACGCTCCTGTTTTTCGGGAGCGTTTCGGGGAGCGTTCGAGACGGCGGCTCCTGGCAGACGCTTCCGACGTTTGAAAACACTCGCGTTTTTTAAACGAACGCCTCGAGGCGTTCGCTCAACGCTCCGAACAGAAAACGCTTCCTGCTGGGTGGAAATTTTTTTCAATAAAAAAACGATTTGTTTAGGGCCAGAAATGGGTTTTAGGGCTGATGTGGAGGTAAGAAAAGCATTGACATTTCATGGTAATGTTAAATTCTTAAAGTAAAAGTGACATTTCCTTTATTTTTCATTTTCATCCTTTTACTTAAATTTTTAACATTACCATGAAATGACTCGAGATGTTTAAGAGTGGTTTCGACCTCATTGGATTTCATATGGAGAAACTAGAATTTTAGGTTTCACTCAAAATTCAGTAGACTTAATGGTTTTCAGGGTTTCATGGTTTGGGAATTTGCAATGTTTCCATTTGATTCTATCATGTGTAAGGGTATGATATTGGCATTTGATCAAGAGCATGAAATCCTTTAAGAACCTTGATGTACCCTTCAATCAAAGGAAAACAACTGGTTAGGCATGCTAATCTTTTTCTACCGCATTTTAAGGTTGAGGAGATGAACCCTTCACTCAAACCAAAATCATTGGTTAGGCATGTTAAGCTTTTTCAATTTCTATCATGTTATAAGGTTGAGCAATCCAAGTCTGAAGACTTTGAGCTAGATGATGTTTATGTATCTCTTGTTGATGATCCCATTTCTAGTAGCAATGAATCAATGATGAGTTTCATGAGAGACCATGTTGCTCAGTGATTTGTAGTTTTGATGTCTATTTTTGCTACTACTACTACTAAAGTTGTAGAGGAGTTTTAGGAGTCCTCAAACTTTGAGCCATATTATTTATGTAGCTCATGTTGATGATCCCTTGTCTAGTAGTGGTGATGATTTTGATCATGATGAGGAGTGATCATGTTGTTGATCACTAATATGTAGTCTTGTATTAGGCCAATGACCTCATAGCTTGTAGCATTGTTTTTGGACTTTATGGGCCATTTGGAGCCTCATTGCTTATGTATTTTTCGATGATATGTATTGCACTCGGTGCCATTTCGATATATTCACCTTTGCATGGTATATAAATGAGCAAACTTTGCATATTTTGTCTCTATTGGCTTGGAATCATGGTTGCAAATCTTAAAAATAGTTTTTTTTATTAAAAAATAATTATTTAATGTATTTTTTTTAAAACCGGTTCATTGAGATCTGACGACTCCCAGTTAGACCGGTTCCGGTTAGAAACCCAGTTCATTAGGTCCATCGGTCCGGTCACCGGTTCCGGTTTTAATAACTATGCTCACACAAATCCAGAAGTACAAGAGGGGTACATGAAGGCATTGGACAAGTTGGTACCTGACAGGGAGGAGTGTGCTAGATTGCGCCTTGAATTAGGCAAATACTTCAGTTGCACTGCTAACTTTGGTTCTTTCCATGCAATGGAAGACGAGGACAGATTTGATGCTATCACATGGTGGGAAACATATGGCGGCATGGGACTTTTGCCAAAGTTGGCTAAAAAAGTTCTCTCACAGGTTGTGAACACTTCTTCTGCAGAGAGGTGTTGGAGCACCTACAGCTTTATACACAATGTGAGAAGAAACGGGCTGAATGAAAACCGAGCTGAAAGCTTGGTTTATGTGCATTATAACTTGAGGTTGTTGAGCCATTACTGTGATCGGGCAAATGAGGATCAATCATACAGAGTCTGGGACAACAACCCAGAGGATGATAATTTGGAGGACGACACGGTACATATGGAAGAATTGGAAGCAGAACTTTTTAGGGATGATGAATTATGAATATGATGCTTCATGAAAGTTATATGGTGATCAATGAATCAATGATGATAAATGTTATATAATATCAATGATGATAAATGTTATATGTTGAATTTTGAAATAATGAATCAATGATGATAAATGTTATATGAATATTGATAAATGTGTATATTGAAATTTGAAATCAATGAATCAATGATGATAAATGTTAGATATTGAAATTTGAAATCAATGATGATAAATGTATATTGAATTTTGAAATCAATGAATCAATGATGATAAATGTTATATATCAATGAT
Organism: Pinus albicaulis; assembly: GCA_034641835.2. Lineage (NCBI taxonomy): Eukaryota > Viridiplantae > Streptophyta > Pinopsida > Pinales > Pinaceae > Pinus > Pinus albicaulis. The sequence goes on from MU968551.1 coordinate 20,442,971, forward strand.
GATAAATGTTATATATTGAATTTTGAATCAATGAATCAATGATGATAAATGTTAGATATCGAAATTTGAAATCAGCCAGTGATAAATGTTATCTGTTGGTGCAGCTTATGAAACCTTGATTGATGATTTGCGGGAACTCAAAGAGGTCAATATATTTGTATGTAACTCGTGGGCGTGGTTGATGAAGATTATAACTTCTAGATGATTGATGTTATATGATTGATCTATGTTTTTATGTTTTTTATGTCTAATTCATCATTCTACATGTTTTTGTTGACATATATGCATCAAAATATTAAAAATATTAAAAAATATATATATATATATAAAAACGCTCCCGAAAACGCTCCGGACCCGGAAACTTTTAAAAATGGCGCTCCGCGCTTCGCTCCCGCTCCGCGCTCCCGCTCCCGCTCCCGCTTCCAAGTAACCTTGGTCCTGCTTCCCGATACACCCCTTCCACTCATTTTAACCCTCCCCTTGTTCGCACCTTGGGTCGGGCCTAGAACGATGCCCCAGAGGATGATGTAGCTGAAAAGAAAAGAAAAAGCATAATTTGGCCACTCTCAATAGGAAATGTATCACAAATTGCAAAAGATGGTTGGGACATACAAATTTAGCATGTGGGAAAAGGCCAAGCAGAAGCTCTACCCCTTATCCATGGCCATCACCTTGGTTCCTACGAGCCCTAGATGAGCCCCCTCCATCATTAAGGAACCCATGATTGTCCCAACCTCTGGTGGCGATGAACTACCCCACCTTAAGGGGGGTATCCACTGCTATAACACATCATGCTCTCATCCCCTGAAACCCTAAGTAGTTATGAAAAAAAAACCAATATAAGGAAAAAGGCATATGAAGAAGGGTGGAAAAACGAAGGCCGGGGTAACTCATGTACCACGATTTGCTCCCTCCTACACTCACATACATAGGTGTGGGCTTTCCTCAATATAGCTAACCCTTGTACCATAACATGTGGTGTGGATGATCCCCCTCATCCCCACTCCACTCCATTATTATACCGTTTGCCACCTACCATTTGAGGTATGTGCCATCGACTTGTCACCCCTTTTAGAGGTTGAAACCACCTAATAGGGTCCTTGGTTAACCCCTTACTGAGCTTGGAGACACGTGTACATGCCAAAGTCCACTATGGAAGGGCATGCCACCATGAAGTGCCCCATTGATTCCATGACTTGTAAGCTCTTTTGCTTGATTATTCCGATGATTTGTTGTATTGGAGGGCAAAGGGACACATTGGATCTTATGTAGGATTGCAGGTGGGTCTCCATTTGGGGCTTGGTCTCGCTATACGGGGTCCTGGCCCTCTAGAGGGCCACATTGGCACTTGTAGTGTCAACCTTCAGAGCCATGGACCTCCACCATAGTAGAGATTACTTCATGGATCCCCAACATCGCTCATCGATTGCTCGTATTCCGCCTTTTTGGATGAGGATGATGCACCTGGTTCACCATGCCCGACCTACTCCACACTTGCACCATACACTTGGAAGAGCTTCCAGTGTCCAGAGGATATCTCCTGTTGCAGAGGGAGGGCTTATATTATCATCCTAGCCCTTATAGATGGTCTACAGACATTTTCGTTCCACTTGGAGACCCATGAGGATTTCCTTCTGCCCCCACACCCACTTGGGAGCAGCACATGTTCTTGCTTGGAAAACAAGGGGCCAACCCCTTGTCCACTTTGTTTGGAGTCCATTTCTTCATCATGGAACCCCTTGGATTTCATTAGGCCTCCTCAAAGGCCCAATGACTCACTTTGTTGATCATTCGACCCTCTTGAGAGGCTTATTCTTGTATTATTGAGCTATTTGGTGGGCTTGTCACCAAAAGTATTGTTATTATGCACATTATTTTATTTTAGGGGCTCAATTAGGCCTATTTAGCTAAATCAAATTCATTAGAGTGTATAAATAGAAGTGAGATGACTTATTTTGATCATCATCACCTGGATTGGGTTATCTCTTGTGAGATTTTCACTATCCCTTTTGGAGGACGAATTTGGATGTAATGGATGAATTTTGATGTTTGGATATTTCTCTCTTGTCTTAGAACTTCATTATTGGCATAATTTTAATGATTGGATATACTCTTTCCACATGTAAGTAACTTTTCTTGTCTATTCTTGTTATTTGCTTTAATACATTGATGTTGCTGTGATTTACGCTATAATAGATTTGAACTTCACTGCTTTTCTTATACATAATTGTGGAAATTTAGTCTTTTGTAGCGTCGTTTCATCTCATGTATCATGTGTGAAAGGGTGAATGTTCCTAGAGATTGTTTCTATTGAACATATCTTGATAAGTCATCGATTATTGCATATTGAAGTATAAACTCTTCTAGAAACTGCTCTTTGTTGATTTTTGGTAGCATCGGATGTGTGCTCTAAGCCCCAAATTTTGTGGAGAGGTTTAGACACATGCATTACAAATAACCCATAAATCGTTTTGGGAAAATCCACCTAGAAACAGTTTTATAAGAAAAATTATTTATTTTTAATGAGGACCCTAAGTCTAACATAGGAAATTAAAATAATTAATCAGTATTAATGTAAACTATGGGTGAATCTTTTAGATAAAACAGATCAAGTCTAATATAATCTTAACCATTGATTGGAGATCTAATCTCGACCGTTGATTTGTCAACGAGGAGGCTATAAAGGAAGACTTGAGGGTCATTTGTAAATAACACCAAAAGGATCAAGTGATCGAATTGCAATGCTGAGACGAAAACATCGATCAAAGTGATTCTTCAGTGCAGTTGAGGGGCAGAGATAGTTTTGGCAGTAGGATTTTCTCTTGGCCAAGGATCAGCAACAGAGAGGCAAAGGAAGACGAAGAGGAGGCTGCGTAGAGCCCAGAGTGAGTGATGCAACACCTAGAAGGGGTGACGCAGGGCCACACAGGCCCCATGCAGAGGCAACGCAGTTCTTCAGCGGAAAGTCCAATTTCAGCTGGGGAAATCCATATCCGAGTCGTGAGGGCTGGATTGATTTTCCGAAAGGGATGAAAGATCACGCAGAAGAGGTGATGCAGTTCCAGATTTGACCCCACGCACCTACTGCGTAGAGGCTACGCAGAGGGAGATGGGGTTTCGTCAGTTCAACTACCGGATCAACTGGGACTTGCAGAGTGAGGCATACTTACTGATTTCTTTTTCTGTCAATATTCTCTGTAACTGAATCATCCAATGAGACATTCAGAGTTATATCCAGTTTAACTGTTGGTTAATAAATAAAACCTTCATATTTGCTGCACTGGTTTTCTCGCATTGGGTTTTTCAGAGGGATGTTTGTCCAAAAACAACGGTGTCCTCTGTGTGTGTTATTTTTCTTGCTCAGATTTCTGCTTTCACAAATATTTTAATGGGTGAAGGCTGCTTCAGTAACTGCTTCGATATTTTAAGAAGTAATCTTTAAATAACTTGTTAAGTCAGATTTGCAAGTAGGAGAAGTAGTTCAACTTGTTGCAGTAGGGATTCCAGATCTAGGATCTAGGAATTTTCACATGGTTTTTGAGCTTGCATTGTGAAATAGTGAAGAGAAAATCCAGTTCGTGACGGAGTCCGAAAAGCTACAGAAAGCAGTAGTTCAAATCCCTAGAGGGATTGTGCAGTCTAGGCCAGGAGGGCTAAATTTTCGGGAAGATATCTCTTTGAGTGAGTCGAAAGAGAGGTAAGATCTCCAGATCAGAGTTTTGTGGAGTCAGAGGGAGCAGCGTAGAGCTAGTGGGACGCAGTTTCTATAGGCATATCTTGATTTTTCCAGGAAGAAAGTGTTAGAAGAAGAAGAAGCAACACAGTGAGGGAATTTTCTCTCTCAGGAGATTCCTAGCCAAGGAATTTCAGTTCTTCCAGGATTTGAGCAGCAGATCCGGAAAACTGATCTACGACGTCTACAAGGAGTGCGTAGGCCTGTCTAATGATGTGCAGAGGGGGAAGAAGAGGAGTAGATTCGACAGATTTGACGGCCATGGCAGCTCACGGGCTTAGAGATCAGGACTGGTTGGAGGGAAGCTCCAACTATGTAATCGATCGAGGAAGATGAGTATGCCATGAGTACTCACACATCTCCAGGAGGGAGATGGGGCGACATTGAGCTGTAGTTCAACATAACTACAGTTGGGCAGGATCTTGGAGGAGTCCATCTCTCGGATCACAACCTTGCTACGGGTGCCCATATTCAGCTGTATCAAGCTGGAGGAGTTTTCAATCGGTGCAGAGGAATGCAGAGACGACAGTTGCATTGGATATCAGCGCTAACTTCTGAGCTACGCAGAGCAGAGTTGCACTGCAGTGCAAAGTAGTAGCAGCGCAGTGCAAAGAAACAACAACGCAGTGCAAAGTAGCAACAACATAGTGTAGAGCAACAATGCAGTGCATCAGAGGGACAACGCAGTAGCTATCAACAATCAGTGTTTTCAGCACTGAGATGCATCCTGAACACTTGTTCAAATTTTTGGACATTTTCGGTTGCTTCTCTCAGCAGTTGAGTTGCATTGCAGAGTTAGCAGTGGCAGTGCTAGCAGAAGATGCACCATTTGAGACGTAGTTGCAGTATAGATGCAGTGTTGATCGTGGCAGGGTAAACAACAATACAGTGCAACAAATTCACAGTGATTGATGGGTACCATGTCAGACATCATCAACACAGAAGGATATGCCTCTGATTCAAAGCAGTGTGTAATAGGGCATATCTGTTAGAGCACATTCCTCGCTAAGAGGGAGTGTTGATTTTTGGTAGCATTGGATGTGCTCTAAGCCCCAAATTTTGTGGAGAGGCTTAGACATATGCATTACAAATAACCCATAAATCCTTTTGGGAAAACCCACCCAGAAATAGTTTTATAAGAAAAATTAATTATTTTTAATGAGGACCCTAAGTCTAACTTAGGAAATTAAAATAATTAATTGGTATTAATGTAAACTTTGAGTGAATCTTCTAGATAAAGCAGATCAAGTCTAATATAATCTTAATCGTTGATTGGATATCTAATATCGACTTTGTCAACAAGAAGGCTATAAAGGAAGACTTGAGGGTCATTTGTAAATAACACCGAAAGGATCAAGTGATCGAATTTTCTGATGGAGCAGTGGTCAGACGAAAACTTCGATCTAAGTGATTTTTCAACGCAATTGAGGGGCAGAGACAGTTTTGGCAGGAGGATCTTCTCTAGGCCAAGGATCAACTGCAGAGAGGCAGAGGAAAATGAAGAGGAGGCTGCGCAGATCCCAGAGTGAGTGACAGAGTACCCAGAAGGGGTGACGCAGGGCCACACAGGTCCCATGCAGAGGCAACGCAGTTCTTCAGCAAAAAGTCCGATTTCATTTGGGGAAATCTAGATTTGAGCCGAGAGGGCTGGTTCAATTTTCCGGAAGGGCTGAAAGATCACGCAGAAGAGGTGACGTAGTTCAAGATCTGACCCCACGCAAGCCTACACAGCTACTGTGCAGAGGCAACGCAGAGGGAGCTGGGGTTTCATTAGTTCAACTATCGGATTAGCCGGGACCTACAGAGTGAGGTATATTCACTGATTTCTTTCTCTGTCAGTATTCTCTGTAACTGAATCATACGATGAGACATTTAGAGTTGTATCCAGTTTAACTGTTGCTTAATAAATAAAACCCTCAAATCTGTTACACCGGTTTTCCCGCATTGGGTTTTTCAAAGGGACGTTTCTCCAAAACCAATGGTGTCCTCTGTGTGTGTATGTTTTTTTTGCTCAGATTCTTGCTTTCACAAATATTTTAATGGGTGAAGGCTGCCTTAGTAACTGCTTTGATATTTTAAGAAGTAATCTTTAAATAACTTGTTAAATTAAATTTGCAACCAGGAGAAGTAGTTCAACTTGTTGTAGTAGGGATTCCAGATCTAGGATCTAGGAATTTTCACTCTCATACCCTAGTTGCCATGCGAAGTTGTCTAGGAGGCTCCTTGATTGGGTATAGTTCCTCTAAATCACAAATTTCATCTTGACTCCATATTCCCCAAAGAATTAGGCACTGATCCTTCCATAGGTGATCATTCTCAAAGAGAATTCCTCTCACCTTCCCCTCTTTTTCTATGTCTAGCCTCCATAGGTCACTTAGGGCATCACTTTTCTCACATTTAAGCCTTTGAAAAAAATTCGATCTCTTGCCCACAACTATGCTGGTGTGTCCTCTAGAAGCCCTCCAAATTTGAAGCAATTCCGACGGTGGGATCTTGAGATATTTCAAGCCCTAGGTCGAAGATCGATTCTTGCTCTTGGTCTCCCATTGCCTAGTAATCTCATTAGGATCATAGCATTAAATTAACACTAGAATATTATTTCTTTGATCCCCTTCCCTTCCTTAATTAGGTCAAGTACATCCTTGGTTGATCAACTCCATATCCTTGATCTAATTTCGGGTTCACTTGGCCTTTTGTGGTCCCGCAACTTGTTGACTCCAATTCCACAAGGATCATTCAAAAGCCAAGTATCCATTAGGCTTTCTGAGGCTAGGGATCTTCTTAATAAGACAGTAACCCTAACATAAAAAACCCTCGTAACCCTTCTTATAGAGCCAATCACCTTGCTTCCAAAGCAAGCAAGCCATACATTTGAGTCTCTCCTATGAATAGCCCTTGGGAATCACCCCTTATCTCTTCATTGATCTAATCATCTTGTGATTCCTCATATAAAGGGTCTCCAACCATTGGTGAAAGTTCGTAAAGAGTAGGGAGCCTTAGCTGAGGTGACAGTGGGATATCGCTCCATTGTTTCCCTTGACCTAGTAGTTGCCCTATAAGATCCCCTCCTAGGACCCCTGCTAGATTGAGAAGTAACAAGTCCTTCTAATCAAACCGCTCTATAAGCCTTCGAGTAAACTCCATGTAGGAAGTAATGACCGCATGACACAGAGTAATCAACTCGTGATACCACCACTCCTGCACATCTCCATCTGGGTGCAAGGTGACAAATTTAATCGTATCTGCCTCCCTCATGGTGTTCAGATGGAAATAAGTGCCCAGCTTCTGCACCCAAACCCTAGTAGAATTCCTGTCTGAACCATAGAAGTTGGGGAGTGTTATCTTACCCATTGTATTCTGCAAATCCTGGTTCTGCTAACCTCCCCTGTACGATGACCTAGCTCCACCTTTGTGCTTCACTTTCAAGTGACAAAACTCCCCAAAAGGCATGACCATTTTGATCCTTGGGTCCAACGCATTGTATTCATCGACCCCCTCTGAGAAGGATCTCAACAAAGTTGAAAATCAATCAGGTTCTCTTGAGGGCACATCTATAAATTGGGGCAAAGTAGGACAACTAGAATGAACGGTTATAGGTGGGGTCTCTGGTTGGTTTTTGTGTGCATGTGTTTCACTCCCCTCACCAGTCTTGGATCCACCTTCACCATTGTTATTTTGCTTTCCCTGGTTCTACAAATGCACACTAGCTAACTGCTCTAGCATGTCCAGCATGAGCTTTTGTTGCCTACCCAACTCTGCCAAGGTCAACTCCTTGCCACCTTGTTCAAGCTCTCCTTCATTCTCCATGATTTCCTCATCCTAGTTATCACGTCCTCTTGTGTGTTCTACTTTAGTGTCTGAAAAAGGGCCAAGCCCTCGACCTCTACCACACCCTTTCCTCCCAAAATGAGGTGGCATCATTAGTTCCCGTGCCCACAGCTAGCCAAGAACATGCTCTGATACAACTGTAATATTCCTAAGTGGAAATTAACAGTAAATAATAGAACATTGAACTAGGAACAACAAAATAAGCTAAAAACAACACACACAAATAAGAACACCAAGAAATCCAGAAGAACAAACTAAGCCATTTTATTAATGATGAGAATTGTGTACATAAAATGTGTAGGAATGATGGAACCTGGGCTTGATATGCAAGCTATGCAAAACCGAGGTGAAATATCTTGGACCTAGATGAGGAAACGACCTACAACAGGAAATGCGCACTGCCTAGAAAAAACACTGTTATTGGTTGTCAACTGGAAATGAAGATTCTACTTTGAATACTGCTTAGAATGCCCTGAAACTTTAGCCTAGACTCCTCTGCTAAAACCCATAAAAATCTAGAAATGGTTTAGGTTGATTCCGGGTGATGAGAAATCCCTCCAAGTGGTGCGAGTGACTCTCTGACTCCTTGTATATATTAGTTTTTAATGGATATGGTAGCATCAAACACGTGCTCTAGTCTCTAAGGTGTTAGAGAGGCTGAGGAACATGAGATCTCCAAAACCCAGAAAAGGTTTTGAGATAAAACTCTTAGAAACCTCTCAATTAAATTAATTGATCAATAATTAAATAATTCCCAAGTCTTACTTAGGAAAATCGATTAATTAATGGATATTAATTTAGAAAATCGCTTTCCAATGGAGACCTTCAGAAAAGCGACTTGATGGAGTCTAAGATGATTTGAGCGTTCGATCATGATAAGATCTTGGCAATTGATGTTCCATCGAGAGATTATAAGAGTAGGACAAAGGGATTCGAAAAGACACATCAAGTTAGCAAGGCAGTTTGAGTTTCCTAGTTCGCAGAATTCAATAGGGTGCAGTTTTAGCCAGGTAAGAGATGTTGTTTTATGGTAGCATCGGATGTGCTCTAGCCTTATAATTTTGTATTAGGCTAAGACACATGTATTCCATAATACCCAGAAAGGATTTTGGAAAATTCCACTTAGAGATGGTTTAATTAAATTAATTAATCGTTTTTTAATGTTTTCTAAGTCTAAACTTAGGGAAACTGATTAATTAAACTAAGTGTGAATCTTCTAGATAAAGTCATGGATCAACTCCCAGTTGATCTTAGCCCTTGATTATGTTTTAATCTTGGCCGTTGAAGGGTCAATGAAAGATTATAAGGAGGGTGAGGGGCCTATGGAAAGCACACTGAGCATTTGGCATTTTCGAGCTTGTGAGAGAGACACAACTTCTGATCAAGATCGAATCACTAGGGCAGGGCTGGCTTAGTGATTTCGATCTAGTGATCAGTTCCAGAGAGGGGCAAATGTAGTAACTGGTCAGGAGGACCAGGAGTACATTTCAGAGAGATGCAACAGTGACGCAGTAGACGCAACACAGTCATCTGGAGGGGTGACGCAGTCCCTGAAGGGGATCATGCAGAAGTGATGCAGTGTCTTCTAGATTCGGTTAAGAGATAGCTCAAATCTGTGGTTTCTGAGCCAGGAGGGCCAAAACTCAGTTCCAGATCAGCTTGATAGTTGCATAGGAGGAGGTGACGCAGTTCCTTAGCTTGTCCACACAGGCTTATGTAGTAGCAGCGTAGTCATCACGCAGAAGTAGAGAGGGGCTTCACCAGCGCTGCTCTGGATTAGCCGGGGACTTGCAGAGTGAGGTACATCTCACATTTCTTCTGTTGCCGAGATTTTCTCTGAAGGGTGAGCCGGATATTCGCACCCTAGTTGTACTCAAGATTCTGCTGCTTAATAATAGAAAACCCTCATATCTGCTGCACCAGTTTTCCCAAGTTTGGTTTTTCCAGGGACTTAGTCCAATAACTGTGTCAAATGTGGATTTTTTTCATTGTATTTTGTTCAGATTGTTTCAGCACTTAGATTTATTCTGCAACATTATTTGTGTAGACTGCTTCTGTAATTACTTCGATATTTCACTGTAATGAAATAATTATGGAAAATAATAGGAGAAGAAATTCAAATTTGTTGTAGTAGGAATCCAGATTTATGATTTTTCACATGGTATCAGAGCTTATTCAAGCTGAAGTGTAGGAGAAACAAGAGTGAACTAGCAGATCAACGCTGAAGGGACTGGGAGCTGCGTAAGCAGCGATAGACTACCCCAGTAGTTACACAGTCCAAACTAGGAGAGCTATCCAACGTAGAGAAAGCTCCCTCTGAGAGAGTTGACAGAGAGGTAAGCTATTCCAGTTGCAGAAGAGGCAGCATAGCAGACCAGCGTAGCTGAAGGATGCAGTAACTGCACAACAGTGAGTGCTGGTGCATGAGCGTCAGAAAATTTCTGAAAAACACAATCGGGGATTTCTTGACCACAGAGAGTTCTATTACTCAAAGAGACTCAGTTCTTTCCTGTGCAGCAACAAAAGCATTGACTTACTCCTCAATGAGTGCGTAAGTCTAACGGAGCAGAGGGTTAGAGGGAGAAGTCGACAGTTGCGGAGATGTCCAACAACGGATTGCGTGACCAAGATAGGTTGGAGGGTGCCTCCAACTATGTTATTTGGTAGTCAAGGATTCAGTTTCTCCTTGATGAGCATGATCTAAAGAGCCTCATTGACAGCGCAGTTGCAGAGCCGCTGGATGTAGCACATTTGAGAGCCTTCAAGAAGAACATGGCAAGAGCCAAAGGATTGATCCTAGATGGCGTAAAGGATCACATCGTACCCCACATAGCAGCAAAGGACACTGCTGGAGAAATGTGGGTAGGGTTGGAAAAGCTATATCAAGGGTCTTCCGAGTAGCGGAAGATGTATATGGAGGAGAAGATGCGTAACACTAGGACGAAGAAGGGAGACTGTTTTGACGTTTTCCTGTCTCGAATTCAGGAAAACCGAGACCAGCTGTCAGTAGTGAGGTCAACACCTAAAGACTCAGAGCTGGTAAGGCTCACTCTGAACTCTGTTTCAGAAGACTATTAGGTCTTTGTCAAGAGCATTCTGGGCAGAGAAAGACTCCCAAGATAGGAAGCGATGTGGGCAGCGTTGCAGCAAGAAGAGCTGAGGAGAGATCTCCTCAAAATCCATATTGAGGATGGCAGCAGCGGTTCGAAAATCAAGGAGGAGGAGGAAGAAAACGTAGCCCTTGCATCAAAGGGGCAACAACGGCAGAAGAAGAAAGATCTGTCCAAGATCAAGTGCTTCAAGTGTGGGGAAATGGGACATTATGCCACACAATGTCCTCTTAAGAAAAAGGACAAGGAGGAGAAGCAAGATCCTGAAGCTGGAGCTGCCAAGGTTGAGGCAGAAGATAATTGTGCTATGTTAGCTCATATTCCGAAAGGAGGGAAGTGGGATAACTTGGAGTTGTAGATCCAGAATCTACAAGAGGCAGGATCCTTGAGTATTTCCAAACTCTTGGATAACATACGAGCTACAGGAGCCTTAAGATAGTAGCAGGATGGACAGTTGCAGCAGAAGAGGAAGAGACAATACAGTGGCTAGCAGTACTAGAGTTTGATCAGTGCAGAAGAAGGGCAGCAACAGCGCAGAGCGCACTGGTGCAGCGCAGAGCGCACTGGTGCAGCGCAGTGCAGTGCAATGCTCACGCAGTGCAGAGCAGCAGCAGCGCAACAGTTCAGAGAGCTAGTGCAGAAGTTAGCAACAGACAGTCTTATTATTTAGATGTAGTCCAATTTCAGATGTTTTTCTGTTGCAATTAGCAACAATGCAACATGACAACAACAACAACAATGGAATAGCAACAACGTAATGCAGAGTAGTGCCCACGCAGTGCAACAACATGGTTGCAGAATTCAGAGGGAGTTGCAGTACAGTAGCAGTTGGCAGTAGCATGTAGAGTCAGTGACAATACAGATGCAACATTTGTGCAGTGTTGGTGAGCAGCATCAACAACACAGTAGTAGATGTTACAGAAGTCAGAGTAGCGCATAGAGTTGTATTGTTAGAGCACTTTCCTCACTAAGAGGGAGTGTTGATTTATGGTAGCATCAGATCTGCTCTAGCCTTGTAATTTTGTATATAGGCTAAGGCACATGTATTCCATAATACCCAGAAAGGATTTTGGAAGATTCCACTTATAGATAGTTTAATTAAATTAATTAATCGTTTTTTAATGTTTTCCTAAGTCTAAACTTAGGGAAACTAATTAATTAAAGGGTATTAATTAAACTAAGTGTGAATCTTCTAGATAAAGTCATGGATCAACTCCCAGTTAATCTTAGCCCTTGATTATGTTTTAATCTTGGTTATTGAAGGGTCAACGAAAGATTATAAGGAGGGTGAGGGGCCTATGGAAAACACACTAAGCATTTGGCATTTTCGAGCTTGTGAGAGAGACACAACTTTTGATCGAGATCGAATCACTACAACATTGTTGGCTAAGTGATTTTGATCTAGTGATCAGTTCCAGAGAGGGGTAGATGCAGTAACTGGTCAGGAGGACCAGGAGTACATTTCAGAGAGAGAGGCAGTAGTGACGCAATAGAGGTAGCGCAATCATCTAGAGGGGTGATGCAGTCCCTAAAGGGGATCACGCAGAAGTGACACAGTGCCTTCTAGATTCAATCCGGAGATAGTTGGGAGCTGTGGTTTCTGAGCCAAGAGGGCCAAAACTGAGTTCCAGATCAACATGATCGTTGCAGAGGAGGAGGTGACACAGTTCTTTAGCTTGCCCACGCAAGCTTACGTAGTAGCAGCGTAGGCATCACGCAGAGGCAGAGAGGGGCTTCACCAGCACTACTCTGGATCAGTCGGGGACTTGCAGAGTGAGGTATATCTCACATTTCTTCTGTTGCCGAGATTTTCTCTGAAGGGTGAGCCGGATATTGGCACCCTATTTGTACTCAAGATTTTGTTTCTTAATAATACAAAACCCTCAGATCTGCTACACTGGTTTTCCCAAGTTGGGTTTTTCAAGGGACTTAGTTCAAAAATAACTGTCAAATGTGGATTTTTTTCATTGTATTTTGTTTAGTTTGTTTCAGCACTTAGATTTATTCCGCAACATTATTTGTGTAGACTGCTTCAGGAATTGCTTCAATATTTCACTGTAATGAAATAATTATGGAAAATAATAGTAGAAGTAATTCAGATTTGTTGTAGTAGGCATCCAGATTTAGGGATTTTCACAAGAGAGAGTAACAGGGGTTGTAGTAGTGAGAATTTTTAGAGAAATTCTTAGGAAGTCTTCCAGTGATCGAGAGTTAGGAAAGGGAGGACGAATTTGTCTAGAGAGGTCGTACAGAGCAATGCGAGTTTCCCATATTGCCAGTGCAAGTTACCGAGGGAGCATTGATTCAGTTGCTGAAGTCTAGATCAAATCCGAAAGGGAGAGCGAATTGATTCTAGAGGCAGAGGCAGGTAGGATGACTCATCGGGAATCATTTCCAGGGCTATCTGAGTAGCTCAAAACCAACAATGCACATTTCAGGTAGATAGTGTGAGTGCCGAGAAGGAGTGCGAGCAGGTTAAAGGAGGCTGAGTTGATTTGTAGAGATCTTGAATCTCCAATCTATTTCCAATTAAGATAAAATGTTGGAGGATTTCCAGTTGGGCATCTACTTGCAATTCTCTATATTTGCTACATAATAATAAAACCCTCATCTGCTGCACTAGTTTTCCCTTCAGGTTTTTGAGGGGGACATTTGTCCAAAACAACGATGTCATTTTTATTGTGTGTGCATCTATTTCTTAGTTCGATTTTTTATTTTTGCAAGCATTTTTATGGTGAAGAATGCTTTAGTGAACTATTCGTTAGTTGCCTTTAATAATTAACAGAAGACAAATAAACTGTATTCAATTAGGAGAATAATATCCAGTTGTTGCATTTAAGGAATTTTCACATGGTATAAGAGCAAAGTTAATTGGAACAGAGGCTCTATTTGAAATGAAGTGAGATTGTGTAGTTTTAGAGTGAGATCTGAAACACTATTTCTAGGTCTGCGAAAACTAGCTTGATAGTGTGAATTTCTCAAGGTAGGAAATTGATTTCTCATCCAGGTTGAAGGAAAAGTTCTATTTGCCTCAGGAGCAATAGAAAGAGGTAGTAGAATTGCCAGAGAGGGTTTTCGGTGAGCAAATTAGTTGATTTGTACAGTAGATCTAGCGTAGTGGTTTTGCAGCAAGGGTTTTGCAGTTGCAAATCAGCACAAGGCAGGAAGAGAAAAGCACACCAAGAGGGAATTTTTAGAAATTCTTAGAGGGTTTCCAATTTTCTAGAGGGGTAAAGGAGGCCATAATTCTTAGCAAAAGAAGGTCGTGGAAGGAAAAACAATTTGCTATTGCAAGCCTTCCAGTCAAGCCAATGAGTATTTTAGGGTTAACAATGCGTGTGCTAGGACTGGAGAAGGAATTCAAGAGGTACAGCGAGTTGCCTAGAGGAGGAATAGTAGGCAGTACGAGTTCCAAGAAGGACACCGGAGGCAAGTGTAGAAGAAGATTTGTGCATTTTCATCAGGGAGTGTGAGTGTAGGAAGAAGGTTGAGTTAGTCTACCTGAAGGAGAAGGAGAGTTCCAACATATAGTTCTCCAGTTTTTTGAGTTTCGTTGAGATGGCCACAACAAGAATCAGAGATCAGGACAGACTTGACAGAGGCTCTAACTTTGGCATCTGGAAGGCTAGGATGAAATTCCTATTGGATGAGCACAACTTGAAGGAATTTGTGACAACTGTAATGGTTGAGCCTAAAAATCCACAATAGCTGACAACCTTTAAGAAGGAGATGGAAAAATCCAAGAGGATGGTCCTAGACGGAGTTCGGGATCATATTGTCCCGCATATTGTAGACAAGAATAAAACAAAGGACATGTGGGATGTCGTCGTGAAGCTGTACGAGGATCCATTTGAGAATCAGAAAAATGATTATCAAAGAGAAGCTGAGGTTGGTCAGAATGCAGAAGGGCGAGAATGTTACGCCCTACCTCACTAAGATTCAGGGAGTCGGAGTCGAACTTACAACTGTAGGAGAAAAACCATTAGATAGTGAGTTGGTGCACACGATACTCAACAAGTTCTCCAAGGAGTGGCATACATATGTCCAAGTGATTTCTGGATGAGACACACTTCTAGGTTGGGAACGCCTATGGAGTGACTTCACTGAGGAGGAGCTAAGGCTCAACCTCGTAGATGGTACTACAAGCAGCAATATCAAGGGACCGAAGGTGGAGGAGGAAGAAGAGAACGTAACACTTGCAGGTCAGAGAAAGGCTAAGAAGGGTCCTAGTTAGGGACAAGACTCTAAGGTAGAGAAGAAGAAGAAACACCTGTCAAAGGTTAAGTGCTTCAGATTTGGTGAGTTTGGTCACTACATCACCTAGCATCCAAAGAGGAAGAAGGACAAGCAGGGGTAACAAACAACAACTTTGACAGAGATTGATAAGTTAACCTCTAGATTGGAGGAATTCACATTAATAATGACAATGCCTCCAGATGGAGAAGGAGAATGATACTGTAGATTGCCAGAATGAGCAGGGTAGTGGAAGGGCAACAAGCAGTCTAGATCAGATCTAGTTGTTGTATATTCTTCACATGGATCAGTACCTTCGCTATGGGGGCCCAAAGTATCAAAGTAGCAGGATCAAAGTGTTAGTAGGCACACTTAGATAATCGAGAGATAATGCAAAGCTAGTTGCAGTGAAAACTCGTGAGGCAGTTGCAGAGCCTTTTGCAGGGGCATGATAGATTAGTGGAGTTCAAGTTTCCAGTTGTAGTAGTAGGAAATTCGTGTGGTAGTGCGAATTGACCAGTTGGAGGTAGCGGGTGCAGTTCCAACCAAAGTGAGAGGGGTGAGATCAGTACACACAGTTGCAATGGATGCAACAATGCAGTGGAAGTGCAAGAGCATCAACAGTGTGAGATCAGAGTAGCGTATGGCAACACAGGATGGTTTAGTTACATGTTGTAGCAATTGAATCAGTGATCGTGCGCAACATGAGTTAGTCCAGCTATAGTATGTTCTTCAGGGAGAAGATGAGTAGAATGGAGAGTGGAGAACACCTTCCTTGCTAAGAGGGAGTGTTATTTTTTAATGGATATGGTAGCATCAAACAAGTGTTCTAGTCTCTAAGGTATCAAAGAGGCTAAGGAACACGAGATCTCCAAAACCCATAAAATGTTTCAAGAGAAAACACTTAGAAACCTCTCAATGAAGTTAATTAATCAATAATTAAAAAGTTCCTAAGTCTAACTTAGGAAAATTGATTAATTAAGGGGCATTAATTTAGAAAATCGATTTCCTCTAGAGACTTCCAGAAAAGTGACATGATGGAGTCTAAGATGATTTGAGCCATCGATCATGATTATATCTTGCCCATTGATGCTCTAATGAGAGATTATAAGGGCCGATCGAAGGGATTGGAGAAGACACATGAAGTGCGCAAGGCAGTTCAAATTACCTAGTTCACAGTATTCAACAGGGCACAATTCGAGCCAGGGAAGAGAGAGTAGCAACGGTTGCAACAATGAGAATTTATGGAGAATTTTTGAGGAAGTCTTCTAGTCATCCAGAATCACGAAAGGGAGGTCAAATTTATTTGCAGACTAGGACGTACAGAGCAATGCAAGTTGCCTAGATTGTCAATGCGAGTTGTCGAGAGGAGCATCGATTCAGTTGCTAGAGGCCGGATCAATTCTAGAAGGGAGAGCAAATTGATTACAGAGGCAGAGGTAGGCAGGATGACTCACCTGTAAGCGTTTCTGGGGCTGTGCGAGTTACTCAGAGCCAACCTTGCACATTTCAGGTAGCCAATGCGAGTGCCGAGAAGGAGTGTGGGCAGACCAGAGGAGGCCGAGTTGATTTGCAGAGGAGATCTTGAATCTCCGGTCTATTTCCAATTGAGATAAAGTGCCAAAGGATTGCCAATTGGGCTTCCAGTGGTAATTCTTTATATTTGCTGCATAATAATAAAACCCATATCTGCTGCATTGGTTTTCCCTTCGGGGTTTTTTGAGGGACATTTGTCCAAAAAAACAATGTCATTTTTATTGTGTGTGTGCATCTATTTCTCAGTTCCATATTTTTATTTCTGCAAGCATTTTTATGGTGAAGAATGCTTCAGTGAGTTATTCGTTATTTGTCGTTAATAATGAATAGAAGAGAATTCAATTAGGAGAATAATGTTCATTTGTTGCATTCAAGGAATTTTCACATTATGTATTGTTAGGAAAAACCTCCACTGAATTACCCCAAATCCACCACTGAAGAAGTCTCCAAGCTACATCGTGGAATTACCACAGAAACCCAAATCCTTTCAACCCTTTGCCCTTCAAATATGCTTCTCTCCTACACCTGTGCAGGCTCTACCCAAAAACCACCACGCACTGCCAGAAATGAATGAATTCGGCCCACAAGAATGGCCCAACACCAACCTTGCAAAATGACACAAAAACTCCTGCTTTAAGAAGGTAATTCCCCTGCAATTTTCTGGCTCACCAAAGTTATTGTAGCTAGCCCAAATGTTGCTACTCGAGTTGCCTCTGCGCCCTGGTAGTATGCACCACAAGAAATTCTGCTGCAATTATAGCTCTGTGGAAGCCTAAGAATGGACTCCCCAATTCCCAACTAAGGAGACACTCGAAGTTCTCTGAAGATGGTGTGGAATTTTTCTTGAAATCCCTTGTGCTCGTCAACACTCCAACCCTTGCACTAAACAAATCCAAGAGAGATCGAATTCTCTAATATGATAGTCAAAAGATAAGTTCAAATGCCTCCTTGCTGCCTTAGATAGTCATGGGTTCCTCTCTCCTTGGTGGCCCCGACAACCCACAAATTGATCCCCCTTTCCTTGAGGTTCGAATTGCCTCCTTTGGTGGCCCACACATTCAACTAAGAGTTTGATTTTTCCTCTTGGGTGTATATTGCCTCCTTCCCTAGAGCATGGGACCCATTAACCCACTTTTCCTAAATCCAAAAGGCCCAAAAATTGTCTCCAACACCAAAATTACAAAATTGCGCCACACTTTGCAATTTATGAGATTGGGGATATCACAATAATGGCCAATGTCTCCATAGAGATGGGAAACTAGCATAAGACATTTCATTTCCAGTCTAACTTCTTTCTTAGTCCAACCACCTTCCACTTAAGCCCTAGTAACCACTTCTTTCTTAGTCCAACCACCTTCCACTTGAGCCGTAGTAATCACTGCTCCAAAGGAAGAGCGGTGTCCTTTGCTCGTAAAAGGGCTGGAGTGAATCAACGATTTCTTATTATCATTATCTTTGTAGAATCTATATGATTGATAATGATAAATCATGGGATACATTTATTAATATTTTGATATTTATGTGGAAATGTTTGTTACTCTAGATGTTTCAAAAGACAAAAAAAAAAAAAAAAAAAGAATATTTTTTTAATTTTGAACTTTGTCAATATGTTTTGATATTTTCTTTGAGTCTGTAGATAAGTTATATTTTGGTCCGTTATAGTAAAGCTCAAAATAAAAAATAATAGTAAAGTTCAAAATAACAAATAATAGTAAAAGCTCAAAATAACAAATAAGTGTAATATTTAGCGTTGCTGTTTATTATCTACTTCTTATAAAAAAATTATTAAATAATTGATAACAAAAATTATTGTGATTAAAATAAAAAGACAAATATAAAAAATAAAAATAAATTATATTTAAAAATAAATTAAATAATAATAATAATAATAATTATTATTATTTAAAAAAATATAATTAATATATTAGTGTTAAAAATTAAATTACTTATTTCAACACAAAACTAACTCAATATTCAATAACACTCATAATACTGGTAGTGGCATATGTGCCATTGTTGAATGATTTGGTATTTAATAATCAACTAAGTTAATTCAAAACACCGATTGGAATAAATTAGTTGTGTGGTAATGTATTCATAAACTAATTAAATATAATTGGATAATGAAAAGTTACAATTTTGATAATGAGATTTTGTTATTTCAAAATTGTGGAACAACTTTATTTTAATAATTAATAATTAAAATTTATAATTTTAATAATTAGTCAAAATTTTTATAAAATTTATTTTAAAAAATCTATAAAATATTAAAATTGATTTATTATATAAGTATTATAATTTATTTTAAGTCTATTGAGTTTTGGATAGATGTTAATGGGGTGTGTTGTTAAAACATTTCTAGATGTTAAGTTATTGGTTCAATTCTCTTCCCTGTTCAAGTGTTATTCTTAGACATAATTATGATGTAGCTTCACCAATACTAAACTTACAAAAAATATAATCTATTTTAAAAGAATATTATTCAAATTTCAATCTTATTTATTAAAAAAATCTTAATTAAATAAATTAAAAACTTAATTAAAAAATTTAAATATTAAATACGTAAAATTAAAATTCCAAAATAATACTTCTTAAATTTCAATTTTAATCATAAATATAGATAATAAATAAACAGTTTAATTATCGAACACTGAATTTACTTAATTTCGAAATTGAATATCCACAGATTATAATTTAATAACACAACTATTGTAAAATTGCATAAAAGACGAGTAGAAACCTTATTTGAATATTCTGCTTATGGAAATTAGTCTTATTAAATAAATAAAGTGTTAAATATTTAACATGGTTCATTCTCGAAAAACTATAATTATGGATCACTTTTGGATGATTTGAATCTCTTACTTATAAAATGTGTCCTAATTAAATAGTTTCAATTTTAATATCTATAACAAGTAGTTTTAAGTTTGCATGTATCTCTCTACATCATGAGTAGCGGACAATTAGTGACACATTCTCTCCAGAATAGTTAATGAATGAATGAACAGATTTTAATGATGTTCACGAGACCAAGTGGTCTAAGGGACCTAGACTCCAATACATCACAACTTCAAACTTTTCTCTAAGTTTACTTTCTTGTCATGAATCTTGACCAAGAAGCTTGCAGTTTTGATAAGCCTCGCTTCCTCTAACAACTTGTTCAAACAATCCACTCTCATAATGCTATTAAACTGACTACGAATATCCTCATAAGCCGGACACTCCATGTTGTAGTGCCATTGTGTTTCAACCTCTCATTTCGTACAAAAGATGCAGATTCTTTCTTTCCACTCTTCTTTTGGAGTTGTCCATCTACCTGTTTCACCTCCGAGATGATGAGACCTGGTCTTCAATTGTGCTATTAATAGTCTAGCCTTTCCTGTAATTTTGGCACCCAAATATATCTTCTCATCATGAAATCATGTTGGGTTGAAATCTTTGACATATAGAGATTTTTTTCGACCAATATGTTTTTCCCACATGGTAGTCCTGAATTTTTCAAGCATCAATTTTTTAACTCTCTTTAGAGTTAGGACAATCCTGTCACTTAATGTCCCACTTACCCAACCACTTGTCATTTTGTTTCCTCCAAGTTTTCTTCCTCCTCTTTAACTCCTTTGCAAAAACTATTTTAGGCCAGCGGTGCCCATTAATGACACACAAATCGTTAGTTAAGGTTGAGTCTTTCATACATAGACAATCACATTTTCATAAATATTCAGATTTGATGTACATAGAAAATCACATTTTCATAAATATTCAGATTTGATTGGTGTACTGTTTATTAATTGTTATGACACTTAGTGGCATGGATGATTTTTTTGATTTTTTGTTATTTAAATATATATTTTTTTGATTTCGATTTTTGAAAATTCAATTTTAAATCGCATAAAATTAGTCATTTCATGTAAATGAATCAATTAGAAAATAAAAATTCAAAATTAATTTTTAATTTTCAAAATATTTAGTTTAATATTTTTTTTTTTCAAAACTTCAATAAATTTAATAAAATTTGTTAAAAAATTTAAAAACTAATTGAAAATCAAAACTTTTTAACAAAAACAAAAAAAAAATAATATAACCTACCTTCCACACATATAATAAACATCAAACACACAATAAATAGGAGATGCCTACACACTCAAGTGGATTGCACCAATAGATCCTACCAATAGAGGAAAAGCTGTCTGATAAAGGTTTGGTTATATCATATGAAGTGATAAAAGTGTCAACATAGAGGAGTTAGTGGTGTTACCGAGAAATCTTAAATCTTCAATTACTGTGAAAGCAATTAGATGCTTATTTATAAAAGTGACCCTGTAAGATTTTTGAATCATGGCACCATAATGACCTAACAATAATACATTATTATAAAATTAGGAGTTTACATATAAGATAGTTCATGTACATAGTCTTATTTTTCAATAAAGATAATGTGCTTAGATATACAACATAGTTTCAATTTTCAAAATAAAATTGAAAAAGAACATGAAAATTTCAAATAATTTAAATAATAAATAAATCAAATTTCAAATAATTTAAATAATAAATAAATCAAATTTTATATAAGTAATAGTTTAAAATTGAACTGTATGGTGACTAAACACCATTGGTAATAGACCATGCCATAAATGATAAAATCCCTGGGAGTATGAATGGGAAGCTCCTACCCCTTCGTTCAACCAGATGGGTTCCTCCTCTAGAATAGTTGTTTTCTTTTTCATTACAATCCAAGGTGATCTTGGATCAATCTTGTGTGGCTGAATGGTGGTGGCATTACTTCTACTTGCTTTCGAATCTCTGTTGCAAAGCTTAAGATTATAGGGCGTGAGCACAATATCAACAAGCGTTTCTTGTGTCATCCATTGGGTTTTTCCTTTCTTGGAGTGAACATGGTAAAAGATGCTCCAATTATGTTCACATCCATAGGTACTACAGATTCGCTTTGGATGCAAACTTCGCCACCAAATTGCAATTTGTAGAAAAATTTGATAATGTATACCCATGCTTGATTTGTCTGAAAGGGCATTGGGTCCATCTCTATTTGCAGTGCTCAATTGCGTTGGGACTCTATCATACCCATGCATGACCCTTCTCACAGGGAATCATGCTCTTACCTATCTATACGGGGCTTGCTTCCTCTTTTACTTGACCCTATTCCTGTCTATTTCTCGGGGGCCATGTTGTTCCCACGAATCACCGTGAGGGGTTCTATGGTGGAATGTTGTGAGTATCAGAGTCTGGCTCCCTCATTCTCCTTGTGTGGGCTTTGGTATCATGGTATCCCATTATGGCCTTTGCAAATAGTGATGTTGATAACACAACCAACTTGGTTGCCATTAAGGAACATTCGAACAGATAGACAGGTTGCTATGACAGTTGAAGAACGAGCAAAAGGAACATACAGATTAAGCTTCTTCGTAAACTCAATGTAAAAGAGTATATATATATATTAAGAATGGTTTCTCATCATGGTGAAATGGACGGCACCACCATTAATTTCTAGAGTCCATCAGTTCGAGTAAATCAGTGAGTAGGTCACCTAAGTGCTTGATTGAAAATGTACAAGAATTTGTATGTAGAGGAAGCTTAGCGTCATGAGGCAGCTCCCTGCAAAGACATTCCAATTATTTTAGATACGTTTCTAGATGTTAGTCTTGTCCTTCTAGGAGTTGTTGCTCAAATTAATTTTTAGTATATAACTGGCACATCTGCGATTTGAAATTGACATTCTTTGTTAAATGCAAGTCTACCTTCTCAAGATGGTTGCCAAAAGAATGATTTCATATCATCATTTATTTAGCTGAACGCTAAGTTAGATGCCATTGAACACCCATCTAAAAACAATTTTTTTTATATGGCCATTTGGCAATCACTTTAAAAGGTGACTTTTTATGTTATTTTTAATTAACGATGATTATTTTGGTGGGACACATAATAAGTTCTATTGCATGATATTTATTTCGGAACTAATCTATTGATAAACATCTGGGCAACATGATATCGTTTTTGGTCATCAGGATTCCAGTGCATTGGTTGAAGCTCTCTCTACGAATCCAGAATTTTTGAGGAACAAGGTAAGTTTTTCTTAGTTGAATAAATAAAATGTATAGTAGTAATAGTCCTTTGGCTACGTATGTTTATTTATCTTTCAGAGTGCCTAAACAAACCAAACATGGTATTAAATTTCTCACTAATTGTACTATTTCAGTTCTTCATAAATGTGCATATTTATTTTCAAATTGCATTTATTAATGAAATATGTGTGCCGAACCTTCCCAGCATACTTATGTTGATAGTACTCTTCAACTTTTA
Source organism: Pinus albicaulis (assembly GCA_034641835.2). Taxonomy (NCBI): domain Eukaryota; kingdom Viridiplantae; phylum Streptophyta; class Pinopsida; order Pinales; family Pinaceae; genus Pinus; species Pinus albicaulis. The sequence continues at coordinate 20,465,726 of MU968551.1, forward strand.
GGTTTGAGACCTATTTTATATGCCTCCAATATTTTCCATGCATCATATATTATTTATGTTTTTTGTACCTAATATAAAATTGAATAGGAATGTTTGTCAAGTACCCTCATGCCTGTTTGTACATATTCTTCTAGTATTATCATTCATCTCACTGCGCTAGATGAATGGGGGATTTGATAATGAAGCCAGGCTGGACTAACTTCCTTTCTAGACTGTAGTTTGAATTTCAAAAGTTACATTTTGTAGGTGCATTTGACAACTTGAAATATAAAGTACGTTAGGGGCAAAGGTTTATTTCAGGTCAAGATTGTTGAGGCAAGGTTAAGAAATGTGATAATAGCAAGGGTTTAAATCAGGACTAAGGTGTTGAATATACTGAGAGAGAGGGTGAACTAGTACTTTTTTCTATATTAACAATTTTTAACCATTTCATCACATGATAACGATCAGAGATAAAACACATGAACACAGAGATTTTAAATTGGAAACCCAAAACAGGAGAAAACCTCTTGAATGCTTTGCTATCAACTTCAATTTATTACATCAATTGGCGAGGACACCAATCCTTTGTAAGCACCAACTTACAACTTTCGTAGACACCAACCTACACCGACTCAGAATTTGTAGGCACCAACCTATAGGAGACAACAATTCCCCCAACTGAGCACTGACTTAGCTTCAAGTTGTTCCTTGGATTTGTTGTCAGCAACTTCTTGTCTTCAAATATTCAGTGAGTAGTCATCTAATCATGCAACCCTCGGGTTTGCACCTTCAAACCTGATCACAACCACCTGTTCTACACTTTCCTTTTCTTCGTCTTCAAACTGTACTCAACTCATCTTGACCTAAGCTTTTGTAACAATGTATTTGGTACAATTCACCTTGCAGCAACCTTGGGCTTATTGTCTGTTGGCAGCTAGCACTCAACACTCAACAACTGTTACTCTCACACTGTCACTGTTATTGTAATTTAGGGCTTTACAATTGCATAGTATAACTTACAGGTGCAATTACAATTACTGTTTACACTTCAAGTCTGACACAAACTTTGTTAGAACTCCTTTCCTAGCTCTATCCAAACATGCGGTCTCACAACTGTAGCTTCACTTCAATTTTTGTTTTGGCCTCACCCTTGTACAATTCACTATCACTGGACTTAGGTTGTCACGGTTATGTCAGACAATCTATCCACTCCTTTACTAGCGAATCCACTCCCTACACCTGCATCTACCACTGTTTGGGCTACTCACTACCTTGTTTGTCCACAACCAGGCCTAACTCTGCTGCCCTAATCCACCTCACTGTACACTTTAGTAAACACTTGCAAATCTCCTCTTTTGTTGTTGTGGTTTAACCTTTCTGTACCAAGACTAGGCCTGCGGCCTAAGTCAAAATCATGCAATAGTGCAAATCTAACTTTTAATAGGCTCGAACTTCAAAGGTCTGTCACAAAACTAGGTTACCAACTGTTAAATTTAGGGCTAGATTTTTCTTTGCTTAAGGTAATCACATTTTCAAACTTATTCAACATTTTCATTTAGTGTTCACCCCATAACATCTTAACATCATTAGCAATTATGTAGAAAGAACAATAACATCAATAATGCAATGGAACATTAAGGAACACTAGAGGAAAAACATACACAATAGATGTGCAAATTCGATGACCCGAATTCCTACTGCAACAAACTGATATTACTTCTCATACTTGTTAAATTATAGAAGTTATTTATTGTGTTCTACAAGTATATATCGAAGCAAATACAACTGGAGCCGTCACTAAATAAATAAAATGCGGAAGACAAGTACTGAGCAAGAAGAAATAAACACACATATGACACCATTATTTTTGGACTAATGTCCCCGAAAAAAATCCAATGCAGGAAAACCGGTGCAACAGTTGAGGGTTTGTATTATTATGCAGTAATTTTTTAATACAATTTGGATGCCCGAATCTGGCTATCTAACGGAGAATCTGATTGGCAAAAAAAGTAGTGAGGATTACCTGACACTAACACTGGAGATCCAACACTGATCCAACCCTGAACTAACAAGCTCCATGCTGCCTCTGCACAGATCTGCGTCACAACTGCTGGGGACTGTGTCACTTCCTTCGGCTGATCTTTCTGATGGCTGGATGCTCGATCCTCTGCCCCTCCGGTCTCACACCCCGACTCTCGGCACTGGATCTGATCTGACCCTCAGCAAAATAGCATATCACCTCAGAGGCACAACGCTGCCTCTGCGCTTCCCAATGTAGCCCTTACGCTGCCTCTGCATGGATATGCACTGCCCAACATAGCCCTATTGCTGCCTCTTCTGGTTCTTTCTCTGCCTTCTCTGCGATGTATTCCCCACTCAGGAAAAATATCTCCAACCGAACATTATCTTTGCCCCTCATTGCAAGAATCACTTCGATGATCTCTCTGGCTGCTCACTTGAAAAAATGATCTCTAGATCCTATCCTGATGTAATTTTCAAATGCCCATTGAAGTCCTTATAATCTTCTCGTCGAGAAATCAACGGCCCAGATTAAAACATAATCAAGGGCTATGATTAACTTGACTTTATCTTCGTCTTTTTCTAGAAGATTCACATCCAATTCTATTAATACACTTTAATTATTCTAATTCCCTGAGTTTAGAATTAGGTTTCCATTAAAAATAATTAATTATTTTAATAAAACCTTATCCAGGCGGAATTTCCTGAAACGATTTTTGGGTATTATCGAATACACGTGTCCAAGCCTCCCTACAAAATTTGAGACTTAGAGCACATCCGATGCTACCAAAAATCAACACTCCCTCTTAGCAAGGAATGTGCTTTAGTAATGCATCCTGTTGAAGCATCACACTGACTCTGTAACATCTCCCTCTGCGTTGCTGATGTCTGACACTGGTGCCCACCAAATATTGCGCTATTGCATCTGTTCTGTTGCTGACTCTGCATGTTGTTGCCAACTGCATCTGCACTACAACTCTGCTGCTGCTGCTGCAACAGAAAAACATCCAAAATACAGAATTAAGTGTTCAACATGATGCATCTGGCACCGAAGATCTCACTGTTGTTAGTCTCTGCACTGACCCTCTGAAGCCTCTGCGTTGCTGTTGACTCTGCACTGTGACAACTGTATTGTTGCCAACTCTGCTTAGTCTTTGGCGCTTTCTAGCCACTGTTCTGTCACTCCGACACCCCTCTGCACCAACTGGAACTAGTCCATCCTGCTACTTTTGATATGGGCTCCCGTAGCAAGGTATTGATCCTAGAGGTGGACTCTTGAAGGATCCTGCCCAACTACATCTCTTTTGAACTACAGTTCTAGATCACCCCAACTCTCCCTTGGAGATATGTGGGCAATCATCACAAACTCTTCCTCCTCGATCCTCACGGTTGCAGCATGCGGATCATGTTTCTCGTCCTTGTCCTTCTTCTTGAGAGGACACTACGTAGCGTAGTGACCAAATTCTCCACACCGGAAACACTTGATCTTTGAGACATCCTTCTTTCGCCTCTGCTGCTCCTACTGCCCCTTTGATGCAAGGGCTGCATTCTCCTTCTCCTCCTTGGGCTTTGTCCCACTGCTGCTGCTACCATCAAGTTTGCACTTGACTAAGTATTTCCTCATCTCTTCTCGCTGAAGAGCTACCCACATTCCTTCACAATACGACAACTTTTCTCTACCCAGGATACTCTGGACAAAGACTTGCCATTCTTTAGAAACGAAATTCAGAGCCATTCTAACCATCTCTGTGGCCTGAGGTGCTGACCACACAATTGTCAGCTGATCTCGAACATCCTGAAGCTTTGATAGAAACGAATATATGCGTTCTCCCTTCTGCATCCTCATAGATTGCATCTTCTCCTCCAAGAACATCTTCTGTTGTTCGGAAGACCCTTGGTATAGCGTAGCCAATGCGTACCACATATCCTTGGCAGTCCCTTTGCTAGAAATATGTGAAACAACATGATCCCTCAGTCCGTCGAGGATTAATCTCTTGGCTTTAGCCATATCTTTCTTGTAGGCCTTCAATGGATCCAGTCTACAGGGACAACTACCACATTTTCAATGAAGTTCTTGAGATCATGCTCATCCAGAAGGAAGGAGATCTTTGCCTTCCAGATTACATAGTTGGAGGCACCCTCCAACCGATATTGATCACGCAACCTGGTGGCTGCCATCTCACCCAACCAAATGTCGAATTGCCGCCTCTAACCCTCTGCGCAATTAGCTCTACGCTACTCCTTGTTGGAGTAAACCAAATAAAACTCAGTTTCTGCTGCTTCTGCATGGGAAATCAGAATTTCTTGGGCAAGAAATCCTCTGAGGTTAGAATTCCCTCAGTATCCTTCTTCTTACTTTTTCTGGCGCTTTTTGCACCAACAACTTCTTTAGCAAAAAACTGCATCCCACCAGTAGACTGCTCTGCGTTGAATTTGCTGCTGTGCTACTCCCTCTGCCATTGAAAAATCACAAACTGGAAAACTTACTTCTCTTTCGACTCACTCAGAGAGAGATTTTCTTCGATAATCTTGCCCTCCCGGCCTGGACTGCGCAATCCCTTTGGGGATTCGATTTGCTGCCTACGCAGCTATTCGAACTCCCTCTTCTGCTCAAATCTGTCTCTGCTCTATTGCCTCACCTATGCTCTGATACCATGTGAAAATTTGATGACCCGAATTCCTATGGCAACAAACTGATATTACTTCTCCAACTTGTTAAATTTTGCAAGTTATTTACTGTGTTCTACAAGTAAATATTGAAGCAAATACAACTACAACCGTCACTAAATAAATAAAATGCGGAAGACAAGTACTGAGCAAGAAGAGATAAACACACATATGACATTGTTATTTTTGGACTAATGTCCCCGGAAAAACCCAATGCAGGAAAAACGATGCAACAACTGAGGGTTTGTATTATTATGCAATAATTTCTGAATACAATCTAGATGCCTAAATCTGGCTATCAAATAGAGAGTTTGACTGGCATAAAAAATAGTGAGGATTACCTCACACTAACATTAGAGATTCGACACTGACCCAACCTTGAACTGACAAGCCCCATGCTGCTTCTGCGCAAATCTGCATCACCACTGTTGGGGACTACGTCACTTCCTTCGGCTGATCTTTCTGCTAGCTGGATGCTCGATCCTCTGCCCCTCCGATCTCACACCCTAGCTCTCGGCACTGGATCTAATCTGACCCTAAAAAAAATAGCGTATCTTCTCAGAGGCTCAACCCCGCCTCTGCGTGGCTCTGCACTGCCTAGCGTAGCCCTTACGATGCCTTTGCGTGGCTTTGCGATGCCTAGCGTAGCCCTTACACTGCCTCTTCTATTTCTCTCTCCGCCTTCTCTACGATGTATTCCCGGCTCAGGGAAAACATCTCCAACTGGAAATTATCTCTGCCCCTCATTGCAAGAATGACTTCGATGATCTCTTTGGATGCTCTGCATTGCTCACTTGGGAAATCAATCTCTAGATCCTATCCCAATGTAATTTCCAAATGCCCATCAAAGTCCTTATAATCTTCTCGTTGAAAAGTCAACGACCCGAATTAAAACATAATCAAGGGCTAAGATTAACTTGACTTGATCTTCATCTTTTTCTAGAAGATTCACACCTAGTTCTATTAATACACTTTAATTATTTTAATTCCCTAAGTTCAAACTTAGGCGTCCATTAAAAGTAATTAATTATTTTAATAAAACCTTATCTGGGTGGAATTTCCCAAAACGATTTCTGGGGATTCTGGAAAACATGTGTCCAAGCCTCCCTGCAAAATTTGAGACTTAGTGCACATCCGATGTTACCAGAAATCAACAATAGAGACATCGGGATTTAGGTCTAAGACCAGGAGAAAATCCCACAAGGGGGAAAACCCAACATATTCTTCTTCTATTATATATTCATCAATTGTTCAGCTGAGATACAAAGTACAATGAGAATGGGATACAACAATCACATTAGGCCTCCTAAAGCCAACCCAAGTTAGTGCTGAAATATGTAACTAGGTTCTGTCTTCATAATGACATATGTAATCATGATTTTATGTATTTGATGTAAAGAGAAAAATAAATTTATTATTGTCATTCTTGAGGCATGGGTTTCATGCTCAAGGAAAATTTATTTATAGTTCAAGAACCCATTGAGTGCTTCTAGGGCTTGTCATTGAGTCTACAAGTCAATTGGGTCATTGTCATGTATGAAAGACGCTTTTGGGATGTTAAATTTTGTAAAGAAAATTTATGTAAAGTCAAAAGTGTATAATAGACCCTCCAAGACGTTGTCATCATCAAAAGATCAAGTCGGCCTTCATAAGTGGACAAGTTGACTTAAATGCAACAATTTGACCTAGAAAGAAGACTATAGATAAGAATACTTCAACCTCATTCAAAAATCATCCAATCAACTCTCAAGAAGTTCGAGCTAAGAAGAGAAGAGGACGAAAAGGAAGTCGAATACCTAACAAAAAAGAAGGAGAAAGCGAAGTTTTGGGATTGTCTTTGGGTGAATATCCTTCACACGTGCGAGATGATTAGGGCATCTATTGCAGCAGCTAGAGACCAAATTGCAGAAGTCAAGTGGTATAGTGCTGGCCAAGTTCCATAGAACGAAGAACCAACTCAAGCGAAGAACAAAAAAGGAAGAAATCACCATCTTCTCTACTATCTTCATTGTTTCTCCTCTATTTCCTTTAGTTCTACTTCCTGTCTTAGCATGATCTCTTCAACTCTCCTATGATCTTCTTTCCTTTTTCTCTCCATTATGACGAACCTTCTATTAATTTCCCTAGCGTGTCATTTGGAGTCATGGTGTAGAAAGTTGCAAAATCTAGGGATTTAAGTTTGGCTTGAATCGCCTTCTAGTCCCTACAATTTTGAATGGAAACACTTGTTGCCATTATTCGTAAGAGTGTGGTTGGGATAAGAAAATTAGTTCACAGTGTTTCACCACAAGCCCTTCTAGATCATGTCTTCTAATTGTCCTTGGGGGAATCTATATTCTAGCATGGAACTAGCTTGTTGCTTGGCTTGTTTAGGATCCTTCAAATGATAATAGCCCAAATTGAAATTATAAGGGATAAAATCTTCTTTTTGGTTTCTTTGACTAAGGAAGCATTGAAACCCTACAATGTTGTTTGATGTGCAATCTTTCCCAAGTCTAACATGGTGGGAACATACCTCAAAAGAAAATGAGGAGTTGTAGTTGCATCATAAGTTCTCAAATAATTGCAGTTTTTTATAGATATTGACCCCTAGTGGACTGAATCAACTTCATGGCCTCCTTGGTGGATATTGGGCTATTTTTGCAAAATGGAGTTGATAGAGGGGAGCCAAGAGTTGATCAGAAACCATTGCATAATGTCTTTTGTACTTATTCTACCAAATAACTCGATGATATACATGCATAAGGGACTCTAAAATATGCCAACTCAAATTTACACTTGTAAAATGATTTGTAGCATATATGACATCCATAAGGTAAGATGCGATAGAAAATGTGGGCACTACCCTTGGCTTGGCTTTGGCCTTTTGCACCTTCTCTATTATTATGCTAAGTTAATAGGGAAGAATAGCAACCCAATCAAACACTTGGATAGTAGTAACCATTATGTAACACAATGTTAAGGTTACTTGGGAGCGGGAGCGTGAGTGCCATTTTTAGAAGCTCCCAGTCTGGGAGCGTTTCGGGGAACATTTTTTTATAATATATATATTTTTTATATTTTGATGCATATATGTCAACAAAGCATGTAGAATGATGAATTAGATATTAAAAACATTAAAACATAGATTGAACCATATAACATCAATCATCTAGAAGTTATAATCTTGATCAACCATGTCCACAAGTTAGAAACATACAACATATTGACTCTTGAGTCTCATGATTCATCAATATTAAAGTTTCAAGCTTTCAAAATTCAATATATAACATTTATCATCATTGATTCATTGATCACCATAGTTGTACTTGTAAGCTAAGTGTAACCATTACAACAAAGAATATTTAACATGAAATGAAATGTTATAAAATGAAACGAAATGAAACAACTTTCAAATTTCATGAAGCATCATATTCATATCGCTGCCAACTTCAAATTTTCAAACTTCAAACTTAAATTGTCATATATTGCTTACAAAAAAATATCATAATAAATATTAAATATGAAAGAGCCAAGTTTCAACAGTTATAAAAAGTTAAAAACTACTAGAAACTAGAAAAGACTAGTAAATCTATTTTATCTATTGCTTGGTCTCTTGCCACGAGAAATGTCTAATTTTTTAGCAGATCGTGGTTATGGTGGTCTTCTAGTGCTTGGCCTTAATGCTTGTTGACATTGTCTTCCCTCAGAAAATATAATTAAAAAAATGTGAATGATTTCTCTAGAAATGTTAAAGGGTATTTGTAAAGATGTAAGAATAAAGAGAAGATACTTTATGTCAGACACCCACTTAAAGATAGTGATCCAATAAAATATTCACACAAATTCCAAAGATGTAACCTAGAGAAAATGAAAAAGCTCTAACCTATGGTGTGTCTTGGATGAACTAATGTGCAAATTGCCAACCATAGAAATCTAGATGGTTGTAAAGATTTAAAAATCTTAAAAATGATGGTGTATTAATAAACACTGAACACATATTGAGAAAATCACATGATACATTTAGTTTTTGGAACACTTCTAACAGAACATCATCCTAAAAGATACGGTAATATACTGTAATGTTGGGGTAACATTAGGCAGCTTCAACTGGGGCTTTGATTTTGATATCATTGTGCAGGAAGTCACATTCTTTTTAATGTGATGGCCGCTTAAGAAAAAAAATGGGATCTTGCCTAATAAAATATAGTAGAGTTAAAATCTTAGAGCTGTAAGTCAGTCCCTAGGGGGAGAATGGGCTCGACACTTTAGCTGACTACTTAGGTATTCAACATGTCCAACAGGTGGAGAACACTTTGAATGTGTTGCTAAGGAATAAATTAATTTCTTTCAAGGAAATGGGAAATTCAACCTAGAAGGCATATCATTAATTATCCAAAGTTTAAGCAATTGCATTTTCATCAACTTGTTACCCACTTTGCCATTAAGGTCGTAAGATCTCTAAGAAACAATAGATGGGAAAATACACAAGCCCCCATCTCATGCAAGCAATATGGCCATGACCTAAAAGGGTAGAGCCATTGATGAAACAACAACAAATATTCCGGTCATCCATCACTGTCTCCAATAAGATGGCATATCTTGATTGCAAAGGACTGTCAACTTGGTTTCAATGTGAGAACGAAGTAGTTGTAAGGCATTAACAATAGTACAAAGAATGATTTCATAATATTTAGGTCCTTTTTACAGTGGAGAGAAATTGTTGTTGAATTAAATACTGAGTTTCAAAGGGTCATATTATGCTTATAATAATAACTACATCACAATGAGTCTTAAAGCTAAGCTTTTCTTTTTATTCCTTAATGAAAATTAGCCTTTACTCATATCTTGACAGTTGATCCATGCATAAAATGAATATGATGTTTTCTTTTCTATTAGTTTGAACAAAATCCATTCCACTTTATGGTAGGAAATTTTGTCTCAAGATTGCTAAAGGATATACCTTTCTTGGGTTTACAATAAAAGAATGGCCATTACCAAATGGAATTGTATCATAATATGTTAAAAAATAGTGGGTACACACAAATTATATTGATAGTATAGTTAGGTTAGCAAATGGAGAGCAAGTAATCTGTAATTTCATTTAGGACCAAGTCTTTGTGTGTGCCAGTCTTCTAGCAGTTCTGCAATGTTGATGTCGGTCTTGAACTTATCTGAGTAATCATATGATGAAAGGAAGATTGCACCACTAACAAACACAACAAGAACACTTATTAATGGCTTGCCTTTTACATCTGTCCATCCATTAGATATAATGGACACCCTACCTAAAAAAACTTCTCCCTCCCTATAAAAATGCTCCCTGAAAACTAGGGAGCATTTTTTTGACCGTGGGAGCGTGCTCCCGAAAAACGCTCTTGGGAGCAGGTTTGAGGAGGGGGCCGGAGGGGGGGTGGGGCGGGCGTTCCCCCCCTACCCTGGTTTGGTAGTTAGGCATCTTTGAGATGTGTGTAGCCCTTCTAACCATGAAGCTTGGCTATTAGGGCCATTGTGTACACATAAGGCTCTCTCAAATTGGTAATGGAATATACACCATCAGATTTATAAAAAAGTCTTTTGTCCTCAACTTGTTAAGTAGAGAGTGTCCTTTTTGTATCATGTTGCTTAAAATACTCAATGATTTTCACCATATACACCTCAGGTTGTAGTAGCTTATAGTATTTCTCCAATTTTCATTAAAGATGGTTCTATTCTCTTTATTGGTGTGGGAAAGTATCCAATCAAAGGTCTTTGAACAAGACATGACTGTTGTTCTTGTTGTAGTGAATTGTAGGTGATATTTTCTTATGTTGATAAAAACCTTATCATTTACTTCCTTTATCTTAGGGTCACTATGAGGTATCATGTTAGGATAATCTTCTATATGAAACCTTCTATACATGTCTCTCCATTCTAGGCAAGGGTTTTGAGAACCTATAATGGCATCGATGTCTTTGAATATAAGTCTTAGTGGTTGTGTATTTAATCTAGGTATTTGAATAACTCAAGCATATTCTTTTGAATAGGTTTCAACCTCGATGAGTGAGTGACTTGACATTTGTCTTATGGAAAAAGGAATCTCTTTTACAAATATATGCAAACTTTGACTAGAAAACAGATCGAACCACTCCTTCCATCATTTCAGACTTATTACTATATTGTAGTCATCATTTGAATGCCACTTATGCTTTGTGAAGCTACAATCATCGTGGATCATCATCAACTCTATCACAGAGTTGATCGTCGAACGCCTCCTTAGATAATATGATGCTTCAGGACTTAGATGATATTTTGATCCTCAACTATTCAACCACCAGATTGGTCCTTTATTTTACAAGAGTCATGATCGACCTCTTTCTGAACTTCTGTTGCCATCACGGTTGGAGCTAATGTATTCTTGTAACAATCCTGTACTTGCTCTTGATACAAACCTTTCAGACCTTCGATATACCATGTGCCACAGGAATATAATTAAGAACTCACATTGTCACAAAAGTAGCTCAGATGATAGTTCATAGATTGGTTTTAGATTATCAGAGTGATAGATTTCACATAATCTCAACTAGATGCCTCAGGATGATTATACAATGGAGATAGGAGCTCGCATATCATACAAGGAAAACTGTGCTACAAAGAGGTTTGCATAAATCACAGAGAAGTTCACATACTAGAATATAGGAGTCACAGAGAGACTTGCTAGTATCAGATCATATCTGTTAGTAAACAGAGCTCAGATCCATAGAGACAATTCACATATGTATAGCCTGTGACTATGAACTCACATTAATCTATAGAGGGACTGCATCCTTGCATTCATTTCAGAGGCTCGCGCATGAACCACAGAGGGAATAGTGTCACAAAACTTGAATTGAACTTGGATCACAATGATCAGTCTGGATTACTGTTTTGGACCTCAGAGCTTTGGACTTGAATCATGCCTCAGAGTATGTTCCAAAATTTGCATGAAAATAGACTTGCGTTCCACAAAGATATCCCCTTGACACTTAGACCTCAGATTCATATATCCACACAGATTTCACTTGACCGAGAGACTTAGAAAAGCCCAAAAATTTGCATAACCATAAGTCGACCGAACCACAATTCGAGATTTTGCATAGGTCTTAGAAGAGTCTACCTCCAAACTTCTCTTGGATGCCCCCACAGCTCTGATACCATGTTAATTTTTCTAGGGAATTGCCAAAACAAATTTCTTATATAGATAACACAAACATTATTAGCATTAACATTTTTTATCTTGAAGCAATTTTGAGAAAATTCATTCATAAGCATGAAAGAGCAGTAGAAAATCACAGTAGAAACATCAAGAAACCATGAGACAAGAGACACAAAAATTAGGCTTGAGTTTAGGGAAAAACCCACAAAGGGAAAACCCCAAATATTCTTCCTTATGCGAGAGAGAGAGAGAGAGTTCAAGATACATTAGTACATCAGATACCTCATCAAGATAATAACCAAAGTCAATACCCAAGAATAAGATGAAATGGAAACACTTCTTCCTATAATTTCACCCCCCTTCTTCCTCTTTTTCGCTGGAACATGGCTCATGAAAAGATAGATCTATGTGTCCAAATGATGGAGGAAGCCACTCTTTATATAGAGTTTCAAGGGGGGTTGAATGGGTGCCTCTTGGGGCCCAACCAACCTAAACAACATAAGGCCAACTTGAACAATTTTTGGAGGGAAAAAATATAAATTCAAATTTCAATTTCAATTTTCTTTTCTTCTTTTAATTTTACGTAGATGGAAATACCCACCATGGATACAATTTTCATCAAACGTCAACCTCCTGCTTCGGATTTGCTTGACTACGCTGGGTTGTAGTGCTTCGACGAAATCACAAAGAATTAGATGTCGAATCCATGCCCCATTGTGTAGAATTCGATTATTATTTATAGATGTTGAAGGGGTTTGATTAAGGGAGCCGACTTGTATAGATTGAAGGGAAAAAAATAAAATTGAAATTTTGATTTTTGGAGCCGAAAACCCCACAATTAATTAGGTTGATTTTAATATAAGTTTGGTTATATTTTTCGTTTAACAACATCTTCTTAGGCTCATTTTATTTTTAATTTTCTAATAAATATCCTTTGGGGCTTCTTGACCAAAATTGGGGCTCCAATCTTCTAAAAGGAATATCTCCTCAATCGTGAGTGGTTGTGAGACGTGCCACCTATCATTAGAATTTTATTGACGAGGACCATCAAATGAAGGTGATCTTGAGCCCAAGAAACTTGATCTTCCTTGTCATTTTGGTCAATGAAAGCAGGGCTTGTTCTGGCGCTGCTTGGGTTGACATCAATGACAACCATGGTTCAACAATAACACCTTATGAACCATCTATTTTTAGTATCATACAAGCCCCTCCTTTTATTGAGCTTATCCATAGTTAGAAAGGCTTAGTTTAGCCTTTTCATATAGCTTTTCTTTTATGCTTATAAATCAATGTTTTTTTAAGATCCATCTCCTGCCTTTCAATATATATCCAAAACAATTAAGGTACATCTTGACCAAGTTGAGTTTTTGGATTATTTTACATAATTCCAAGAACACTTTCTTGCTAGAAGTATGTGTGAAAATTTCAAAACTGAAATCCTATTGTAGCAATTGGCACTATTTCTTCTCACCGATAAATTATTCATTTTATTGCTACGACAACATTAAAATAAACACACCGCAATCTTCACAAATAAAAATGCGGAAATAAATAGCGCTGGAAACTGAGAATATACTAGCACACACTCGAGAATTGACACCGATATTTTTGGACAAATGTCCCTAGAAAAACCCAATGCGGGAAAACCAGTGCAACAGTGAAATATGAATACAATCTATGGATGCTCAATTGGCAATCCAAACAGCAAGAAAATTTAGACAAAATTATTTAATGGAAATTAACCTTCTTCCATTTCTCTTCAGAAATTCGTCCTTCTAGATCCTCTGTGTTAGCCTCTCCGCTGCTCTGCGCAGACCTTATGATGTCAAGCCTCTGAACTGCCTTTGATGAAGTCATTTTGGTTGTCTTCGCTGGGGGAATCGCCTCTCTGACACTTTGGACCCTCTGCCCGACCTCTAGAACTGAGAACAAATTTCTCTCCAGCGAAATCAAATTGCTTTTCTAAAGCAATTGCTTAGTCCTTTGCGTTGCCTCACTGGGAATAACTCGGCCCCCTTGCTGCTGCCTCTCTGTATCCGGAAAACTTCCTCTGGATCACTGCCCCTGCCCCTCACTCACTGCTTCGATCTCTGGCTCTCTAGCAGCTGACTGCTGCTACTCTGGAAATCGATCTACCAAGGAAATCAAACATCTGGTGTTTTGGTGTGTCTTCTCCAAGTGCCCATCGAATTCCTCTTATAATCCTCTATTGAGACTTCAACGACCAAGATTAAAACTTAATCAATTGCTAGGATCATCTTGGAGTCAATCCGTGTGAGTTTCTAGATGATTCACACCTTGACTTAATTAATTCTGATTAATTAACCATATTCCCTACATTTAGACTTAGGAAATATTTAAAAACTGGTTAATATTCTAATTAAGTCATCTCTAGGTGGAATATCCAGAAACGATTTTTGAGTTTTGAAGATCTCATGTAATCTAGCCTCTCCACCAAATTTCGTGGCTACAACACATTCGATGCTACAAAAACTAACAATATGTAGGCATTGAATGTGATTGATTGCTTTGTAATCTACCTATGATCATGTGCTCAAAGGCATTTTATTTGTTGACCTTAGCATTGGGAACTAAGAGAACATAACCAAGTTGCAATTAGAGAAGTTAGACATTGTATACTACATTGACATATTTCTTGAAAATAGATGTAGTTCAAGTACGTTTTCCTTAAAGAATGTTCACATATTACATACAAATTTGAAATTATTTCATGCAAATTTTAGTTACTATTGTCATTGTAGGAATGATATATGTTGAAAACTATTATTTATATTCATTACTTTTTATCTAATATCATGTAGAATGCCTTTGGTCATTGATAACATATATCTTGAGAATGAGCTTTTAGAGTAAAGCATATATAATACGATATCAAAATGTTATATGCATTTGTCCATTTTGCAGGCTTCCGAATCAAACACAGTGGTTGATTATAAAGATTGGCAAGTCCCACTTGGTCGTCGCTTTAGGTTAGATATTTTTTTCCTCTACCTTCTCTAACAAACATATGGTCTTGTATTGTGGCTCTTTTTTTTTTAATTGAAACTCGAAGTAAGATAGAAATTGACTTTTTTAAAAAGAAGAAGAAATGCATCATTTATCCCATTAAATTTTCAATAATCTTACTTCAATACATTACTTCAAGGAGATGACAATTGTTGGAAAATGCAAAGTGGCAACTATTAATTCCAATTTTCCTTAACCTTAATACCTGTTTGTGAACTTTATTAATCTTCTTGTGTTTCTTTATTAGCTCTTTTCATTAAACAAATATGAAGAACAAAATAGTAAAGATAATGGAGACCAATATTAGGCTCCAAGTTAGGGAAAAACCCCTCCAAGGGGAAAACCCGAAAAAAAATCTTCTCTTCTTATAGAACCTGCTTCAAATGAGACATCAAAGACCCAAACCGTAGACCAAGTCAGCCCTTCCAGGAGAACCAAATTCTAGCTGCAACTTCGACCACAACTTCTGCTCTGCAATTTTGACCTACAACTTCGTCTTGCAATTTCAACCTTGTAGTTGCTGCAGAAACCCTAACTCGACTTCTTTAAGAGACCTTTCTTTGAGCAAAATAGATCCTTCCAAGGTTAATGAGGTCAAGATTGAGTATTCCTTCTCCCAACAACTTGATAATGCAACTCGTCCTACTACAACCCCGACCTGCAATTTCGACCTCCCCTATATTAGCAGAAACCTAATAATTTTGCATGTGTGAGAGAGAAAGAGCCCAAAACAAGCTTTTCCTTGACTTCTTGGATTCCTTCTTTCTTGCCTCTTCTAGCCTTAGATCGAACTTCTTCTCTTGAGATCGAATGAGTGCGTGAAGTGGTTCCAAATGAGGTCGAACTGCTTATATTTAATATTTATAGCCTTTCCAAGGGGTTGAATTCCTTCCTTTAGGTCGACTTGAAGCTGCTAGGGCCGATTTGTACTTTGGAGGTTTT
Organism: Pinus albicaulis; assembly: GCA_034641835.2. Lineage (NCBI taxonomy): Eukaryota > Viridiplantae > Streptophyta > Pinopsida > Pinales > Pinaceae > Pinus > Pinus albicaulis. The sequence goes on from MU968551.1 coordinate 20,481,516, forward strand.
AAGGACCTTCTAGACTCAAAATAAAATCTTTTACAAGATATATTTTGCCCGAAAGGGTCTTATATGTAGAAATTTTTGAATCTTAATTCTTATGAAAAAATTATTTCTGTTAATCCGGTTAAGCTTCTCCTATTTATACAAGTTATCAACTGAATAAATTCAAGTTAACATCAAAGCAAAACACATAACAGATCTCTACCAATTCAGATCTAGAATAAGCACATGCACACATAGACAAAGTGACACAATTATTTCTGGACAAACTGTCCCCGGAAAAACCCAATGTGGGAAAACCGGTCTCTGGCTGCTGGAGGGCTCTATTATTAAGAATATTTCTGAATACACAACTCTGGATTCCAGATCTAGAGAACCCTACAAAGAAAACTCTAGATCTGCAGCACCTCATTGATCTCGGGCCCAATCTTGGTGATCCACACCCTCAAACGGGATTTACGAACTTGGCAGGATCTAGGCCTGGAAAACCCCGGATCTACCCCTGAAAGACCTTGGCGTCGGCCTACGAAGGTCTCCAAATGCTGTTGTCCGGAAGGAAGCTGCGTTACCAGAGACTTTGTGGGTGACGCGGTCACTCGTTGCCGCTAAGGGTCTGCGTAACCCCACACAGGGTTTCACGAAAATCCTTGTTGTCATGCTTGCTCTTTGCTCTTGTTGCTTCTGCATTCTTCAGCATACCTTCCTCGCGTTGTCTTCACGATCTCTTCTGCGCTTTGTGTATTCTAGACCCTGAGATCAGATCATCCCCTTGGTCTAAATTCCCCTCTCTGCAACTGAAACACTTATGAGAATTCTTAGCAACCCCGCCCTAGAATCTCAGCTTAGCTTCAGTGCTCTGCCTCTGTGTATCTTACAAATGACTCCAAGCCTTTCCTTTATACTTTTCTCGTTGACAAATCAACGACCAATATTAAATCTTTAATCAATGGCTAAGATTAAAAGAAAGCTTGATCCGTGTGACTTAAGACAATTTCATCACATGTTTAATTAAATTCACTTTAATTATTTTATTTTCTAAGTTTTAACTTAGGAAATACATTAAAATAATTAATTAATTTAATATCTCCTAAACCAGATGAAATTTCCCAAATCCATTTCTGGGTCTTGTAGATCAAGTGAACTCTAGTCCTTCCTCAAAATTTGGGACCTATAGCACAACTGATGCTACCCCAAATGCACAAAATCTCAACACTCCCTCTTAGCATCATGGTTGTGCTCTAGCAATACATCACACTTATGCATTACATGATTTTGGGCACTGGTTCTGTGCTGCTGAAGCTTGGCCTCATGTAATATCCCAAATGGGACATTTTAACTAAAATTGTAGAAATAAACTTAAGCAACAAAATAAATGGAAATATACACATAGCCACTAATAGAACACAATGGATGTCGATAAAATCACTGAGCCATTTTATTAATCCATGGTAAAAAGTACATCAACATAAAGGAACAGCGGAACCTGAGCTTGCCAAGCAAGCGGAGCAAACCCAGAAAGATCTCTGGCCCAACTGATGAATGACGCTGGCAATGATCTAGATGGCTCGACAAGGAGACTGCTGCAAATCGGCTACAACAAAACTGACCTCTCCCAACTCCACTGAAGCACTGTGAGATCTCTGAGTGAAACCTCCTCAAGGGTATTGGGTTTTCGTCCAACACTCACAAATCACCCGAGGGTTTCCGTCCTGGGGCTATGGCTGAAGTAGAGAACCACGTTCTCAAACCTCTCATACACAAGATAATGATCTACTCCAAAGATATCTCCCAATGGCCTCCTCCCTTTCTTTTATAGATCTCTTGGAGCCTTTTAGAGCATTATTTTATTACTATTTTATTCATGGAGCACTTTTCCCTTTTATTAAAATATTCCTTTTTAATGCAGAAAAGGGTAAATCGGCTACCACGGCTCCTCTGGTCACTGAAATCCGTGTCTAACTATCCCACCATGTAGGGATCCTTGTTCCGGTTCCAATGAGCTATTACACTAAGGTGTTCCATCATGTATTCCTCCCGGAATGCCACCTTGAGTGTAATCAGCTGAGTTAAACCCAAAAATAACTCAAATTTCCGAAAGTTATTGGAATGCACCGGAACGAAAGCTAAACCGCTTGGATGATGGAGTATGTCAAGCGCATGCCTCCGAAAACCATGAAAACTCCTCAAAACTCCTCCAAAGAGCTCCTGAGCCCACTGGTAGCACCAATCTGTACATGTAACCTGTCTGCTCCTAACTCTGGAAGTCCAACTTGACTCGGTAGTAGGTGACACCAAAAAAAAGAACATTACAAACCTTCTGCCCCAAGATTGCTTGCCCTCAAGCAATCCAAATATGTGGGCCACTCTGTCGGCCCGATGCAACTGAGACCCAATGCCCGGATCCCATACAAACCTCCTAGTGAAACTATGTGCCTGTGTCAAGGCACCCAGAATAGACCCCTCAATGTCGGGATCCCAAACTGATCTCTCACTGTACTTGTCATCAAATAATCTTCTCGGATCCCCATGCCACGGTGGCCAATCATCGCCCAAGTTCCACGACCTAAACTGTGCACTGCCTCTAGCTGTGAGTGATGCTCTAAGAGGGGAATACCATGTCTCCTGCTGCACTAGATCTATGACGGTGTAAGCTGCCCCATCAACTGTGTACCAACTCATCACCTCTCTCCAATCCAATCCCTTACTAAATCCACTGTTGATTCTGCTCTCCTGAAACCGAGATGGGATGCTGAAGAATCTGCCCCACTACCAACTGGAACCTGTATCATCTGTCATGTCTAAGGGCCCTTGCCCTGTTGTGCTCCCTACGAAGAATATCATACCATCAAGAGGATACCAACTCATGATCTCTCGCCAGTCCATCCTGGAAGAAGAATCCAATGTAGCAACAACTGCATATGGAACACACCTAGAGTGTTGCTGCCAGCTAGTAATCAACTCCCCCTGCTGTGCCCTGTCTGCCAATGAAAGCTGCCTGTAAAAGGAAGCCCTTCTCTCTATAATGGGCCAAAGTGGGCAAGATATGCTGCAAGCCCCATCGATGTACTCCTGGAGAGTGCTACTCACTGAAAACACTGCAGCTCTGCTGACTGTGTGTACATCTATCTGCACCTCATCCCTGTGTCGACCCACAGATGGATGCTCCACCATCTCCAACAGCTCCTCCCACTCCTGATAAGGAATGTCATGCTCCTGCTGTCTACTAGCCCCCTGCAGAACAATCCCATCAACCTCCAACACCTCCAGAGGATATGGATCTACAACTGCTGTCACCGTACTCGATGTCAGTGCATCTGACTGCTCCACCTCAATGGCTGACCCCAATGTTAGCCGCATATCCAACATAGACTCAATGTGGGCGCTCATCTGGTTCTCCCCCAAAGGAATATCATGCCTGATGTGCATAGTATCCTCCTCTGCTAACTCAGGCACCATCATATGCTGCTCTGGCTGAATCATCACAAGGGACTCATCACCCAGAGTATCTCCCGTAGAGTCTCGTGACTGCTCATCCTGCAAACTGGAACACAGCTCCGGTCTACTGTCATCACCTCTGCATGACTGCTCTCGCTCCCCAGAAGCGTCCTCAACTGATCCCATGGACTCATTTGAAGAAGAGTTCTCACCCTGGAATACAGAAGGAATGCCCCCCTGTCCTGCCTCCGCCACATCATCTGCATCTCTCAAACATGAGTGATTAGGCCCCCAAGGTTCTTTGCAAATGAAGCAAAGTCCCTTCCTCCTTAGCTCATTTCTGCTTCCTGACCCACCAAATTGGAGCAACTCCTCCCTGGTCAACTATCTCCTGAGAAGCTCAATGTTCAGCTCAACTAGCCTTTGGGCTAGCTCATAAGCAGTGGGCGATACCAACTGCTTTCTCCTCCAAATGCTCAACAACTGGGTCTGCAACTTTCGGCCAATGGTCTCATGGTCTCTCATACATGATGACAAGATGGACTGCATGTGTGCTATGACGGTGTCAGGATGATGTCTCCTAATGCTGAAGAAGCATTGGAACATCTGCAAAATCAGGTCATCACACTCAAGGTCAAACATGATGGCATAAGTCTTGATTGTGGCCATACTCCATAGAATCTCTAGCTTCTTCCCAGAGGTAGAGCCTGCATTGTTGTCCAAATCCTGAAAAGTCTCTACAATCAACCTCATAATCCTTCTCATAACATCATCATTATATGGCTCTATAGGTGCAGTCAATTTCATGATGTTACTGAGGCAAGCTGCAACTGAAAGTGTGACCCCTTCACAAGGTTCCTCCAAGAATTTGGGCTGTATAAGAGCAAGCATAGCAGGCTGTAGAGCCCAAGTCAGTTTCTTCCCTTCTGCTTGGTCTATTGTGGACATGAGTTCATTAAACTCTTCTAGTTTGGACAAAACTGTCCATAACATCTTCATGTGTTTCAGATCTGTCCCAAGTGCAAAAATTCTATGACCAATCCCCAATTCTCCTTGCAAATCCTTTGGCTGTCCTTTTTGAAGGATGGCATAGATTCCTCTTGAAAAGGGTCTGCTGTTCAATTTTGTTTTCTGGTCATCTGGTGCAGGGTGGTTCAAGGAACCAATTTTTATTCTCCTCAAGCTGTTTATGAATTCCTCCATGGTTCATCCAATTAGGTGGTCATTGATTCGTGCCACTGTGGAAAGTGCTCAATCTACTTATTTTGCTGTAGGAAAGACCCCAGAGAATCAGTGGCTTTTATCCTTAACATGCTGCCCCTGTATTAGAAGTAACTTAGTTACACTAGTCCCCTGTGCTTCACCAAGACGACCAATCAATTACTGTGTTTCTTTTGGGAAAATCTGTAAGATTCCTTCAGGGACAGTTTCCAACTGATCACAATTTTATGGGTTTTTCAGTGACAGTTAAATAATTTGTCAAACATATGACTGCAAGATATTTTTGAGTAATATTAATTTCTAAAATGATGTCATAGGTTTGCTAATGGTGTGACAGCTCCTCTGCCTTGTTCTTATCGGCCAATGTCCCGCTCAGCATGCACCATTGTACCAACATTTTTTTATACTCAGAATGCTACCCTTTAAATCTGTCCTCCCAGGATGAAAATAGATTTAATTGTGTCCAACAAAGAAAGCCTCACATCTCTCTCTGCATAAACGACTCAACCATCGTAACTCCAGAAAATCGGTTCTCTTCCAGCGTTGGTTCAGACATACGCTAACAATTCAGACATTAAGCATTAGATGACATGCTCCCATCCACAACGAAGAAGGTTGGACGAACAGGAATGCGGCCCCTTCTGTATAAACTCTGCCAGGTGAGAACTCGTGGGTATTCAGGCACTAAGCCCTCGATTTAGAGGAGAACACCACGTCCTCGTCCAACATGAATTCCGCCGCATAAGATAAACTCCACCCGATGTGTCTTTTTCCCCCTTGTTAGACTGTCAACAAATGACTCGGTCCAAATTTATTTATTATTATTATTTTTTCCTCAGAAAATTGATTCCGACCTACAATTGCAATTTGAAGTTTGGCCCCTTTTTGAAATATTTACCAACACGAATCGATGTGGGTGAGATATCCCCCGAACTGACAATGATATTTAGCTTACGCCATGGAGGAAGCAACTATGCACACTTCGATTTCCTTCTACCAATAGAGACTCGTCTCAAAAATTCTGCGTGCCTGCGTCGATTAGCAACTTGCAGATATTCAACCCCTTTAATGTGTCGCTTCTAATATTCAGCGTATGAAGCATGCATCAGATTCACTCGATCCACGATTTGGGCCTAACTCAATAAAATAATATGGGCCCCCTTTTAATACTCGTTGGATATGCAATAATGCACTAGCGAAGACCAATGCACAACTAGATGGACTTCGAACTGACTTTAACAGATCCCGATTGCCAAATATCCACAATCATTTGCAAACGTAGGAGATCACTATAATGCACCAATCGATTAAACATTTCTCAGGGGTGATTGGTATGTTTGGGCCATCAATTGCCCAGCCTCTCAACCCTTCTTGTAGCTGGAGTAAAAATTTCAACCGCCACGTGCCAGTAACCATGCACTCGAACACGATCTAAGCAATCTAACATCAACAATGCTCTATCAACAAGTGGTGCATAAAGTAATTGCAATTCGTCCTGTCAACATAGTTGGTTATTCCCGCATCCTCAGACCAGTATCTCCCAGGGAGTCTTAGTCACATTGGATCACGCATACAACACATTGACCAGGAATCTTGCCTGACTCCAATGCAAATCAATGCGTGGTCTTTCCAGATCTTCAAAAGTCTGCTTAAGCTTTCGGCCTCTTTGTATAGACTTATTTGATCTCTTTATACTAAACACAATTTTTACCCAACCTTCACGAAAGGAAATTCTTCTCGAAAATAAAACCCTCGAACATTTGCAAATAAATCTTCTCTGGTAATAGAATTTGGCACATTCAGAAATAAACCTTTGAACTTTGCTAAATCAATTCCATGGCTGAGCCAAGATCAAAGCTCTAAGACCACTGTAATATCCCAAATGGGATATTTTAACTAAAATTGCAGAAATAAACTTAAGCAGCAAAATAAATGGAAATATACACACAGCCACTAATTGAACACAATGGATGCCGATAAAATCACTGAGCCATTTTATTAATCCATGGTAAAAAGTACATCAACATAAAGGAACAACAGAACCTGAGCTTGCCAAGCAAGCGGAGCAAACCCAGAAAGATCTCTGGCCCAACTGATGAATGATGCTGGCAATGATGTAGATGGCTCAACAAGGAGACTGCTGCAAATCGGCTACGGCAAAACTGACCTCTCCCAACTCCACTAAAGCACTGTGAGATCTCTGAGTGAAACCTCCTCAAGGGTATTGGGTTTCTTTCCAACACTCACAAATCACCCGAGGGTTTCCGTCCTGGGGCTATGGCTGAAGTAGAGAACCACGTTCTCAAACCTCTCATACACAAGAAAATGATCTACTCCAAAGATATCTCCCAATGGCCTCCTCCCTTTCTTTTATAGATCTCTTGGAGCCTTCTAGAGAATTATTTTATTATTATTTTATTCATGGAGCACTTTTTCCTTTTATTAAAATATTCCTTTTTAATGCAGAAAAGGGTAAATCGGCTACCATGCCTCCTTCGGTCACTGAAATCCGTGTCTAACTGTCCCACCATGTAGGTATTCTCGTTCTGGTTCCAATGAGCTATTACACTAAGGTGTTCCATCATGTATTCCTCCCGAAATGCCACCTTGAGTGTAATCAGCTGAGTTAAACCCAGAAATAACTCAAATTTCCGAAAGTTATCGGAATGCACCGGAACGAAAGCCAAACCACTCGGATGATGGAGTATATCAAGTGAATGCCTCCGGAAACTATGAAAACTCCTCAAAACTCCTCCAAAGAGCTCCTGAGCCCACTGGTAGCACCAATTTGTACATGTGACTTGTCTGCTCCTAACTCTGGAAATCCAACCTGACCCGGTAGTAGGTGACACCAAAAAAAAGAATATTACACCTCATGCCACTCAAATTTGCCCTGCTGCTGCCATTCTATACTGTTGCCCATGACTCTGCCACTGCCACTGCAACCACTGTACTGTAGCTCCCTCTCAATATGTTGCATCTATGCTGCTCATAGCATTGCCACTGCTAATCTGCTGCACTGCAACTTCAGTTGTTGAGAGTAACAACTGAATCTCCTGCCTAATCTTTGACAGACAAATCAGATGGGCTGCATCCTTATCACTGAAGCTCCATAGGCTACATATCTGTGCTGGTATCTAAAGAATGATGCACAACTACAGCTCTGCTTGCGTAATCAGACTCCCTTTGCACTACTGAAGTCACATCAGCTCCTTGTGCTGAAATCTATCACACTGCTGTTGCACTGCGTTGTCCCTTTGAAGCTCTCTGCATTGTTGCAGCTTTGCACTACGTAAGCAGTACTGCACTGCGCTGCTGAAGTCACATCAGTCTCTGCGCTGCTACTGCTTCTACGCTGTTGTTGCTGTGCTCTGCGCTGCTCCTCCTAGCCTCTAGATCTACCTCTGCTTATGCCTCGTCTATGATCTATGCACCCACTGCTCCACTTGTCCCGCTACTATCTTAAGGTTGTCGTAGCTCGCTTGTGATCCAAGAGATGAGCTGCTCAAGGATCCCGCCTTACTTCCATGTAGCTCTTCTACATCCATGTCGCCCCACTTTCATGGTTCATGAGCACTCATGGCTACATCATCTCCCGACCCATCATCTGCCACCGTTGCTTTGGAAGAAGATGCTTCCTTGCCCTTCTTCTTTTCTGGACAATGGCTGGCAAAATGTCCCATTTCGCCACACTGGAAGCACTTGATCTTAGAAAGATCCTTCTTCTTCTTCGGCTGCTTCTTCGATGCCAAGGCTGCATCTTCCTCCTCTTCCTTCTTAACCTTGCTCAATGCAGGGTTGTGCTGCTTCTTCGTGAACCTTCGTAGTTCTTCTTGTCGCAGGATCGACCACAAGCTGTCCCAATTTGGGAGGTCCGCTTTGCCCAAGATATTTTGGACAAAGGTTTCCCACTCATCCGTGACTGCATTGAGGGCAATCCTGACTATCACTGCATAATCTACGGTTGCACCCGTTGCAGTCAGTTGATCCCTGATTGGCTGCAATCTAAAGAGGAAATGCTCGATGTATTCTCCCTTGGTCATCATGAATGACCTCATTTGGGCTTCCAACAACATCTTTCTTTGGACTGATTTTCCCTCATATAGGGAAGTTAAGGCCTTCCACATTTCATTAGCTGTCCTCTTCTCAGCGATGTGTGGTACAATATGGTCCTTGATACTGTCCATTATCAGCAGCTTCCCTATGCTTCCGTAGGAGATCTGCATCTGTCGGCATGGCCAAGGTCTGCGCTGCATGGTCTCTTAGACCATATGCCTCAAGGACAATCAAGATCCTAACTTTCCACACCGAAAAGTTTGAGAGGCCCTCTAGCCTATCCTGATGACGTAGTCCATGAGGAGCCATCTGCTCAGAATGTGTCGGAGCTCCTGTTCTCTATGTTAGAGATCTTGGATCTAGGGTCCTTTTCGAACTGGGAAACCTCTGCGACCTCTGACACTTGATTTCCCTCCTTGGAAATGTACCAAATCAACTATGATTCAACTTCTTCTTTGATCCTCTGACCAAACTGCAAGTTTCTTGTGAAAACTCTGCGAGCGATCTCTTCCCAAACTTTGTCACTTGTGCTAACGCTAAAAATCTGAAAACTTGATTTAACCTGACTATACAGTTTACCGCAACTTTCATATAGATTTTTCTGAATGACAGATTCAGATACGAATCACACTAGGCGGCAGTTCTTGACGGTGTTTAAAAATTTTTGCTGCTTCTTGTGATAATTGTGTGGGCTTTCTAGGACACGTGACCCAGACGATCATCACCTTCCCTATGCATGATTTTTGCTTTAGCTGGTGTCCCTTCAAATTTTCTTCCTTTTTGCCTTTCCAATTGCCTTTGATGACTAGATCCTTAATTCTTCGTGCAGTGACCCTTCTGAATGTATTCCTCCGATACCATGTGAAATTTCTGAATCTTAATTCTTATGCAAAAATTATTTACATTAATCTAGTTAAGCTTCTCCTACTTATACAAGTTATAAAGTGAATAAATTCAAGTTAACATCAAAGCAAAACACATAACAGGTCTCTACCAATTCAGATCTAGAATAAGCACATGCACACATAGACAAAGTGACACAGTTATTTCTGGACAAACTATCCCTGGAAAATCCCAACGTGGGAAAACCGGTCTCTGGCTACTGGAGGGCTCTATTATTAAAAATATTTCTCAATACACAACTCTAGGTTCGAGATTTGGAAAACCCTAAAGAGAAAACTCTAGATTTGCAGCACCTGGCTGATCTAAGACCAACAATACTGATTGATCCACACCCTTAAACGAGATTTACAGAACTCAGCCAGATCTAGGCCTAGAAACCCCAGATCTGCCCCTGAAAGAAACTGCGTCAGCCTCTGAAGGCCTCCAAATGCTCAGCGCTGTCACTGGAAGGGACTGCGTTACCCCAGACTAGGTGAGGCAGTCACTACGCTGCCCCTAAGGGTCTCTGCATAACCCCTAAAGGGTTTCCTGAAAATCACGCTGTCCTTGCTGTTGTTGCTGCCGTTTGCTACTGTCGCTGCTGCCATCTGCTGCTGCTGCCTTCCTCTGCGTTGTCTTTCCTGATCTCTTCTCTACTTCTTGTGTATTCTAGACCCCGGGATCAGATCATCCCCTTGGTCTAACTTCCCCTCTCTGCAACTGAAACACTTCTGAGAATTCTGAGCAACCTCGCCCTAGAATCTCAGCTTAGCTTTAGTGCTTTGCTTCTGTGTGTCTTACAAATGACCCCAAGCCTTTCCTTTATACTTTTCTCATTGACAAATCAACGTCCAAGATTAAATCTTTAATCAATGGTTAAGATTAAAAGAAAGCTTGATCCGTGTGACTTAAGACAATTTCATCACATGTTTAATTAAATTCACTTTAATTGTTTTATTTTCCTAAGTTTTAACTTAGGAAATACATTAAAATAATTAATTAATTTAATATCTCCTAAACCAAATGAAATTTCCCAAATCCATTTCTAGGTCTTGTAGATCAGGTGAACTCTAGTCCTTCCTCAAAATTTGGGACCTAGAGCACAATAATGCTACCCCAAAAACACAAAATCTCAACATTATAAACATGACGCTGACTCTCTTGACTCATGAAAATAAATCCTATGACCTAACAAACCCTAGAAGCATGAAGAACATGCTTTTACCTAAAAGACCATCAATATTGAGCATGCACCCCATGCTTTAAAACAATAACTTTTTCTTTTTCTTACTTTTTTTGTTACATAAGATACATATTGAAATGAGGAAAACAACAATTATGAAGACTGAAACTAGTTACATTTCCAACAACAACTACTAATCAAACACCTTCTTCCTCCATATCCAAGAGTGGTCGTCATGCCAACATGACATTAATTTTTTGAATACTTTTCCTAGTTATGGTCAAGCCAACTAACTTGATATTAAATGTTGAAATTTTTCTTGTGTGAAACTTGGTGGAATCCTTGTTGAAGGTGATCATAAATGTACTCCATAAGAAGAGGCTTGGTAGTTGAATGGCTGCTTAAATAGCTTTTTGATGTTGTATTTTCATTCAGGCTTCCCATGAGATTTACTTCTTTATGTTTAAGTGGTCCAACAAACAAAATTGAGAATTTTGCTGAAATTCATGCCTAAAAGCACTAGGCTACCTCTTCTTCCCCACAACAAGCTTGACAATTTCTTGTTCTAAGCTTCAACAATAATGCTATGATTAAGAATCAACCTTCCTGCAATTTGGGACTTATTGTCCTCATGTTTCCAAATTTTTGGAAATTTTATTTTATATGTTACCCCCCATTTTGCATAGGTGTAATACTAGTGAATTTCTTCAGTACCCTCATGATTTTTATCCCAAAGAGCTTTGGATAGTTGGGGCATTCACTTGGTTCCATGGATTGTTGATGATATGGATGATGATGTGCTATAGGTTTGATGATGTATTCGTGTATTTTGTTCTAGTTTCCACTTCTTACTAATGGGTCATATGATCTTCTAGTCTCCACTCCTTGCTAGATGGTTGTACATGCATATGTATAGTTCCCATGGCGGAGCTCCCCAACATTTTTGGGCTAAGGGGGAATTGCATTTTTCTTTTTGTTTGGTAAGTGGTGTGAGTCTTGAGATGCCTACACGCTTAACCTTTTACTTGAGAAATTGCAACCCAAGGGCATCTAAGCCATCAAAATCACTTGGGGATTGCATCCAACCTGGGCCACACCAACTCTTAAAATGTTTGGATTCTTGCTCATAGAGTTTCAAACCTGTGACCTCCGCATCACGGAGTGCCTTAATAGTACACACCATCACCGTCTATTCTACGCCCCATGGGTAAGGGGGGGATTGCATTGGCTTCGACATGATATTTGGTATTTTCATTGTTCCCAAGGTAGAACACAACTCCCAAGGTAGCTCAGAACTTTGGAGGCAATTTTGTTGATATTTGGGTAGCAACAGGAGGTATTCCTCAACTACACAAGTTTAAAGAAAGAAAAAATACATTTTAAATTAAAAGAAAGAAAGTTTAATTTAATTTGCAAAGAGACGTGCCTCTTGGGCACCCTAAAATCGATATTAAAAGACACTTGAACTTCTCATTTTCATACACACTCATCACTCACATTTTTCTCCCTCTCTGACATGTGGGAAGTGTTACCCACCACTTTGTGGGTGATATTCCTAGGAGAAATTTTCTCCATGATGGCCCTCAGCCAGCAGCCATCAACCCCTTGCAACCTCCTACTAGCTCGTTGTGTTGTTTCTCTACCACCTGACCCAACCATGTGGTCCCTCACCCATCTGTATTGATCATATGTTTGAAGGTGGGCCTCTCGAATATAAAGGTATTTCTTGTCATTTGGTAATTGAGTATTGGGTTTACTTATTATGGATGCTTCTGGGCATGGATTGATGGGGGGATTTGGCAGAAAGAGTGGGCTTAGTCTCAGGTTTTGGTTACTCCTTCCTCTGGCACTCCTCTGCATCAATTGACACTGGTCCATCCTACTACTGCTGATATGGGCTCCCGTAGGAAGGTATTGATCCAAGAGGTGGACTCCTCAAGGATCCTACCCAACTGTAGCTCTTTCGACCTATAGTTTTAGATCACGCCAATTCTCCCTTGGAGATTTGTGGGAATCATCGCAAACTCTTCCTCCTCGATCCTCACGGTTGCAGCCTGCAGATCATGTTTCTTATCCTTGTCCTTCTTCTTGAGAGGATACTGCGTAGCATAGTGACCAAATTCATTCTTCTGCCTCCACTGCTCTTGCTGCCCCTTTGATGCACTTCTTCTTGAGAGGATACTGCGTAGCGTAGTGACCAAATTCTTTCTTCTGCCTCTGCTGCTCTTGCTACACCTTTGATGCAAGGGTTGCATTCTCGTCCTCCTCCTTGGGCTTTGTTCCACTGCTATTGCTGCCATCAAGCTTTCACTTAACTAAGTCTCTCCTCATATCTTCCTGCTGAAGAGCTTCCCACATCCCTTCCCAATCTGACAACTTCTCTCTGCCCAGGATACTCTAGACAAAGACTTGCCACTCTTCGGAAACAGAATTCAGGGCCAACCTAACCATCTCTGTGGCCTGAGGTGCTGACCCTACAACTTCTAGTTGATCTCGAACATCCTGAAGCTTTGATGGGAACGGATCTATGCGTTCTCTGTAATATTCCCAATTAGCAATAGCTAATTGGAAATATTAATTTTGACTATTTTTGCCTTCATAGAGTTAAAATATAAATAAAGTGGGTGAAGGAACACTTAGCTCACACTAGGATAAAAAATATTTCCTAAAGTCACTTAAGAGACATGTTTATTTGGCAACGTGGGGCCTAGTGGTCAAGTGGCAGCGTAGGGAATGGAGCAGCGTAGGCAACGTGGGGCCCGGCCACCGCAGAGTGAGTTGGACAGCGTGGGCCAAGGGAGACAACGCAGAGATTGGTGGGGCCTAGGTGAGGGAAAGGCTCACCAAGCATAAACGGAGGAGGGGTCTCCTCATTCTCATTCATTCTGATTATGCATCTTTGAGATTTGTCTTCTGACATTGAGCATGCTTGCTATTTAGCAAAGTCTGCACGTACTGTTCAGTACATCGGGTGTCTCCGTTCGAGGAATTTCATCCTTGTTTTGCTGGAGGGAGTTGCAGCTACCACAGGAGGAGCATCCACTCAGAGAGACAGCACAGTCAGTGAGAGGGAGGACGCAGTCTTGTGGGGAGGTAGTTCCGGATTAGGGGTTAGTTGTTGGTTTCAGCCCGGGATAGTGGGTAAGGGGCCAACCCTTCCCTATTCCGGCGTTTTGGAGGAGTTAGGGGCCATCTTTTGGAGCAGATCATTCAGAGCCAGCGTCCTTCCTTGAGGAATAATGTAGTGACTCAAGGAAGCCATTTTCGGGGGTCGACCATTTCTGAAAAGCTTTCTGGGCTTTCCTGGGTATTGGGAGCAGAGGCCATTCCCGAAGTTTCAGAATTTTTCGAGGTGGGGAGCAGCCCCAAAGATTCAGTTCATTTCAGCAGTAGCAACAACACAGTAGCAGTGCCAGCAGCTTGGAGATAACGCAGTCTTGAGTTAGCAGCCATTTTGAGTCCCATTCTGAGAGTATTTCTACGCTTGCCTAGTGCAAGCAAAGGTGCCATCATTTTGATCACCTTTGTACTCATTTTCTATCTTTCAGTATTAATAAAATGGCTCAGCGTTCTCCATATTGGTCATTGTTCATGTGATATCTCTCTAGTTGTTGTTTGTCTATGTTTATGTGCCTTATATTGCTATTTATTTCTACCTGGAATATTACATTCTCCCTTCTGCATCCTCGTAGATCACCTCTTCTCCTCTAAGAACATATTATGTTGCTCGGAAAACCCCTGGTACAATGTAGCCAATGCGTCCCACATCTCCTTGGTAGACCCTTTGCTAGAAATATGCGAAACAATATGATCCCTCACTCCGTCAAGGATCAATCTCTTGGCCTTTGCCATATCTGTCTTGTAGGCCTTCAATGGATCCGGATATGCGGGGTCAACTACCACATTGTCAATGAAGGTCTTGAGATCATGCTCATCCAAAAGGAAGGAGATCCTTGCTTTCCAGATTGCATAGGTGGATGGACCCTCCAACGAATCCTGATCACGCAACCCGGTGGCTTCCATCTCACCCAACCAACTGTCGAACAACTACCTCTAACCCTCTGCGCAGTTGACTTTACGCACTCCATGCTGGACTCTGGAGTAAGCCAAATAAAACTCGGTTTCAGCTGCTTCTGAATGGGAAATTAGAATTTCTTGGGCAAAAAATTCTTTGAGGTCAGAATTCCCTCATTATGCTTCTTCTTCCTTCTTCCGACGCTTTCTGCACCAGGAACTGTTGTAGCAAAAAAAACTGCATCCCACCAGGAGACTGTGAAAAATCTAATATAGTGTATTGGTTTATTTCCTACTACTTGATTTAATTTATAAAAGTTATTTTCAGAAATTAGATTCAGAAAATATCGAAAATAAACACAACTATAGCCTACACATGCAGATCATTTACTGAATAGTTCACTCATGCAAGTGACACGTGGATTTTTGGGCATAAGTCCCCGAAAAAACCCAAAGCGGGGAAACCGGTTCAGGAGATATGAGGGTTTGTTATTAAGTAGTTCTGAGTACAACAAATCTGGGTTCCAACCTTGGAAAACCCGATAGAGAATAAAAGATATCAAATCTGAACCTACCCTGAAGATCTAGTGCCAAATGTCTGGTTGATCCACACCCTCAAACGGGATTTACAGGACTCAGCCTAGATCTGACCCTAGAAACCCTCAGCGCTGCTTCTGAAGCCCCAACATTGCCCTGGAGGGATTGCGTCAGCCTCTGCGTGGCCCTAGGAGGGCCTGCGTCACCCTTGGAGGGTCTACACTGCCCCTGCGATGCCTCAGATCGGCCAGCGTCAGTCCAGCGTGGCCTTAGCTGCCTTTGTGCTGTCCTTGCTGCTCTGCGTGGCTCTAAAGCCTCTTTGCATTGTCCTTGTAGCTGATCCTCTTGCCTCTTGCTATCTCTTGGCCCTGGAATCAGAACATTCATTTGGCCAATACTACCCCTCACTGCAGGAAATTCCTCTGGAAATTCTTAGCAAACCCGCCTTAGAATTCCAGATCTATTCCTCAGTTCTACAGAAATTGTGTCTTCAACTGACCCTCAAGCCTTTCCCTTATACTTTTTCGTTGAACCCTTCAACGATTGAGATTAAATTATCCATCAATGGCTGAGCTTAAAAGACTTCTTGATCCATGTGACTTAAGACAATTTCAGCACGTGTTAATTAATTCACTTTAATTATTTTATTTTTCTAAGTTAGACTTAAATATCCATTAGAATAATTAATTATTTGAATAACTTGAACACAACTTGAAATTTCTCAAATCCATTTCTGGGTCTTGTAGATCAAGTGTACTCTAGTCACTCCACAAATTTGGGACCTGGAGCACAACTGATGCTACCCCAAATACACAAAATCTCAACACTCTCTCTTAGCATCAGAAGTGTGCTCTAGCAATACATCACACCATGTATCACAAGATCTTGAGTACTGGATCTATGTTGTTGATGCTTGGCCTGCTGCCCTCCATCCGCTGCACTGTTGCTCTTTGTACTGCTGCCCATGGCACTGCCACATCTGTACTATAGCTCCCTCTCAATTCGCTGCATCCTGCTACCCATAGCACTGCCACTGCTAACTGCTACACTACAACTTAGTTGCTGAGAAGTAAGCAACTAAATAATTTTGTCCAACTATTTGACAGACAAGTGAAGTTTCCTTCCACCATTGAAGCTCCCTGGATGCTGAATCACGTTGTTCCCTTGGAGACACTATCATGCTGCAACACTGCACTGTTGAAGTCCCATCAGCTTCTCTGCGTTGTTGCCTTCACGCTGCTGCTGCCTTTGCATCACGTCGCTCACTCTTCAACTCTACAGCTCCCTTTTTCTCTTCAATGTTGTTATCTGCAACCATCTCCCAACTCATCCCGCTACCTTCTTAAGGCTCTCGTAGCTCGTATGTGATCTAAGAGTAGGGCTGACTCAAGGATCCCACCACACTGTATATGGATGCTCTATATATCCATGTCACCCCAGCTTTTCTCTCGAGGTGCATGAGCACTCATGGCTTCATCATCATCAGAGCCATCGTCATTTGCTACTACAGCCTTGGAATCAAAAGCTCCTCTGTCCTTCTTAGGACAACTGCTGGCGAAATGACCAAGATCACCGTAGTTAAAGCACCGGATCTTGGAGAGGTCCTTCTTCTTCTTCCCTTGCTTCTTTTCCCTTGATGTAAGGGCTGCATCCTCCTCTTCTTCTTTTCCCTTGATGCAAGGGCTAATCCTCTCGATCTCCTCTTGGCGGAGAATAGCCCATGTATCTGCCCATGATGGTAACGCTACCCTTCCCAGAATGCTCTAGACAAATGTTTCCCATTCTTCAGAGACAACATTCAAGGCCATCCTCACTAGGAGCCCTTCATCTGGATTAGCACCCATGTCAATTAGCTGGTCATGGATAGCTTAAAGTCTGAAGAGGAATGGATCTATCTCTTCACCCTTCTTCATTTGGAACATACGCATCTGATTCTCAAGAAGCATTCTTCTTTGCACAGAACCTCCTTGGTACACCACTTCCAAAGCTGACCACATGTCATGTGCTGTATTCTTACCAGTAACATGAGGAATCACGTGGTCCTTGACTCCGTCTATGATCAACCTCTTCGTACGTGCTTGATTTTCTTCATACTTCTTGAGTGGATCTGCATCGGTTGGTACTCATCCAAAACTGAGAGGATTTTGGTCTTCCAGATAACATAGTTGGACATGCCATCCAATCTATCTTTGAGACCATACTCATCCAGAACTAAGAGGATTCTGGTCTTCCAGATAACATAGTTGGACATGCCATCCTATCTATCTTGATCCCTCAGTCCATATTGAGCCATCTTTGCTCAGATCTGAAGAAAATAGTACTTCTCCCTTTGGATCTGGGTTTCTTGGTGACTAAAAAACCCTCTAGTAACTGCTTCTGCTGCACACTGACTTCCCTCCTGGAAATCTTCCACCAAAACTCAAACAGACAGTATTCTAAGATCCTCCTGATCGAATCTCAGATCTATTTGGCTCAGATCTGCTGAATGACTGTCTTCCTCCTGCCTTTGTTGCATTAGTTAGGTACAATTTTGCACCTGTAGAATCTCAACCCCACCAGCACTGCTGAAGATTTGAAGCACTGCTTTCGGAGCTTGGAAAAAATTTATGAAACAAGAGAAGTGACTGGACACTGTCCTCCTCGCTGACCTGGCGCAGTCCCAGCGCTGCTCAGAAGTGGACTGTGTAACCCCAGAGTGGGTGACGCAGTTCTTACGCTGCCCTGGGAATGGTCTGTGTAAGCCTAGAGGCCTTCTGCAGCTTCAGCGTTGTCTCCTGGATCTGCTTTCCCTTGCTGTCAAGATGCCCTTTCCGGATTTGCTACTTCTTCTGCGACCCTGCAGAAAAAATATTTCTTCAGCCGATTTGCGGGAGATTTAGCTTGATCTGACATTGCTCTGATACCATGTGAAAAATCTACTGTAGTCTATTGGTTTATTTCCTCCTACTTGATTTAATTTATACAAGTTATTTTCAAAAATTAGATACAGAAAATACCGAAAATAAACACAACTATAGCCTACACATGTAGATCATTTACTGAATAATTCACTCATGCAAGAAAGTGACACATGAATTTTTGGACATAAGTCCCCAGAAAAACCCAAAGCGGGAAAACCGGTTCAACAGATATGAGGGTTATTATTAAGTAGTTCTGAGTACAACAAATCTGGGTTCCAACCTTGGAAACCTGACAGAGAATGAAAGATATCAAATCTGCAGCTAACCTGAAGATCTAGTGCCAAATATGTGACTGATCCACACCCTCAAACGGGATTTACAAGACTTAGCCCGATTCTGACCCTAGAAACCCTTAGCACTGCTTCTTAAGCCCTAGCGTTGCCTTGGAGGGACTGCGTCAGCCTCTACGTGGTCCTAGGAGGGCCTGCGTCACCCTTGGAGGGTCTATGTTGCCCCTACGCTGCGTCTGATTGGCCAGCGTGGCCCTAGCTGCGTTTGTGCTGTCCCTGCTGCTCTGCGTGGCTCTAAAGCCTATTTGCGTTGTCCTTGTAGCTTCTCCTCTTGCCTCTTGCTGTCTCTTGGCCCTGGAATCAAAACATTCCCTTGGCCAATTCTACCCCTCACTGCAGGAAATTCCTCTGGAAATTCTTAGCAAATCCTCCCTAGAATTCCAAATCTATTCCTCAGTTCTACAGAAATTGTGTGTCTTCAACTGCCCCTCAAGCATTTCTCTTATACTTTTTTGTTGAACCCTTCGACGACCGTGATTAAATCATCCATCAACGACTGAGATTAAAAGACTGCTTGATCCATGTGACTTAAGACAATTTCGGCACAGGTGTTAATTAATTCACTTTAATTATTTTATTTTCCTAAGTTAGACTTAAGAAATCCATTAGAATAATTAATTATTTGAATAACTTGAACACAACTTGAAATTTCTCAAATCCATTTCTGGGTCTTGTAGATCAAGTGTACTCTAGTCCCTCCACAAAATTTGGAACCTAGAGCACAACTGATGCTACCCCAAATACACAAAATCTCAACATAGACTGCTCTGTGCTGAATCTGCTACTGCGCTGCTCCCTCTACTGTTGACAAATCACGAACTGGAAAATCCTACTTCTTTGTCGACTCACTCAGAGAGATTTCCTTGCAATTCTTTCCCTCCTGGCGATGGACTACATAGTCCCTTGGGGATTCAATGTGCTGCCTACGTAGCTCTTCGATCTCCCTCCTTCTCTTCAACGCTGAACTCTTCTGGACTGCTCTCTTGCTTCACCTGTGCTATGATACCATGTGAAAATTCGATGACCCGAATTCCTACTACAAAAAACTGATATCACTTCTCCTACTTGTTAAATTCTACAAGCTATTTACTGTGTTCTACAAGTAAATATTGAAGCAAATACAACTGCAACCGTCACTGAATAAATAAAATGCGGAAGACAAGTACTTTGAAACAATTCAATTGCAAAAATTAAATCAAAATTTCAGTTCGCTTAACAAGTCAAATAACCATAAATTTTCCTTTTACAAGCAATCACTCACAATTCTTCAAAATGCATGGAGAAATGAATAAAAACTTTGAAATGAGTTTGTACTAATGAACGCCACTAAATCAATGATGTCTACAGTGTATTTATGAACAAATCTAGTACTGTAAAAGAAATGATTTTCGTTTTAAGTTAAGCAAACGAAGCAATTGTCACAAAACACTAAAACTTTGCGAAAACCCTACTTTCACTAATCTAAAAGATCTTTCACAAATAAGCAAACTATTCACTAAACCTGGTGTGTTTGCAAGAAAAAGGACAAGGAGACAAGAATCTAACAACAACCAATCTCGTTTTTGATCAATCAACAAGCAACTATAAAAAACCCTACCCTAATTTGTGAAAACATGTAATTCTCAAAAACACTGCTTAATGACACCCAAATAAACTCAAAAAGATCAATTGAAGTTCAAGACAAGTGTAAAAAAGCTTTCAAAAACCAAAATTCAGACTTTGATTAGAGGAAAATCTGTTTTTTCAAAAATTCCTAGGATGTGCGTAGGTGAACAACTAAGTTCAGTGCAAATGCACTCTGTTGCTAAAGAAAAGCAACGTAGATCTGCGCTCTGTTGCTGAACAGAAGCCGCGCAAAACGAGAAAACTTAAAGAAAAAATAAAAATCAGGCAAACAAATCACAAAATCTAAAAGATAACTATCTTGACAAGACTCAGATCATGCTATCAAAAGAGGATCGAAAATAAAAAACAAGGAAAAGGAAGAGAATATGACATTCCCCAGTGGAGTCGCCAATTTGTTATATTGGACTAATCCCTCTTGCAGACAAGAGCGATATCCCTAGATTTCCAACAAAACCTAGTAACAAGCGGACAACCAAACTACTCTTTCTCTGAGTTTATCTTTGCTTCAATCATCAAGCTATAAAGGAGAGGAAATGAGATCCATACCTTATTACGACATGCTTGATGAAGATCCTCGCTATGCCTCAATGCAACTCTTCAATGCTTGAAACCTACCTGCACACATAGAAATCAAAGGGATCAAAGGCATATGCAGCATTGATGATTCAATAAATCAAACTAATGATCATGGTGATTAGTAACTAGCATCATTTCAATGGATAAAACAACAATAACGTAAACCATTCATCAGATCCATAAAACAATGTAGTGAGAAAAACAGATCAATTGTATTAATTCAGAAATATAGAAGAGTCTTACAACCTTTTCCTTGATGAGGTGAAGCTCCTCCCATAAGTCTACAATCCTTTCCTTGGATGATAAGTTCTCAAGCCTAATTTGACCAACATAAGGCTATCTTCAGCTACTTCTCTCAACCCTCTAGCCCGTGGTTGATTTATAGGCCAAGAGGAGGAAGTTTCAGATCCATATCAAAAGGATGAGATCCACTTAAGGTGGGATTAGGGTTCCTTGAAGAATGGGAGTTAGCTCCATGATGGGAGGGGCTAGGCTCAAATAGGCATGACCTCGAAGCTTTCATTTGGGATATATCCGCCCAACAAGGCTTTTAGAATTAACTTTTTATTTTTACGTTTTTGTTGAGGCATGTGTGTGGTCTATAATAGAAGACAAAGTGCAGCTTTGCGCGGGTACCAATGGTAGGAACTGTGCATGCGTAAAAATTGGCTAGCAAAGCATGCAAGTCACTAAAAAGAAGGTTTTTGGCCTTATAACCTAGAACTCATGCTTTCTTCAAGGTGATTAAGTTGTTGAATTGTAAGGGAGTGATTTGAAACACATGAATTGGATGGTGAAAGATCCATTCTAACGGTCAGTTGACGTGTAAAATGTATGTACCTTGAAAGAGGTAGTGTGGTATCTCACGTAAAGCCTCCCAACAGTATGCTCTAATATGAGAAGAGTTTGTCAATTCAAGGCCTTACTATGTTGATAATGTTGGTCATGATATTGATGCTTAAAGATGGCTAACCAATGTGACTCTTCTTATGAGAACTCTTCAGTTTGAGAATATCCTTGTACCAAGTGTACAATTTGTGAAAATTCCAAGATCTAACCAGATCTAATGTATCCTACTGCAACAACTGAGTGTACTTCTCCTATTAAGTAAATTAATTTACGTAATTAATTCAGATCTGAATTAATGAAGCAGCATACACTAAAATTGATTTAGAAACAAGGAAACTAGACAAGGAAATCATTCACACATATGACAGTTATTTTTGGACTAATGTCCCTAGAAAAACCCAATGCGGGAAAACCAATGCAGTAGATTTGAGGGTTTTATTATTAAGCAGTAGCAATGTCTGAATACATCTCTGAATACCCTCAAGGGTTATTCAGTTACAGAGAGAAATACTAGCAAAAGAATATGTGAGAAATACCTCACCCAATCATTGAGTCTCTGGCTGATCCTGATGAGAGAAAAACTGCCCTGGACAGGCTTTGAGTAGCCTCTGCGCAGATCCAACGTTGAAACTTCCAGTCAATGCGGCACCCCCTTCCAGGCTCAACGTTAGCCCTCCTCCAAGTCGTTTTGCCTTTGTGCATGTTGAGGAACAACCTCCTGGTACCACTTTCCAGATCCCGTCCTCCGGAACTGATCCACCAGCAAATTTCGAAAACCATTTCTTCTGCCTCTGTGTGAGCTTACGCAGTCATTGCGTCAACCCCTTCCTTCTGTGTTGGCTAGGCTAGATCACCTCTACTTCTCTCTAACCGATGCTCCACCGGATTGAGAAAATCTCTCTCCAGATGTTATCTCTACTCCTCACTGCTCAGATCTCTAGCTCGAATTTCTCAGCAAACCGTGCCCCAAAAATTTCAAACTTTGAGATCAATTCAGTGTCCTTGTTTGTTTCCAAATGACCCTCAAGCCTTCCTTTTATAATCTTCTTGTTCAACAACCCAGATTAGATGTCTAATCGATGGCTAAGATTAAAACATGACTTCATCATCGTTCTCTAGAAGATTCACACTCTGTTTTATTAATACACTTTAATTATTTAATTTCCCTAATTTTAGACTTAGGGTCCCCATTAAAATAATTAATTATTTTAATAAAACATGAACTGAGTGGAATTTCCACAAACGGTTTCTGTGTTCTTTGAAATACAAGTGTCTAAGCCTCCACACCAAATTTGAGACTTAGAGCACTATCTGATGCTACAAAAATCAACACTCCCTCTTAGTGAGGAAAGTGCTCTAGCAATAATACCCATGTATAATGGAATGTCTCTGGAGTGTAAAAACTCTGGTAAAACTGATAAATATATATTATTAATGATGAAAAGATGAGATAAGAGATGATTACAATGAGGGATCGCCTGGGCTTTAAATATAGCCTCAAGGTGTCCCTTGGTGAAGAGGCATGATCTTTGATCATGCCTTTTCAGTTAATAACCTAAGATAACTAATCTAACTAATAATTAATAAAATATTCATAACATTGCCCCTCTCTTAAGATGCTTTGTCCTCAAAGCATACGTAATGATGGACAATGTTGACGAATGTCTGGTTTTCTCAAGCGATGAGCTCTTGCGTCCCACACTTTAAAAAGATCGTGAAGTATCTTCTCGAGCTCCATCTGTTGGTGATGTGGATATTGAAAAGATCTGATATCGACAAAGTTGGATACTGTCTTGACTTCTATTGGATGTTTGATTTTCCTATCGGAAGGCACTTTATGGGTAGATCTTGGAATACTTTTTCATGTTTTCCAACTATCCCTTGTTCTTCTAGTGATTTTTTGTGATTCCTTTTTAGACTTAGAGGTAAGTTACCAACAATTATAGTTTGATGTAACTTCTCCTCATCATTAAATGTTTCATTCTTAACAACCATATCTGCTTCATCACCGAAGGCCTCAACAACCTCTGTCGTTATATCAGCGGCTTCGGATGTGTTTGTTGCTTCACATGTTTCGTTCAAGTCTGGGAATGGAACATTTTGTTGTTTACAAACATCTGTATCTTCATGGTGATGTGGGGAATTAGCTTTTTCCTGATGCTCTTCTGAGTTCCCTGAATCTGTGGCATTGTTTTGTTGAGTTTGTTCCCTGTCAGGAGATATCGGGGATTGTGTCTGACTTAACTTATCTATTTTATCATTTAGCTTATTGCAGAGTTCTGACATCCTGTTCATTGCTTTGTTAAGCTTTTCTGTGGCCTCCCTTCGTTTTAGCTTTGCTAAGCTTTTGATCTGATCAATTGTCATCGTAGATAAAGACATACTGAACAGATATGAGGTGAGAAATACTCTTTTAACAGTTTTTCTTTTCTCCTTTCTTTAAAATTAATTAATTAATATTTAATTAATTAATTTTTTTTTTTTGAATTAATTAATTAATTAATATTTATTTAATTAATTAATTAATTAATATTTATTTAATTAATTAATTAATAATAATTTTTTTTTAAATTAATTAATTAATTAATATTTGATTAATTAATTAATTAATAATTTTTTTTTTAAACTATATAATTATTATATATATATAATTTTTAATTAAAAATTATATTATATATATAATTTAATTATATAATTGTTATATATATATAATTATTAAATGAAAATTATATATATATATATATATATGTGAATTATATAATTATAATATATATGTATATAATTCAATCAAACTATATATTATATATTTTATATAGTTAAAAAAAATCGTTTTAAAATGTGCCGTTTCAAATTAAAAATACGATACCAATACTACGCCAAGATATATCGATGCTCAACGTTTTTTTTTTTTTTTAAACGACACACCTGTTCGTGATCGCCGCTGGTTCAAAAAGATAGTCTCCACAGATCCGAAAATAAGTTTCCACGATTTTTTTACACGGTGTATTGAATATTCAAAGCTGGCGTATATTTAAAACACTGTATCGATTTTTTTTTTTAAACACCGTAGAGTATATTTAAACGCTGTAGCGTAATTTAAAACGCTGTACTGTACCCTGTATCGTATTTTTTTAAAACCTTGTAGCGTATATTTAAACGGTGTAACGTTTTATTTAAATGCTGTATCGATTTATTTAAAACGATTTAAACGCTGTGTATCGTATGTTTTAAACGGTGTATCGATTTACCGTGGTGGAAATCGTATATGTATTAACCGCTGTATGTATTAACCCCTGTATCATACGCTGTATCGCATCACCGTGGGTACCACTGTGGCGTGGAAATAAATTAATATGTATTTATGTAGCGTCAACCAGCAACGAACGATCGGATAGCAGTGAACTTGTGCAGCGACTAGCCAAGGAAGGGACGGCTCCTATTTCGTTTCAATAGACTTCCATTTCAACCGATTACACCTTCCGCTGTGCAAATTGATCCTGATGTAGTGGAAGATGGGGTGGATGCCGAGTGTGAAAGGCCGGTGTTTAGGGATGAGCGTAGGGTGAGGTGTAAACTAACTAAATAACGGTTGTGTGTGTACGTTGGAACAACGGGAAAGGAGTTTAAGGGATCAATGCAAAGGAGTGAAGGGTGGACGGGGAACCGGGGCAGGAGATAAGAGCGGTATGTGAGATAGAGGAGGGGGGGTAAAATCTGTGAGAAGGGGTCACGGTAATCGAGGGAAATGAAATGGTGAGCTGTAATGTGAGTGTACGTGAGTGGAGAAAATTTCTTCGGTTAATTCTCGTGACGACAAAACCCAATCTGAAATTGCGCTCGGAATTCCCGACTCCTGGGTGATCACACAGATCCCGAAGAGCGATGGCTCTGATACCAATGGAGTGTAAAAACTCTGGTAAACTTGATAAATATATATTATTAATGATGATAGATAAGAGATTATTACAATGAGGGATCGCCTAGGCTTTAAATATAGCCTCAAGGTGTCCCTTGGCGAAGAGGCATGATCTTTGATCATGCCCTTTCAGTTAATAAAACCTAATATAACTATATCTAACTAATAATTAATAAAACACTTGCTGGGTCAGCCTCCCCACACCCTCTCGCGCCGTCGAAGTCCATCAGCTTTACGTTGTTGTTGCCAATTGTATCATCGCCTATGATACCGTTAAGACCGACTCGTAACTCCTCTCGTGCCGCATGTGTTATGCCGCTAACATCGTATCTCGCACTACAACCCGCCTGTTGAGAGAAACAATTCTGAAAATTTCACCAAACTCAACAAGCGTTCAAAATCTGTAATTCCCAAGCATCGAAGAATCCGATTGTCGATAGCTATTGCGCCGCCTTATGATGCCTCACATTGCTACGCAAGATCGATAAGCACTTCTTCGCACTACGTTGTTGCCGCGACCGATGTCGTCCGGCTTCCGACCGTTCCGTAATGCTACCCACTGCACTGTCGTCTCCATCACTCCTTGGCTCCACTGAAACTCCTCCATCCTGCTACTGCTGATCATGGGCTCCCGTAGCAAGGTATGATCCATGAGGTGGGCTCCTCAAGGATCCTACCCAACTGAAGTTCAAAGAACTATAGCTCCACATCACCCCACTTCCCACTAGGAGAAGTGTGGGCACTCATGGCCACCTCATCCTCTTCGACTCTCGCAGCTGCAACCTTCGGGTCATGCTTCTCATCTTTGTCCCTTTTCTTCAGAGGACACTGAGATGCATAGTAGCCCATCTTGCCACATTTGAAGCACTTGACCTTAGAAGCATCATGCTTCGGTTTCCATTGCGCTTGCTATCCCTTCGATGCAAGGGCTGCATTCTCCTCTTGCTCCATGGATTTCAATCTGCTTCCACTGCTTCTATCAAGTTTGCACTTGATGAGGTCTTTCCTCAGCTCTTCCTCCTGAAAAGCTGCCCACAACTACTCCTAACTAGGTAATGTTGCTCGGCCCAGTATGCTCTGGACAAACACCTGCCACTCTTCCGTGACATCGTTAAGGGCCATCCCTACCATGGTTGCAACTGTAAGTGTAGCACCTACTGTCGACAGCTGATCACGAACCTCCTAGTCCACAAAAGGTATGAAGCCACGTGCTTTGCTTTCCGCATCTGGATCATACGGAGCTTCTGCTCCAAGTACAACTTCTGCTGCTCAGAAGATCCCTCATATAGATCATGCAAAGCTACCCACATATCTCTGGCAGTATTCTTTCCAGCCAAGTGTGAGACAATGTGGTCCTTAACACCATCAAGGAGCAGCCTCTTCGCCTTCGCCATATCAAGTCTGTACTTTCGTTTTGATCTCGATCTGTAGGTACAGCTACCACGTTCTCCATGAACACCTTCAGATCATATTCATCTAGAAGAAATATAGCCTGTTCCTTCCAGATCATATAGTTGGAGGAGCCCTCCAATCGATCTTGATCAAGAAGTCTGTGAGATGCCATATCAACTTAAATATCGTTGAATCTGCTCCCTCTTTCTCCCCACTGCGCAGTCCTTGGCAGGCTTACGCACTCCCTGGTGGAGTTGTAAGTTCTGCAACTCCTCTACTGCTCAGCTACTGAGAAATGTTGATTTCCTCGATTAGGGAATCACGGAGGAAGAAGTTCCCCAAATATGTGTCCCTTTGATTCCTTCTGACGCTTTCTGCCCAACAACAACTTCAGAAAACTGTGTCCCTCTGTCTTCTACATGGAGCCTCTGGCAGCTCCCTTTGCCATAGCAAAAACTCGAACCGGAAGTCCTACCTCTCTGTCGACTCACTCAGAGAGAGACAACGTCAAAGCTTCAGCCCTCCTAGCTAGATCTGCACAATCCCGATGGGGATTCGTTCTGATGCACTGTAGCAAAAATGACCTTCACATCAGAAATAAGGTCTGTCCTTCCTATTTCACATCAATGCTCTAATACCATGTGAAAATTCCAAGATCCAACCAGATCTAATGAACCCTACTGCAACAATTGAGTGTACTTCTCCTATTAAGTAAATTACTTTACATAATTAATTCATATCTGAATTATTGAAGCAACTACTGAAGCAACTTACACTAAAATTGATTAAAAAACATGGAAATTAGACAAGGAAGTCATTCACACATATGACACAGTGATTTTTGGACTAATGTCCCTAGAAAAACCCAATGAGGGAAAACCTGGCACAACAGATATGAGGGTTTTATTATTAGGCAATAGCAATGTTTGAATACATCTCTGATTACCCTCAAGGGTTATTCAGTTACAGAGAGAAATACTAGCAAAAGAATATGTGAGAAATACCTCACCCAATCATTGAGTCTCCAACTGATCAAGATGAGAGAAAAACTTCCCTGGACAGACTCTGTGCAGATCCAGCGATGGAACTTCCAGTTACTACGTCACCCCCTTCCAGGTTCGGCGTTAGCCCTCCTCCAAGTTGTTTTGCCTCTATGCATGCTGAGGAACAACTTTTTGGTGCCACTTTCCGAATCCCAGCCTCCGAAACTTATCCACCAACAAATTCCGAAAATCGTTCCATTTGCCTTTGCGTTGCCTCTGCGTGAGCCTACTCAATCACTGCGTCAGCCCCTTCCTTCTGCGTTGGATAGGCTAAATCACCTCTACCTTTCACTGACTGATGCTCCACCGAACTAAGAAAATATTTCTCTCCGGATGCTATCTCTGCCCCTCACTGCTCAGATCTCTAGCTCGAATTTCTCAGCAAACGGTGCCCCAAAAATTTCGAACTCTTATATCAATTCAGTGTCCCTGTGTGTTTCCAAATGACCTTCAAGCCTTCCCTTTATAATCTTTTCGTTGACAAATCAATGACCCAGATTAGATGTTTAATCGATGGCTAAGATTAAAACATGACTTTATCTTCGTTCTCTAGAAGATTCACACTCTGTTTATTAATACACTTTAATTATTTAATTTCCCTAAATTTAGACTTAGGGTCCTCGTTAAAATAATTAATTATTTTAATAAAAGATGAACCGAGTGGAATTTCCACAAACGGCTTCTGGGTTCTTTGAAATACAAGTGTCTAAGCCTCCACACCAAATTTGAGACGTAGAGCACTATCTGATGCTACAAAAATCAACACAATTATGAATACCCCCCTAGTTAAGAGGGAGTGTTGGAAAATGTAACTAGTTTCGGTCTTCATAATTTTCAATGTACTCAATTCATTATGTATATTTTATGTTACAAGAAAAAGAAGAAAGAAAAATATCATTTTAAGCATGGTTTCATGCTCCATTTTGATGGTCATCTAGGTCAAGCATGTTCTTCATACTTCTAGGGCTTGTCATGTCAAGAGAATATTTTTCCTGAGTTAAAAGATTCTTTATCATTTGTATAAGACCCTATTGGGCAAGTTGTAACATGTAAAAGATATTATTTTGAGTCTAGAAAGTTCTTATGAGCCTCCTAGCACAAGTCGCCCCTACCAATGACTAGTTTCCGCCTAGAAGAGGCTATTCGACCTCCTCAGATTGGTATATATATAGGAAACTTCGACCTCATTTAGCACCAATTTGATCATCTCAAAAAAGAAGTTTGATCTGAAGCACGAAACAAGTAAGATAGAGTGAAGCTCAAGGAAGCAAGGAGAAATCAAGAAGAAGAAAGAAAGTCTGTTTTTTGGGCCTTATTCTCTCACACGTGCAAAGGAATTAGGGTTTCTGCAGCTATTACAAGTACGAAGATTGAAGGTCGAAGTTGCAAACTTGAAGTTGGGGGCCGAAGTTGAAGCTAGAAGTTGGTTGAAGAAGAATTGACCTTTGTTGACTTGGGTGATCTTTTACCTAATTTAAAGGGATTCTTGGAGGGCTGATTTGGTGCTTGGAGGAGGACTTGGTCTATGGTTTTGGGTCTTGGTTTTCTCATTTGAAGGAGATTCTATAAGAAGAGAAGAGA
Organism: Pinus albicaulis; assembly: GCA_034641835.2. NCBI lineage: Eukaryota > Viridiplantae > Streptophyta > Pinopsida > Pinales > Pinaceae > Pinus > Pinus albicaulis. The sequence continues at coordinate 20,511,071 of MU968551.1, forward strand.
TTCTTTTTGGGTTTTCCCCTTAGAGGGGTTTTTCCCTGGCTTGGAGCCTACTTCTTGTGTCTATTGTCTTTACTGTTTTTGCTCTTGATAATTGTTTGATGAAAAGATCTAATAAAGAAACATAAGAAGATAGATAAAGTTCACAAACAATTATTACAGTTAAGGAGAATTGAATTAATAGCTGCCCTAATGCATTCCCCAACAATACTCTCTTGGACAACCACACATGTGAGGAGAAAAGGTGAGTTTGACCAGCTTCTTGAAGGCTGCATTGACTGAGTTTGACTGCAGTATGATTGAGCGAAGTATGACTATATGATTGTAGCAGACCGTAGAGTCACAGGTCATTGACCGCAGGGCCACGGGGCATTTACTGCAAGGCCACAAGGTGCTGACCGTAGACTTTGACTGCAGTTTGACCAACTTTGATTTTGACTAGTGTTGTCTTGCTAGAATTTGAACAGGTTTGACTAGTATCTTTGACTTGGATATTGGCATAGATTTTTAGACAAATTGTTGCTTTGTAAACCTTGCTGAATAATTTTTCCTTAAGAAAAGTTGTTGGGATTTCTCCCAAGATTGGGTTTTCCGGGGTAAAAATATTGTCTCTATTGTGCATGGTTGTCTTTCTATAATATTTAATATTTTTGCTGCAATTAATGTTGATATTTTTTGTGCATAATTGCTCAATGATATCAGTGGCATGAGATAAATTGTTTGGAGATCATTAGGTAGTAATTATCAAATCACAAAATTGTTTTCTATTGCTCACCTTGTAGAAAATTCAGCCTGTTCATCAAAAATTTATTATGGGTTCCCCTGCTAAAAAGCTAAAAAGTGGGGTCACAAAACCTATTATGGAGTGATACATAAATAGCACATCCCATATCCCTCCTCCTAGTATACATCTTAATCATCTTATTCTTCAAAGTTCATTTGGAAACATGATTATGCTTTGGGGAATACAACACAATAGGGTCCTAACCAAAACAAGTCATTGTGTAAAGCATTTTCAGTGTTCTATAATAATTCTGAATGGAACATAGTTTGGTCATGTTGGAAATATTTAGACGGAGGGGGGTGGAGAATCAGTATTTCTTTCAATTGTTTTATTATACTAGTTAAAAATATTTTTACAAGATAACCTAGAACATAAGAAATAAAAATAACTTTATTATTAAAAATAGCGAAGACTCCAATCCTTGTTTACAAGGACAGGCTCCGACCTGTACATACAAAATCTCTAACTTCTTCAAGGCTCCAACCCTGAATCAGAACTCCAATCTTCAAATATAAATCCAGGCTCCAACTTTGTCTCTCACAAGGCTCCAACCTTGTATGTATGAGGATACCAATTTTGTCAAGCAAATCTAGGTTCCAACCTAGTCTATACGAGGACACCAATCCTCCTAGGCCAATCTAGGCACCAACCTGGTGAATATGAGGGCTCCAATCCTCCTAGGCTCCAACCTTCAACTGCTTCTAAGATTTCAAACACTACTTTAGAATATCATCCAAATAACTTCAACTCTGCTACAGTAAACTTCTTCACAAACTGCTTCAAGGACACTGCTACAAAAATCTTCAAAACACTGCTCTAAGAGTTCTCAAGAATGTTTCAAAAGGACTGCCCCCAAGCCAACTCAAGTCTGCTACAAAATGTCTTCAAAAAAGGCTGCTCCAATGACACTTCAGAACATTCTTCAAGGATGCTTCAAGGTCTTGCTTAAGAAGGTTTCGGGACTGCTCCAAAAATACATCAAGCTCTGTACCATGGTCACTTCAAGGACGGCATCAAAGACTCTGCAAGGTCTGTTCGAAATGAGGGCGTCAAAATATCTTCAAAACTGCTCCTAGGACTGTTCTTGAGATCTTCTTCAAATTCACTTCTAAGATCTGTTTTGAGACTGATGAAATCACACCTTAATATCAGTCACCCACAGATCTGAACTTTATGCTTACTCCTAGGAATACATCTGAATTCTGTACACAGTTTCGAGTTACTTCCACAGGACCGGACTCTGCTTTTTGACACGGTCAAAATCTTCTAAACCACAGGCCGAATTTAGTGTAACCAGGAGGCTATACTCAGAGCAATAAAAAGGCCCGAAATCTGATCCACAAAAAGAAATCCAAAAGTCTGCTTCAATGATAAGTTAAACTCTTCAAGATCTGATTAAAAAACTTCAATAGCCCTTAGCCAAGAACAGAACTGAAAAAACCCATCTTCTTCAGGCCCGAGCTCTCCTGCTCACTTGCTTGGACGTGTTACCTCATTTTATTCTTCTATTTCAGATCCAAATTCCTTCTTCTCTCTGCGACTTTTTCCTTCCACGGATCCGAACTTCTGTTTCTTGTGTTCCACGAGCTCCAGTCCAAAATGAGGTTGAATGACCTCTTATTTATATAGGTCATGATGCCCAAAACAGGGCCGAATTTTGAACCGGCATGTCCTTTTTAGGAGCTGACCTGTCAAGAGTATAATTACAGGTTTAATCATGAAACCGACTTAGAACAGTGTTTAGGCTGACCTATGGTTTATGTGCTTTAATCAGGTGAAACAAACTCTTGTGTGCTCCACTCTTTTGGCATAACATTAGCATACTAAGATCACCTGCTCACTGTTCTGCATCTTTTCATCCAGGGTATCGGTGTTTATCCTGATTTAAATAATTGCTTTGATATTTGAAATAATACTCTCATATGCTCCTGAAGTGTCTATAGTTTAAGTATGTTATGGTTTTGATAAGTCTCTTCACCACTGACAGCCACCTCCAGCAATCTCAGCATGTTTACTGTACCAGAGAATCATCATGTGCAAAATACAATTGATTGAAGCATTCATTGGAGTAGATTGAATAACCAGTCAATGATCCTTCTCCTAGACACAAGTGGGTTTGCCAAGACTTGTCTTGTTGACATCAATGACAACAAATTACTGAACAGATCATTGGGGACATTTTATTAGACAAAGAAATGTTATTGCTTTCTTAGTAGCATAAAAGTCAGTGTTTCAAATATTTCCAGTCTTTCTTTATATTTCCAATTTTTGTTTGATTTTCAAGTTGTTCATGCTTCTGATATTTTCTTTGTTTTTTAGATCAGGTTTAAGCTTGTCCATATTTTCCATTTTTTCCTTCAATTTCTGAACCCTCAATGATATAGTCCATGAAACGATATTTGTAACATTGTTCCAATTGACAACATGAATTAAAGAAACAAGAAGATGAACCGTGGATAGAACAATATAGAAGAATTAGATTAGTAGCGATTTCTTGCTACTTTTAGGAAACTCATGACGTTTTATAGAAAACTGCCTTAGATTCACATTGTGACCTTGAAAGAAAAGAGGGGACATAAAGCCATGTTAGCCCATGATTTGGATGCCACAAAAGTTATGAATATAGTTCCACGTCAACTATTTAACACACCTATTCATTTTGGTACAAAATTAAATAGTTCGTTAATATCAAATTCTGCCTATTTTCATTTAAGTTTCATAATATTACAACAAGAGGTAATGTATGCCTATTTTCCTCGTAGGGGATAAACATTCTTTCCAAAAGATTTCGTTTTTTTACTCTAATGTCTCCAAGTAAGTTGCAAAGGAGCAGTTTGATGAGAAAGGTGCAAATACTGCTGATTGGAGCTAAGGGAAGAGCAAGGGAAAATATCCATCAATGCATTTTATAGTTTTACCCACACACATGCGTGCCCCATTTCATAAATCTTCTTTTTAAATTGAGTATTTTCTCCATTATCTACGTCGATGTTGTCAATTTAGATTGATTTTGATGTTTATTAGGTCTCTATTTTATCATGGTCTATAAATGATTTAGTTGAAACACACTTAGCTATATTTTTTTTTCTTTGCATATTTTTAAAGATAAATAGATGCCTTACGCATTTCTTTAATAAATTTTCTCATCAATTTACTTTTTCATTTCAATTTAGAAAAGTAATATTTTTCTTTCAATCTTTATTCTAGTCTTATAGACTATTATTACATGATGAAAAATCAAAATACCTTACATTTTGTTAGGTTTTTCAATCTCATGAATTTGATCACATTCCTTTTGTTTATAGGTCTTTAAAGTTATGGATGGTTTTACGATTGTATGGTGTTACAAATTTACGGACCTATATAAGAAATCATATTGATCTTGCTAAACATTTTGAGGAACTTGTCAGAGGAGATGCCAAATTTGAGGTATATGCTTATGCCCATTTCAAATCAAATCCTTTTAATAACTCACACCATTGACATAACAGCTTTCCTTTTTCTTAGTTGGTAATATAGTTGTTATTTGAAAGTAGGTTGTAAGATGGGTTGTATTCATTCACAAATAATTTAGAGACCTTTTGTGGATTATTTTTAGAGTTTATTCTTACTATTCACATGAGTCATCATACATGCTATATTGCAATTTTTTTGTAACCAATCTTTTGGTACATGCCACATATAAATTTTTTTAATGCTCACTAGTTTTGTATCACAACACCAATTCTCACTCATAAGACAACTTAATCACGTTGTTAAACATCAATGTAATAAATCTAATAAAAGAGTCATTCCACATGTTGGTGAAACTATAAGCCTAAGTAGATGGCGATAGAAAGCAACGAATATAGCCCATGAATATTGTAATGACCCATACCTAATTGATAAATAGTATAATCGTTAAAATTATATGTGGCTGATCCAATAAAATAATAATATAAATTAATTAAGGAAAATTAATTAATTTATAAACAAACATAAAGTCATCACACCCATTTCTAACTTATAAATAAAAACATTTAATTAAACCAAATTAATTAAGTATTAAACAAACATAATACAAAGTGAGTTGCCATAAAGTCATCTCCTCTACGTAAGTGGATAAAGACTCAACGAAGATATTTAATACACTTAATCCCAAAAACTTATCTCAAACATTAAATATACCCTTAAATGAAGATAAGGTCGCCTTAAATGGTGGCAGACCTTCATAAATATGATAAAAGATCTTCGGGAGTGAAAGGCGGTGGGGAGATGGTTATAAGGGGGAGGATGTGAAGGAGTAAGGGGACGGTTGGAAGAAGAAAATTTCTACATTCTGGCTAACAAGGGATTGAAGGATACGCAGAGTTCTAAAAGGAGAGTTTCACCGTTCTGGGATTCTGGGCACGGGGGCAGAAGATCACTCTTCTGGGTCTAGGATTGCTCCTAGATCGGCTGGGAGGATTGTTGTTTTGGGTAATCTGTTCTGTTCATCAACATCATTGGGAGGAGAACTATCATCACAGTCCTCAAAATCATCATCAGCGCTCCAAGTATTTCTTTTGAGTACAGATTTGTTTCTCCATTTAATTTTACTGCAAATGTTCACTGAAATACAGCACTACCGAATATCTTTTCTCTGCAATTAAATTAAATCTGTGTGTGTGGAACCTTAATTCTGTATGTATGTCTTTTATTGGGTATTTTAGATATCTCCAAAAAGGTAGATTACATGCTCAATGATACATTGGAAGAACTAAAAGAATATCTACATTCATAAAAATAATGCCAAAAAGCTCAACCCAGCAGTACATACATCATTAAATTGACTTAGAAATATGCACAACCCTTCTGGAATTAGACCGTAAAACAGCCTTTTCCCTCTGTCTTTAACCAACAATATTCTCAGTCAATGAGTGCACCATCTCAGTCCATGATTGTGTATGGGATCTTACATTTGGTATCAGAGGAAGATTCAAACCCTCTTACGACCTTATAGGCCCATTGAAAACTTATTTATAGGCTGCTGCTGGTACAAACCAGTCTCTGGTTGTCCCAAATTTAAGGCTGCACTGCATTGCCTGGTCACAAATATCATCCAACAACAGGAATCTTGTGCAACTAACTGATGCTGCAGCTGTAAGATTTCAAATCATATGTTCTAACAACAATATAAAATACATTATTTACAAACCAAGAAATCAGCTTATTAAACACAGTAATTGAAGGGAAATGGGCAATAGGCCGAATTAAAATATAGGTCTTCCTTCCTCAAGGAGCCATTATATACAGATACAAAGTGACTTCAAATAATAAAAGAATCATCTTCCAGGCAGATCATCAAATTGGCCTACTTCATAATAGAAATTAAGATAAATCCTACCATTCTCAATCAAGACACAATCTTTATTTTCTGGTGTCATGGATGAAGTACCAATATGATCAATTTTTGCATAACGGCCTTCATTTCTGCAAACTTCTGATTTTGAGCAATTATTTTCAGCTGCATTTGCCTTTCTAGATGTTTCTTTGGTAGTCCATGGTGGAGACCAGACACTATCATTATTGAATCTTTCAATTTTACGTGAAGGATCACGATTGTGATGATTCTCAGTTATCTGAGATCTTGATGCCTCTCTCACACAGTCTACATCTTGCATTCCTCTTGGACCTTCATTTGCACTGAGCACATGCATAATAGGAAAAGCATAGCGCAATAAGTGTACAAATTCCTATTTGAATATATCTAAGGATTATGTAACCAAATAAAAAACAAGAAAAACAGCAATCATAAGGAATACAAACCTTAGAGATAACCAGAGATCAGCTAGGGAAGATACCTACATCTAAAAATACATAGTAGCAAAAGAAAGCAATATCAAGAAACAGTAATCAGCTACAGACAAGCACATTTATTAACAATACAGGTTTATCATATGCAACCGCCACATGTGCATAGCAGTCTACAAAATTCTGCACACTCAGCAATATGGCCAAATTAGATGAAAGTTGTTTACCCATTCAATAGAACAAAGAATGCATCGAGCAAAAGAACACATGATTTAAACAAGGGCATACGAGAGTTTACAAACAATTAATAAATGGAACAGCGGAAACTTATTTATAAAGTTTCACATTTCTAAGAACTATCAGTCTAGAATTAAACTTGACAGTAGAAAAGCAGCATTGCTGCAGGAGAAACAAAACATAATTGACATAATTAGGAAAATAGAACCGAACATAAATAATTTAAGAAAGTAGAGCAAAGTCAACAACATAAGAGATAGGGAGTACAAATTACGCACCAGACCTCAGAAAGCCTTTTAAAAACAGTAAATAAAGTTACACTCTAAAAAGGCTCAAGCTTGAGCAAAACCCAGTTATTTCACAATTAAACTGATGAACAATTTAATGTGACTAAACAAAATTGATCTCGCTGATACTGGATTGCTCGTGGAAACCAGCGCCATATCTGCCCGTGGTCGCTTCAGAAGACCTTCTGAATTGATGCTTCTAACTTCACCATCTTGGCGTTCAAAATTTGTAGATATTTGGTCATCTTTTGCAGCAGTTTCTGGTAGCCTAAAACTTAAACATAGCATCGCCTTATTTGGAGCCACATTCCGAATAATCAGCTCTTCTATTTTGCTCAGCAAGGCTGTTTCTGCACGCTCAATAAGATCCACAGGAACATGTATCCCAGCAGCTCCTCATGATTTCATCCAAGCTCCCTGGATTATATTATTCGCTTGCAGAGTATATTATAGGCTGTGTTTCAAAAACAACTCGCTGTCAAAAGAAAAATTTTGGTAGCCGAGGCAAAGCCAGCAGGGCATACCATGCTGTTGCGCTGTCTAAAACGACGCCACAGGGCGGTCTGTTTTGGTTTGTCGAGTCGCGGGAACGAATGGAAAATATGCCACCGTCTGCAAATTAATTTAACACATAGTTTTTCGATATCATGAAATACCCTAGGTTAGCACATATGCAATCGTCATAGTTTATATAAATCGTATTGTAAATCAACTCCAATGATCTGAAATGTCACCACCAGAACCGTTAAGATGTGGCCTCATCTGTACCAGAAATGAAAACGCGTGGCAGCATCGCCCGAAACCTGTCCAATATATCTATCACGCAGGTAAGGGTATATAAATTACGAACAGCATATGTTATATAGACTATACGCCAAAGTCTGCAGATATATTATATCCTGTACGCCAAGTTTTGTGGAAAACGAAAGTTTGTGGATATATATATCCTAGCCGCATAACACACGGGTAATATACTTTAAATCGGACGGTGATATTATATAAATTGCAAACAAAACATATTTTATGTAATTTACGCCAAGGTCTGTGGATATATAACATAACGCAGGGGTAAAGTACTTTAAACCGGACGGATTAAAATTTCGCAGCCTGTAAAGAAACCCACGCCGTCCAAATTGGCTCCGTTCATTTATATGTATATATATATATATAATGCGTCCAAATAGAAATTTAAATAAAATTTGCGTTCAAATCGAAAATTAAATAGAGTTTGTCATTGATAGGGTATATATATATAACGCGTTCCAATTGAAATTTAAAATCGAGTTTGTCATTGACAGGGTATATATATATAATGCGTCCCAATTGAAATTTAAACAAAGTTTGTCATCGATATGGTATATATATGTGTACTGCGTTCCAGATGAAATTTAAAATTTGTCATTTATATGGTATATGTTAATGCGTTTGAAATTTAAAAGTTGGTAATCTATATGGTATGTACATATATACGATGCGTTTTTTTGAAATTTAAAAAGGTCTGTAATTTATATGGTATATGTATATATCTATTAATGCCTTTAAATTGAAATTTAAAATAAGGTTCGTCATTTATAAGGTATGTGTATATACATATATATAGTCAATAATCATTGTTATATGAAAAAAATTCAATCCTATTCAATGTGTTTTAAAAAAAAAAAAAAAAAAAATGTGTAAATTAAATTTAATATGTTAAAGATCGGGATTTATATAATAGGGTTATACATGGTAAATGGTGGATACGTTCAATTATATAACATATCATCAGACAAAGAGCAAATGATAGCATCGTGTGCTCTGATCACATGTGCATTGTGATGCATTAATACTATAGTTAAATTATGAAAATAGTTTAAAATACCTAACCAGATGATTCACGTTGAGTCGGGATTAAATAGGTCTTAAACCTTGCATTTCACTCTAGATTTAGTAAGCATACATTACCCTGCATAGGACAAGGAGGTCGCGTTGCCACCCTCCTTGACCTCGGTACCAGTAAGACCTGCCTGCAGGTAAAATAGCAAAAGAACTATACCCGTATGCCAGCTCTAATCTTGCGAAAATTATATTTGTCAGTCTGAAAATTTATCCACTCCTCATGAATTTATTATTATGCATTTCAGGAAAATTACCATGTTGAACACGTACCAAAGGCGGCAACGCCAACGAAATGCAGCGCCGCCACCTCCACCTTCACCATCGCCTTCACCACCATCAAGATCGCCGTCAGCACCTGTTGCTCCGCCTGATCTCACTACTGTGATGAGCTCATTAGAGGCCATTATGGAAACCTTGAAAGGGTCGCAGTCGACCAGGAACAAGGAGGAGCGACGTCAGTCAGAGGAAAGGCACTCAGAAAGGCCGAGGGATTTTGATGACAAACCCCCCAGGGAAGATATCTCACGGGAACTGCAAAAGATTAAACTCCCGGAATTCTCTGGAGGACGAGGTGGAGAGCATGCCGAAGCATGGTTGGAAGGGATGATCCGATGCTTTGCATTAAGAGAATATTCTTCAACTTCTAAAACGAAGATCGCTGTATTCCAACTTAGAGGGAATGCTCTGATTTGGTGGGGGAATATGGAAAAACAACTGCATCTGACATCGGACACCGTTCCTTGGGAATTGTTTATGGACCGATTCCGTGCGAAATACTTGCCGCCTTTCTTTCAAGAGCAGCAAGCTGGAGCCTTCCATACTCTAACCCAAGGGAGTAAAACCGTGGAAGAATATGAGACAAAGTTCATGGAACTTGTGAAGTATGTCCCTTATCTAGACACGGATGAACGCCAAGCCGAGCGTTTCATATTTGGGTTAAATCCTCGGATCAGAGCCATGGTAAGAATGTGGAAGCCACCGACCGTGGCAGAGGCAGTGGAATGCGCTCGTTATGCAGAAGAGCATTTGGGAATTAAAAGGGATTTCAGGCCAGCTGAATCTATACCGCAGGCATTTACAGGAAAGACTCCCCGAAATTTCTTCCGAGGAAATAACTCGAGACCACCTCCTTATGGTAACAGATTTACCCCAAGAGGAGCGGGGGCAGCAGCTCCCAGGACCATAAACGCAATAGCTTCCGGGTCTTCAAACAACAGTGCGTGGAGGTCTCGAGGAACTGGTAATCGAGGAAGAAATGGGAGAGGAAGCAGCACCAGGGGACAGAGTTCTTGGTCGGGGATTTCTCAGTCAAACGAAAGAGGACCAACCCGAGTGGACTGTTGGGGATGTGGAGGACCCCATCTTCGTCGGGATTGTCCGGAGAACTCGCGGCGAACAGGAAAAGAACCGGAGAACTCGCGGCGGACAAGAAAAGAACCGTCATCAGATGCTCAAAGCAATCACAGAATCCATGCTGTTGTCAACAACAACCAAGCAGCACATCAATCAACGGTAGTGGAATCTTCAGGTACAATCAATGGGATAAAACTCAAAATCTTATTTGACACTGGAGCTACTGATAGTTTTATTTCATCTTATGCATTGAGCAAATGTGGGTTGGCAGCCTGCAAACAAGACGATTTTAGACAGGTAGAAATGGCTTCAGGAGACCTTCAATCGGTAGAATTATGTGTGGAAGATTGCAAAGTTGATCTAGGAGTCTGTTTGACCAAACTAAAAGTTTATGTCACAGCCCTAGGTACTTACGACGTGGTGATAGGAATGGATTGGTTAGAATCTCATCGAGCATGGGTAGATTGTTCCGGAAAAACAATACTTTGCGTAAATGATATGGGTGAGACAATCCAAATTCAAGGTATTAAGAGAAAGGTATCCTTGCGTTTCATCTCAGCCATGCAGATGAAGCGGTGCTTGAGGAAGGGTTGTCAAGTATATGCCGTTCAAATGGTGAGCAAAGAAAAAGGGCCTTCCTTAGATCAATATCCGATTCTAGCAGAATTTCTGGATGTTTTTCCAAAGGAACTACCTGGACTACCTCCTAGGAGAGAGCTAGACCTCGCCATTGAATTGAAACCTGGTACGGAACCTATTTCTAAAGCTCCTTACCGAATGACTGCCCCGGAACTTCAAGAGCTGCAAATACAGCTAAAGGAACTGTTAGATGTAGGGCACATTCGACCCAGTGTTTCACCATGGGGTGCTCCAGTAATCTTCGTCAAAAAGAAAGATGGTTCATTACGACTATGTGTGGACTATCGAGATTTGAACCGGGCCACGGTAAAGAATAGGTATTCGATGCCTCACATTGACGACCTTTTTGATCAAATGAAAGGTGCTACAGTATTTTCAAAGATCGATCTGCGATCAGGTTATCATCAACTCAGGATAAGCGAGAGTGATGTTTCTAAGACTGCATTCCGAACTCGTTTCGGGCATTATGAATTCATTGTGGTGCCATTTGGGTTGACCAATGCACCTGCAGTCTTCATGAATCTTATGAATAGCGTTCTCCGCAAATATCTTGACAAATTTGTACAAGTTTTCCTGGACGATATTCTCATTTACTCTAAGAATGAGAAAGAGCATGAAGAGCATCTTCGGATAGTGTTATCTTGTCTCAGAGAGCACAAGTTATATGGAAAATTATCCAAATGCGCTTTCTTTCAGAAGGAAATCCATTACTTAGGTCATATCATATCTGGCGAAGGAATCTCTGTAGATCCTGAAAAGGTAAATACAATCAGGGAGTGGCCGATCCCTAAAAATGCACATGAAGTGCGTAGTTTTATGGGTTTAGCAGGTTACTACCGAAGGTTTGTGGAGGGATTCTCCAAAATTGCAAAGCCAATCACAAACATTCAGCGCAAGGGTGTTAAGTATGAATGGGCTGAGGAATGTGATAAAGCTTTTTCTGAGCTTAAGCGATTATTGACTAGTGCACCGATTTTGCGAGTGCCGGATATGGATAAAGATTTCACTGTATGTACCGACGCATCTAAGCAAGGGTTAGGTGCAGTTTTAATGCAGGAAGGAGGCGTAATAGCATACGCTTCGAGGAAATTGAAAACTCATGAAGAACTTTATGCTACGCATGATTTGGAGTTAGCCGCGGTGGTCTTAGCTTTAAAGATGTGGAGACATTACTTGGTGGGGAGAAACTTTGTGCTTAAAAGTGACCACCAAAGTTTGCAGTATTTATTCACCCAGAGAGACTTGAATGCAAGACAAAGACGATGGAGCGAACTCCTAAGCGAATATGATTTTGCCATTTCATATATCAAAGGGAAAGAGAATGTGGTAGCTGATGCCTTAAGTAGAAGACCCCGAATATTCTCCCTCGTACCTATCAAGGTGAACTTGAGAAATCAAGTGCTTGAACATCTTGTAAGAGATAGTTGGTACTTAAAAGTAAGGTCGGGGCTCGAAAGCAACCACTCGAAAGAACCTAAGTTCGAAGGGTATGATGTGGAAGAGGACGGAATTCTACGGTTTCACGGAAGGATGTATATACCAGACAGTGGAGATCTCCGAAACACCATCTTGAAGGAAGCACACCGAGCAGTATATTGTGCACATCCTGGGGTAAAGAAGATGTATGCTGACACCAAGAGACTTTTCTTCTGGTCAGGCATGAAAAATGACATTGTCCAATTTGTTGCTAGATGCCTTGAGTGTCAACAGGTAAAAGCTGATCATCGCCACCCAGCAGGTCTCTTACAATCTCATGACATCCCTATGACCAAATGGGAGATAATTTCTATGGATTTTATCGTTGGGCTGCCTCTTACGCAACAAAAGCATAATGCCATTCTGGTTGTAGTGGATAGGTTAACAAAAAGCGCCCATTTCATCCCAGTAAGAGATACTTATGAGGTAGCTGATGTAGCTAGGGTATTCATAAATGAAATCATCAGATTTCATGGAGTACCTAAGAAAATTATATCCGACAGAGATCCTTGATTCACATCAAGGTTCTGGAATTGTATGCAGTCAGCCTTGGGAACCCAGTTAAATTTGAGTACTGTCTATCATCCTGAGACCGATGGACAGACAGAAAGGGTAAATCAAGTGCTCGAGGATATGCTAAGGATGTATGTTATGGACCAACAGTCACGTTGGGAAAAGTACTTACCCTTGGTGGAATTTGCTTACAACAATAGCTACCATAGTTCGATCAGGATGCCGCCATTTGAAGCATTATACGGAAGACCTTGCAGAACGCCGTTAAGTTGGGACAGGTTAGAAGATCGAATAATCGTCGGACCAGACTTGATCCAAGAGATGGAGGATCAGGTAAAACTGATTCGACAACGATTAAAAGAGGCTCAGGATAGACAAAAAAGTTATGCGGACACTCACAGGACAGATAGAAGTTATGTGGTAGGAGATCAGGTTTTTATTCGCATCAGACCAAATAAGAGTACCATTCGGTTTGGGAAGGGGACAAAATTATCCCCCCGGTTTATTGGACCGTTTGAAGTCCTGGAAAAAGTTGGACCAATCGCTTATCGTCTTGCACTGCCACCCCACCTGCACAAAATTCATAATGTATTTCATGCATCTGCCTTACGACATTATATTGCTGATAAATCTCATGACCTTCAATGGAAGGAACTGCAGGTATCGGACGAGGGAACCCTAATGGTCGAACCGTTACGTATTCTGGAACGTAGGGTTCGACAGCTCAGGAACCGCCGGATAGACCAAGTGAAAGTCCAGTGGGACAAGTATAGCCCTGGATCAGCAACTTGGGAGGATGCTGAGACTTTTTGCCAGAATTACCCCAACTTATGCTAAATTTTGAGAACTGAAAACTTTTATGTATATATAACTGCTTTATTTGATACTTGACATTTTGAAACACTATGTAAAGATGCGTTTTTACCTTGCTGGTACATGGATACCCATAAGTCTAGAATGCTACTTCACTCTACTGATACAGGATATATGCTGTTTGTTTAAGATTCACTGGTGCATGGACACCGATATGCAATATGTCATTTAAATTAACATTTGCAAGAATATGAAAAATGAAATATATTGATATATAAATTGACAGGGGTAAAGCAATGCATCATAAATAGAACATGTGTAAACTAAACAGAAGCAGTGTCTGAAATGAGAAATTTTATGGGACATATTGATACCTATGTAAACAAATTTTCTTTTTATAAGATTTTGGATTAATATCATAGATATCAAAATATTTTGAATATGTAAAGGTTGTTATATGGGTAACAATTGGTTATGAACAATATAGATGCATATGCTGCAATATGTGTACAAGTGTTTACATTGCAGATTGTGTACCAGTGATTGCTTCGCAGAACACAGATTACCGAAACAATAGACGTGATGACAGAATCCCAGAACGTTGAGACTCCATGTGATTCCATGATAGGGTGTTGACCCTGGTTCTACTGGGAGGGGTGGAGGTGTTGCCCACCGTTTATCCTCCAATACCTGGAGTCATGGGAGGACTGTGCGAGTCACGCTCCCCTAGACGTGTGATGATGACTGCCGGATGCCTACAAGCATATCAGGTTGATATAATCAACGCTGATATCCTTAAGGTCTATGAATGGATCAGTAAAACTGATGCCATGTCATATTCCTGTAGAGGACGGATAGGAAGGGAATGGAAGAGATTAGGAAGGACAGGGTGGTTATAGAATAGTCTGCAGAGGCGGTTGAGATGTGAAGTAACAAATAAATATCAAAGAAAAAGAAACATGCATATACAAACGAAATTCAATCTTAAAAATACAAACCTTCTCACTTGTGCCCTAATCTCTAAAAACATAATTATCAATATAAGTATATGAAGCCCTAACTTCGGGACAAAGTTTTCTTAAGGGAGGAAGTATGTAATGACCCATACCTAATTGATAAATAGTATAATCGTTAAAATTATATGTGGATGATTCAATAAAATAATAATATAAATTAATTAAGGAAAATTAATTAATTTATAAACAAACATAAAGTCATCACACCCATTTCTAACTTATAAATAAAAACATTTAATTAAACCAAATTAATTAAGTATTAAACAAACATAACACAAATTTAGCTTCCATAAAGTCATCTCCTCTACGTAAGTAGATGAGGACTCAACAAAGATATTTAATACACTTAATCCCAAAAACTTATCTCAAACATTAAATATACCCTTAAATGAAGATAAGGTTGCCTTAAATGGTGGCAGACCCTCATAAATATGATAAAAGATCTTCGGGAGTGAAAGGCGGTGGGGAGATGGTTATAAGGGGGAGGATGTGAAGGAGTAAGGGACGGTTGGGAGAAGAAAATTTCTACAATCTGGCTAACAAGGGATTGAAGGATACGCAGAGTTCTAAAGGGGGAGTTTCACCGTTCTGGGATTCTGGGCACGGGGGCAGAAGATCACTCTTCTGGGTCTAGGATTGCTCCTAGATCGGCTGGGAGGATTGTTGTTTTGGGTAATCTGTTCTGTTCATCAACATCATTGGGAGGAGAACTATCATCACAGTCCTAAAAATCATCATCAGCGTTCCAGGTATTTCTTTTGAGTACAGATTTGTTCTCCATTTAATTTTACTGCAAATGTTTATTGTAATACAGCACTGCCGAATATCTTTTCTATGCAATTAAATTAAATCTGTGTGTGTGGAACCTTAATTCTGTGTATGTATGTCTTTTATGGGTATTTTAGATATCTCCAAGATGGTAGATTACATGCTCATTGATACATTGGAAGAACTAAAAGAATATCTACATTCATAAAAATAATGCCAAAAGCTCAACCCAGCAGTACATACATCATTAAATTGACTTAGAAATATGCACAGCCCTTCTGGAATTAGACCGTAAAACAGCCTCTTCCCTCTGTCTTTAACCAGCAATATTCTCAGTCAATGAGTGCACCATCTCGCCCATGATTGTGTATGATCTTACAAATATCCTCCTTACAATAGTAAGATTGGAAATCATGTGGTTTTATTTCAAACCCACTAAAATTTGGATCTTCTACGTAAGAGTGCAATCTTATCAGAGAATAAAATAATATCCTGGTGAGATAAACAAATTGGATTCTTGTCCATAGAGTTTTCATAGATTTCCTCCATTATAACACCATTTTACGTTATATTTCCTTGTTTATACATATTTTTTCACAATTGTAAAGATCATTGTCTCTTACGAGTCTAAATTTTCTGTGAAAAACTGTTTCCTAACAAGATTTTTTCAGCTAGTTTATTTTACATATTTGTTAGCATAATTTGTTATAATGGTCATATTTAGTATTTAGTTTTTCTTTTTGGTATTATATTCATTGAAAAATATTTACAAACTTAAAAACAATGGTGGAAGGGTATATATAATGGACTTTATAATCTATTCTGAAAAGCCTTTAATGTTGAAATAAAATTTTAGTAGTCTATGTTATCCCTCAGATTTGCATCAGTGAAGCCACATTTTTTTGCTAGATTGTCCCATCATTTAAGTTTATTTTGTGCACAATTTTGATGATGTCTAAGGCTAGTGTTCCATGATCAATTATGCCTTCATGAGGACCTTTTGTAACGTGTCATGACAAGCCAAAAGTTGTGACAATGCAACAATTGTATTTTCACTAGACCATGTGTAGTGATCTATGTAAAGTGTTTTCTCTTAGTCAGGTGGTTTCACTAAACTCTTGTGGTTGGTCATGGCTTATCCTTCTAGATTTCATATCAGGGCTAGTCTTTCCCTTATTGCCCATTCTAACCATCTTATAAAGACAATTTATGGTCTAAGTGGGGTTGCGAGGGTCTTGGGGTCATTCTATTAGGACACATGACTTAGGGTTCCCCTATTTCACTTTACCATTTGTAAAGGTTGTGCAATGTTTTTGTGAAGGTTTTATACCTAGATGCGCATTTCCCCTTTAGCCTATTCATAGACCTATGTATGTGTATTACTCTTTGGCCTAGGTGATTGTTTCCCTAGCACTTTTGGGTTATTTTGCATGCATTTGGCACTTCAGATCATGTAAAACACCTTCATGTGGAGCATGGCTTCCTCCTCTACATATTTTTATGCAGTTGGATGATCGAGGGACTCTCCTTGATACACCTATTCTTATTCAGTGACAACTTTCATGCTTGATGGAGTATGAGATGTAGACATTATTACCCCTCATTAAATGAGGAGATTGTGATCATATTTCTATTCTTCTAGATGTGGAAAAACCATATCTATCATTCAAAGCACATGGTGGAGGGATTTTTCACTGGATGGTCTCTCTTTACATAACAAATATGCCTTAATTTTGATGATTTTATGGACATTAACATGTCAATGGATAATTTGTACATGGTCAGTGATATATATACCCATGGTGAAAGAACCCTAGTGCTTGAGGTGTCTATCATGATCTTATGGTGATGTTTGAAGCATCAGACAATGGTTTTTATAGAGCACTCCATTATTGCATGATTTTTCAAGGTTATATGTTATGATTAGATGGGTTGACCTTGTTCATGTTGTTGAAGAATGTAACTAGTGTTGGTCTTCATAATTGTATTTGAGTCATGATGTAATGTATTTGTCAAAAGAAAGAAAATTATTTTTTATTATAAAATAAATTGACTTATTAAAGCACGGGTTTCATGCTTGGGTCAATTGTTTATAGGTCAAAGAATCCATTGTAGGCTACTAGGGTTTATGTCAAGTGTTCTTGTCCATATCATAATGTGATAGAACCTTCTTGGGCATTGTCAATCAAGAAACAAATTTATTTTGATGTAAATTAGGTCTTCTAGGCCTCCTCCACCAAGTCGGCCTAAAACTGGACAATTCGGCCTAATTGAGGGGCAAAAACTCCTATATAAAGGCAACAAATCAACCTCATTTGGAGCACTCACTCAACAAGTTCGATATACCACTTCTGGGACAAGAAAAACTGTGAAATTCAAGGAGAAAGGAGGAAAGGGCTAGTGAAAAAGGACTTTGTCAAGCAGAAGAAGAAGCCAAAATTTTTGCTTCTCTCACACGTGTGAAGCTGCTGAGTCGTTGGAAGTGTTGAAATTGTAGTCCTAAAGTTGGGACAAAATTATGAAGCTGGGGGTCGAAGTTCTTGTGAAAATTTCTGAATCTAAAAAAAAAAATCCTACCATAGTTAACTGATTTGCATTTCCTACTTGTGTTCTTCAATTTACAAGTTTATTTGAAAAATTATTCAGTAAGTATTAATGCAAATACGCTGCAGCCTACACAAATATATGTGGAAATTTTTGAATCTTTACACTTTATGCAAAAATTATTACTGTTAATTTGGTTATGCTCCTCCTACTTAGACAAGTTATTAACTGAATAAAATTCAAGTTAAAATCGAAGCAAAACACATAACAGATCTCCACCAATCCAGATCTAGAACAAGTTCATGCACACATAGACAAAGTGACACAGTTATTTCTGGACAAATAGTCCCCGGAAAAACCCAATTCGTGAAAACCGGTCTTCTAGCTGCTGGAGGGTTTTATTATTAAGAATTTTATGAATACAACAAGCCTGGGTTCCAGATCTGGAAAACTCGACAGAGAAATAATAGATCTACAACTCGCTGCCTGATCTAGGGCCAAAATAATGATTGATCCACACCCTCAAACGAGATTTACAGAACTCAGCCAAAATTAGGGCCTAGAAACCCCACCGCTGCCCCTGAAGCCTCTGCGTTAGCCTCTGAAGCCCCTCTGACCCTCAGCGTTGCTCTGAAAAGGGCTGCGTCACCCCAGACTGGGTAACGTAGTCCCTACGCTGCCCCTAGGGTCTCTGCATAACCCCTGAGGGTTTCCTGCAGCAAATTACGCTGTCTTTGAGGGACTGCGCAACACCTGCGTAGCATAGTTGTTGCTCCCCTGCTTCTGTGCGCTACCTTTCTGAGCTGATCTCTGCCTCTTGCTGAGTCTAGACCCTGGGATCAGATCATCCCCTTGGTCTAAATTCCCCTCTCTACAGCTGAAACACTTCTGAGAATTCTTAGCAAACCCGCCCTAGAGTCTCAGCTTAGCTTCAGTGCTTTGCCTATGTGTGTCTTTACAAATGACCCCAAGCCTTTCCTTTATACTTTTATCATTGGAAAACCAACGGCCATGATCAGATCTTGAATCAATGGCTAAGATTATGAGAAAGCTCGATCCGTGTGACTTAAAACAATTTCATCACATGTTTAATTAAATTCACTTTAATTATTTAAGTTCCCTAATTTTTAACTTAGGAAATACATTAAAATAATTAATTAATTTAATATCTTCTAAACCAGATGAAATTTCCCAAATCAATTTCTAGGCCTTGTAGATCAAGTGTACTCTAGTCCCTCAAAATTTGGGAGCTAGAGCACAACTGATGCTACCCCAAATACAAAAAATCTCAATAATATACAGATCAAGTACTGAAAAATAAGATGAGACAATCACACAAAGGACACACTTATTTTTCGACTAACGTCCCCGGAAAAACCCAGTGCGGGAAAACTGATGCAACAGATTTGAGGGTTTTTATTATTAAGCAGCAGTTTTCTGAGTATAATCTCTGGATGCCTTGCTGGCTATCCAGTACAGAGAATTCATAATAGACAAAAAAATAGTGAATTTTACCTAACATTGCAAGTCTCGGCTGATCCAGATCCAAACTGGCGAAACCCCAACTCCCTTAGCACTACCTCTACACAGTAGATGCGTAGGCTTGCGTCACCCCTTCTGGGGACTGCATCACCTCTCCTGGTGGTTACATTGCTTCCTTTGATGTCTCTGCTGCCTCTCTGCTAAGTACTCTTGGTCTTCCGACTAATAAATGCTTCTACTCCTCACTGTTGTTGAATCACTTAGATCTTATCTTCGTTCAAGCACTGCTTCGTCAGAAGAATTCGATCTCCAGATTCACTCTGCGTGTGTGTTCTCCAATTGACCCTCAAGCCTTCCTTTATACTTTTCCTATTGAGACATCAATGACCATGATCAAATCTTTAATCAATGGCTAAGATTAAAACAGACTTGATCCTCGTCACTTAGAAGCTTTTCACCCACATTTACATTAATTCACTTCAATTATTTTAATTTCCTAAGTTTTAACTTAGACTCCATTAAAAATAATTAATTATTTGAAAAACATTCATTCTGGGCGGAAATTTTCCAAACGATTTTTGGGTCTTGGAGATCTCATGTCTTCTAGCCCCTCCACAAAATTTCAAAGCTAGAGCACATCTGATGCTACCCAAAAATCAACACTCCCTCTTAGCGAGGAAAGTGCTTTATCAATACTTCTCACTATAAGCATCACCTTGATCCATGGCATCGATCCTTTGCGCTATTGATGCTCGGCCTACTGCCCCTCATCCACTGTGCTGTTGCAATTTGTACTGCTCCCCATTGTTGATATTTTGGGGTAGCATCGGATGTGCTCTAGCTCCGAAACTTTGTGTAGAGGCTTGAACACATGAGATCTCCAAGACCCAAAAATCGTTTGGAGAAATTCCATCTGGTGTAAAAGTTATTCAAATAATTAACTTTAATAGGGACCCTAAGTCTAACGTAGGAAAATTGAAAAATTAAAGTGAATTAATTTACACATGTGGTGAGAATGTTCCAAGTGACGTGGATCAAGCTTTCTCTAATCTTAGCCATTGATTAGTGATTAGATCACAGTTGTTGATTTCTCAACGCAAAAAGTATTAAAGGAAGGCTCGGGGTCAGTTGGAGGACTCACTTAAAGTCTAAGAGATCAAATTCTTCTGACAGAGCAGTGCTTCGACGAAGATCAAATCTGAGTGATTCAGAGAAGCAGTGAGGGGCAGATGCAGTGATTGGTCGAAGGACTAAGAGTACACCGCAAAGCAAGGGCAAGAGAGACGCAGAGGAGGCAATGCAGCCATCAGAGTGTGTGACACAGACCCTATAGAGGGTGACGCAGGCCCATGCAGGGCTCACGCAGGGGCAGTGCAGAGCATCCACGGAACAGTCCTAAATTAGCTGGAGATTGGGGTTTCTAAGCTGGCAAGGCTGAAACTCGATTCCAAGAGAAGCTGATCAACGCAGAGGAAAGGTAACATAGTCCCTCAGTCATGGCCACGCAGGCTTACGCAGTGTCAGCGTAAAGACTGCGCAGAGCTAGCTGGGGTTTCACCAATGACTGATCCATATCAACCGGGACTTGCAGAGTGAGGTAAAACTCACATTTATCTCTGTTGCCGAGATTTTCTCTGTTCGGTGAGCCGGATTATGGCACCCTAGATGTACTCAAAATATTGCTGCTTAATAATAATAATAAACCCTCAGAACTGCTGCACCGGTTTTCCCGCATTGGGTTTTTTTGGGGACATTTGTCCAAAAAATCATGTGTGTCCTTTGTCATATGTGTGATGTTTCAGTAAATAATATGTTTCAGTAAATGATTTGTATTTGTGTAGGCTACTAGTTGTGTTTACTTCGATATTTTCTGAAAATAACTTGTATAATTAAATCACAAGTAGGAGAAGTAAATCGAGATACTGCAGTAGGGTTTTTGTAATTTTGTATTCAAAATTTTCACACCCATGACTTTGCCACTGTCACTGCTGCATCTGTACTACAACTCCCTTTCAAAATGATGCATCATGCTGCCAATAGCACTGCCACTGCTAACTGCTACACTGCAACTCAGTTGCTGAGAGTTAAGCAACTGAAAGACATCCCAAATCCTTACATACTAGTTAGTCTAGATGCACCTCGATGTTAAAGCTCCCTTTGCTGCTAATTTATGTTGTGTTGAGATTTTGGGTAGCATCGGATATGCTCTAGCTCTGAAACTTTGTGGAGGGGCTAAAACACATGAGATCTCCAAGACCCAGAAATCGTTTGGAGAAATTCCACCCGGTGTAAAAGTTATTCAAATAATTAAATTTTTTAATGGGGACCCTAAGTCTAACTTAGGGAAATTATAAAATTAAAGTGAATTAATTTACACATGTAGTGAGAATGTTCTAAGTGATGTGGACCAAGCTTTCTCTTATCTTAGTCGTTGATTAGTGATTAGATCATAGTCGTTGATTTCTCAACGAGAAAAGTATTAAAGGAAGGCTTGGGGTTAATTGGAGAGCACACACAAAGTAGTAGCACTTGAGCTAAGTCAAAATTTTGGGGCACAGTTTGCTGAGAATTTTCGAGTGAGCTTGCAGTGCTAGTGGGGCAGATCGGCAAGGGATGTTCTGATTCAAGGTCGAGAATACATACATCAGAGAGGCAGTTCCGTACTAGGCAGCGCAGAGGCCAGCGGGAGGGACATAGCTTAGCCAGGTTGACGCAAATATAACGCAAAGAGCGACGCAGAGGCAGTGCAGAGGCCTTCAGAGTGATGCAGGGGCAGTCTATGCTGCGCTGGGCAGGAGAGGCTAACGCAGAGGTTGGAAGAGTTGCGCTGGGCAGGATAGGCTGGCGCAGAGGCTGGAAGAGCTGCGCTGAGCAGGATAGGCTGACGTAGAGGCTGGAAGAGCTGTGCTGAGGGTTCTAGTGGGTCAAAAAGGGCTCGTATTCAATAATTCTTGATGGGTTTGAATCAACCATATTTTCTGTCTTCGAGTGATAAGGTACAACTGCCATGAATTTCTCTGTGGGGCAAACCATTGTTGGTGCCCTAGATGTATTCAGATATTTAGCTTAATAAATAAAACCCTCAAAGAGTTGATGCACCGGTTTTCTCGCATTGGGTTTTTCCAGGGACATTTATCCGAAAAATGATGTGTGTCCTTTGTCATATGTGCGCTATGTTTCAGTAAATGATCTGTATATGTGTAGGCTGCTAGTTGTGTTTACTTCAATATTTTCTGAATATTTCTTAAAAAATCTTGTATAATTAAATCACAAGTAGGAGCAGTAAATCAATATTCTGCAATAGGGTTTTTGTGTTCAGAAATTTTCACATGGTATCAGAGCGATTGCAGATCAAGTTGAAGCCATCAGAAAGAGGCTGAAGGTTTTTGCTGTAGGAAGGCAGCTGAAGCTCACATATCTAGGAAGAAGGCAGCGCAACACCAGGAGGGACTCAGACCCAGTTTGCTCACGTAGAGGTGACGGAGAGGCTGATGCATGCCCTAATGGGTGACGCAGAGCCTGTCAGGCTGATGTTGGGCTGATGCAGGCCCTAGAGGGTGATGCAGTCCAAGTTGGAGAGAAGCTGTGCCGATTGTCAGGGCTAGAAGTGTAGCTTCTGATATTCAAAGTTGTTGGTGGGGCATCGGTTCTATCAGTGCAGAACAGTGCCTAGCAAAGTTGACAAAGTAAGGGGAAACAGTCCATCAATAGATTTTCTTGCCAAGAAATCTGAGATTCGATCAGGAGGGTGATTTTAGAGGGTTGATTCGACAGAATTGGCAGAGGATTTCCGGGAGGGAAATCATTTGTCAGAGGCAGCAGTTACTCTAGAGGGTTTCTATCACCAAGAAACCCAGATCTGACCTTCTATTCAGTACAACAACAGTAGAAGAGAGGAGAGCACATGTTTCGACTGTTTGAGAAGAGATGGCCCTGTACAGACTGAGAGATCAGGATAGGTGAGACAATGTTTCTAACTTTGCGATCTGGAAAGCCAAAATCCTGACAGTGAAGGAGGAGTACGGTATTAGAGATCACGATGAAAACGTCCTGGCTGTGCCAACCGATGTTGATGCTCTGAAGAAGTTCAATGAAAATCAAGCGTTGGCTAAGCGCTTGATCATGGATGGAGTGAAGGATCATGTGGTCGTGCACATTGCTGAGAAGAAAACGACAAATGAGGTGTCGACAACTCTGACGACGTTGTATCAAGGTAGCTCCGTCCAGAGGAAGATGCTTCTGGAGAATCATATGCAGATGTTTCAGATGCACAAAGGAGAGGAGATTGATCCCTTCCTCTTCAGATTACAGACTATCCGAGACCAGCTGACTGCCATGGGGGAAACTCCAGATGATGGACTCATGGTAAGGATTGCCTTGAATGTAGTCACCGATGAGTGGGAGACCTTTGTCCAAAGTATCTTGGGCAGAGCACAACTCCCAAATTGGGGAGACATGTGGGCAATCCTTCGACAGGAGGAGATCTGGAGGGTAAACAAGAGGGAATTCAACAACGAAGGAGTCAAGATAAAGAAGAAGGAGGAGGAAGATGCAACCCTAGCATCTAAGGGACAACGACAACAACGGAAGAAGAAGAAGGACCTATCCAAGGTATGGTGCTTCAGATGTGGCGAACTGGGACACTTCGCCAGCACTTGTCCTAAGAGGAAGGACAAGGAAGCTTCAAATTCCAAGGTAGCAACAACGAGAGGGGACAATGCCAACGAAGATGATGTGGCCATGAGTGCTCATGTACCTCGAGAGAAGAGGTGAGGCAACATAAATCTGTAGATTGAGCTATAAATGGTAGTGGCGGGATCCTTGAGGTGCCTAAACTCTTGGATCACAGACGAGCTACAGGAGCCTTAAGATAGTAGCAGGATGACTGGAGTGAGTGGGTGCATAAGATCATGGAGAAGCAGAGGCAGTGCTGGGATGCTGAAGAGTGGAGCAGCGCAGTGCAGTGGCAGCAGCATCACAGAGGCTATTGGGACTTCAGCAATGCAGAGGGGCAGTGCTTACGCAGTGCAGAGTAGTAGCAGCGTAGAGGTTCTAGAGAGACAACGTTGAGCAACAACAGAGGGTGCTTCAATGATAAGATGCAGCTAGACTGACTTGTCCATCAGTTGTTGGGTGATTGTCCTTCAGTTGCTTACTTCTTAGCAACTGAGTTGCAGTGTAGCAGTTCGCAGTGGCAGTGCTATAGGCAACATGATGCAGCGATTTGAGAGGGAGCTGTAGTACAAATGTGGCAGTGTCAGTGGCAGTGACATGGGCAGCAGTACAGAAAGTAGCAGCGCTGTGGATGGAGGGCAGCAGACCAAGCATCAACAACACGGGGACTAATCCCAAAGATCAGGGTGATGCTTTAGTGGTGAAGTGTTGCTAGAGCAAATTCCTTGCTAAGAGGGAGTGGTGAGATTTTGGGTAGCATTGGATGTGCTCTAGCTTTGAAACTTTGTGGAGGGGCTAGAACACATGAGATCTCCAATAATGAGAACACATGATATTGTACACAGTTTTTAACAAAATTGTACAATAATTTGCAATCACTATTCTTTGTTATATTAAACCAAAATCTGTATAATACAATAGTCTATGGTATACAAGATACAATGACAAACTCGATGTTGTATCTCGTCCTGTCGGTCCTTCGCTTCCGTACTGCTCACTAGTTGTGCCTTAGTCCATCAAGGTACAACACATCAAGACTCCAAGAGGGCTGCCTCCTATCACTGTTGCAAGTCACTTTTGTAGAGTGTACATGATTTGATCCAATCTTCTCTCTGGGAAGGCCTAATTCCCGAGCTCTAACCTGCCAGGCTAGCAACCACCTTTGTCCATCAAGGTGCTGCACTTCGGCACCAAACTTCACCCAACCTTTAGCTCCTCTTTATCACGTCAAGATAGCTCTTCAAGCACACCGCCCTCCACTAGATCAATGTCACCCAATACTAGACTGTTAATTCTACTCCTAAGGTGGATCCTTCACCGCCATGGAAGGTCCTCCACACAGCACCAACAGGTTGCAACAACAATGATCCAAATTTGGTCAACTTCTTTGACCCAACGCTCCTCCAAAACACTGCTCCAAATCAATTTGCACACTGGCGTAGGTGACTGTGCTAGTTAGGGCACTTGCTGCAACCCTAAACTCCTCCAACAGTCCACAAATAGTCTCCTTAAAGGTTGTGACACACCCTTAGTAGAAACCTCCTTAGCTACGTTGCTGCCTAGGATGTATATAAGCCCTTGATTAGCTCCTATGCAAGCTTTGTTGTGGTGCTATGGCCTGCGGCATAGCACACAACAACATGTAATAATTGCCATTGACAAATTACCTTCTTTCACGGGTAATAATGCAATCGCTGCTACAAATTGTTGAATTTCCATGACCTTGTGTCTAGGTTAGAGTTTTAAAATCACTGACGCTACCAAACCAAGAATCTCAATAGTGAACTACTTTGCACAACCAAAATATAAAGCAGTAAATCACACATGCACAAATATACACAATTTTTAACAAAATTGTACAATAATGTACAATCACTAATATTCGTTATATTAAACCAAAATATGAATAATACAACAGTCTATGGTATACAATATACAATGACAAACTCGATGTCGTATCTTGTCTTGTTGGTCCTTCACTTCCGTACTGCTCACTAGTTGTGCCTTAGTCCATCAAGGCTACAACACATCGAGACTTCAGGAGGGCTGCCTCCTAACATTGCTGCAAGTCACTTCTATGGAGTGTGCACTGGCTGATCCAATCTACTCTCTGGGTAGGCCTAATTCCCGAGCTCTAACCTGCCAGGCTAGCAGCCACCTTTGTCCATCAAGACGCTGCACTTCGGCACCAAACTTCACCCAACCTTCAGCTCGTCTTTGTTACGTCAAGATAGCTCATCTAGGGCTACTTTGGGTAGCCAACGCATTTCACTCCACCAAATCAATGGCACCCAATACTACATTGTCAATTCTGCCCCTAGGATGGATCCTTCACCACCACGAAAGGTCCTCCACACAACACCAACAGGCTGCAACAACAACAATCCAAATTTGGTCAACTTCTTTGACCCAATGCTCCTCCAAAACACTGCTCCAAATCAGTTTGCAAAGTGTTGTTCGTGATTGTGCTATTTAGGGCACTTGTTGCAACCCTAAACTTGTCCAACAATCTTCTTAAAGGTTGTGGCACACCCTTAGTAGACACCTCCTTAGCTACGCTGCTGCCTAGGATGTATATCATCCCTTAATTAGCTCCTACGCAAGCCTTGTTGTGGTGCTATGGCTTGTGGCCTAGTACACAACAACCTGTAGCCTTCACTCCCCCAAGACAGTGCCCAAAAAAGGGTCAAACAAGTAGCGTTTTAGCCCTCAAGGGCTCGGCCTAAAAGCTAGCACCCTGGGCCTTCATGATAGCAACAGGACCCTGTAATGAAATCAAAACAAAGCTGCTTCCTCTTGTTGTTCTTGCCTCCTTCTGCTGCGGCTAGGGCATAGGTTGTCCCTTCCTCCAACGAGTCCTCTTCTAGAGATAGCGTTGCACTTCTTGGATGATAAATAACCTTGACATCACCCTCTATTTATACACAAATGAGGGGCTCCTCAAAATGTTATAATGAGGGGCTGCCAATTGTTATGAGCCTAAAAACACCTTAGGCCGACCTACATACACATTTTCAAACCCATCATTTAACTTCAAAAAATCATATCTCCACTTCTACAACTCGAAATTCGATGATTCTCGAAGCATTGGATTCTCCTTTCCACCATCTATCGTCTCATGCCATCACATGTAGAAATGTGCTCTCGAAAATGCCCAAAACACGATTTGGTGCAAAAGCCCATACTTGGGTTCCAAGCCCACAAGTGACCTTTGTAGTGCTTTTCCCTCCAAACTTTGAACCCTGTGGCTTGGAGTACCTCCCAAGCTATACAAAAATCTTGAACACAGGATTCTCTGAGAGGCGAATCCCACGTTGGTTGTCGTAGTAGATCACGGTGGTATCTAACACATGCTTGAATAGCTCACTGAAGAGCTTTCCTTAACCAAACAACTTCACAATAGGCTATACTAGCAACAATGCATTCAACCTCGACGATGCTTAAAGGAACCGATTTTGCTTCCTACTCATTGAAGATATTGAAGCAGATCCCAATAAGAAGGAACATCCAAATGTGATCTTATGATCCACCACACTGCCAGCCCAGTCATCATAAGTGTATCCATGTAGCCTCAAATTCCTGACAATGTATCTCAAACCATAGTTGATTGTGCCACAGAGATATCTCAAGAGATTCTTGGCAGCAATCCAATGTATGTGATGAGGCTCGACCATAAATTGACTCAATGTATTCACAATGAAGCATATGCCCAGACGAGAGTTTACCAAGAACATTAGGGCCCCCACAAGTTGTTGATACTTGGAAGGGTTTCCCAATTCAGGCCCAACAACATTTCCACATAGCTTCTTAAATTTGAGTTCCATCGTAGTAGATACAGACTTGAATTCCACCATCCCACATCTTTCGAGCAGCTTCACAATATATTTTCCTTGAGAAAGGAAAATCTCACCTGGCTTTTGTCAGACCTCCAAGCCTAGGAAGTAGTGCATCAACCCTAGGCCCTCCCTCTCAAATTCGGAAGCCAACTCCCTCTTGCATTGATAAATGAGAGGGTCTGCACCTGTTAGAAAGAGATCATCCACATAAAGTACCAGAATGAAAGGCCTTTCCATTTCAACCTTGAAGTATAGGTTAGGGACAACTTCGCTCCTTGTAAATCCTAGCTTCATAAGATAGCTATGAATCCTCTCATACCAGGCCCTAGGGGCTTGCTTCAACCCATAAAGAGCTTTCTTCAACTTGCATACATGTGTCTTTCAATATTGGACTTTGAACCCCTTGGGTTGCTCTACATAAACTTTCTCCTTAAGCGAGCCATGCAAGAAAGTTGTTTTGATATCCATTTGGTGTAAGCTCCATCCTTGAGAGGCAGCGAGAGAAATGATGGATCAGAAGTGGTGTATAGGGAAACTGGTGCAAATATCTCATCATAGTCCACTCCTTCCTTTTGAGATTAGCCTCGAGTAAGGAACTTGGCCTTGAATTTTTCAGCACTCCCATCAGCTCCATGTTTGATTTTGTAGAGCCATTTTGAAGTGACCACTAACTTATCCTTGGTTCTAGGAACCACATCTCATACATCATTCTGCATGATTGATTCGTACTCCTCAGTCATTGCATCCTTCCATACTTGATGTTTCACGACTTCTTCGAACGTGCATGGCTCAGATTGAACAATGGTACTCATAGCAACTAAATACCCTTAGTACCTTTTCGGCTTCTTGCTTTCACAAAATGTCCCCCTTGGAGCAACATCTCTTTCAGCATCTTTGAGAGTGTCTTTGAGCCACAAAGGTCTCTTCCCTGAGGTATAGGGATCACCAGGAGGTGGATCAATGGGATCCTTCGGGCCTGCAACATCGGACATTAGTTCATCTGTCGGAGATTCATCCTTCTTTCCTGCATCTTCATTATTTTCCTTCCTTGGGTTAGGAAGATCTCTGACTTTCCCAAGGGTAAAATCTTCATCGAAGGTGACATCATGACTAATTTCCACTTCTCTTTGACAAGGAACATAGATTCTATATGCCTTCGAAGTTTCACTATAGCCCACAAATGTTCCTTTCTTCCAGATGCTTTTAGCTTGTTTCTTTTCTATTTCGGCCCAGGAATATGTACGGGATAACAAAAAATTCTAAAATGACAAACATCAGGTTTCTTACCATTGAAAACTTCTTCGGGTGTCTTGAAGACCAAACTTAATGCGAGCACCTATTTTGGACATATACGACAGTGTTGACAACTTCTCCCGATAAGAACTTCAGTAGGCCTTGGTCATGAAGCATGGCACAGGTAGCTTCAATGATTGTTCGATTCTTCCTTCCGGAAACCCAATTTTGCTTAGGAGTATATGCAGTAGTGTTCTCCCTCTTAATTCCAACCTCTCTGCAATAGTCATTAAATTCATTTGATTCATCTTTGGTTCCATTATCGATCCTCAATATTTTGATCTTCTTCCCTGTTTGATTTTTAACAAAGGCTTTGAAAGAATGAAACCATTTGAACACCTTGTCCTTCTTCAAGAAATAGATCCATGTTTTTGCAGGAGAAGTCATCCACAAAAATTGCATAGTATAAGTATCTTCCCAGAGATGTTACGGGCAACATACTAAATAGATCAAAATGGACCAATTGAAGAATGTTGGTAGTTTAACTCTCACTTGAAGGGAATGGTCCCCTTGTATGTTTTCTAGCTGCACAACCCTGACAAACACCTTCATGATCTATGTTGAAATCAGACATACCTATGACCATCTTCCTTACATCAGGTAAGGCTTTGTAATGAGGGTGAGAAAATCTCTGGTGCCATAATTTGGATTGAAGAGAAGTATCGAAATTCATAGTTCTCAAAGGACTTCCTCCAACCTAATAGAGACCTTCAACCCGAAATCCAAGTGTAAATGCATCTTTCAGATTCCTTGCCAAATACGTACCTTCCCATCAATGAATGCTACCTTGAAGTCTTTATCTTCCATCGCAGAAATAGATACCAGGTTCTTTTTCAAATCAATTACATGCAATACATCTTGTAGATGAAGGATTTGACCTTGATTTAAGTGAAGAGTGACAATACCTGTCCCTTTCACGAGGTAGGTAGCATTGCCTCCAAGTATGATTTCCGAATTAGTCTTCTTTCCTATCAAATTTGAGAGGGCTTCCTTGTACTCAGTGAAGTGCCTTGAGGCACCACTATCAATCAACCAATTATCCAAAGTGTCCGTAGGAGAGGCAGTAGTGAGGGCGGAAATAAGATAAAATTCTTTTTCCTTTTCTACAACATTAGTTTCCTCATACCTGGAGTTTCTCGTCTTTTTGGGAGGTCGACCATTACCATATCGAGTAGCGAGAGCATTCCTCTTTC
The DNA here is from genome assembly GCA_034641835.2 of Pinus albicaulis. Taxonomy (NCBI): domain Eukaryota; kingdom Viridiplantae; phylum Streptophyta; class Pinopsida; order Pinales; family Pinaceae; genus Pinus; species Pinus albicaulis. The sequence continues at coordinate 20,541,626 of MU968551.1, forward strand.
CTTTGTTGTTGAACCTATTATTTCTTTGATTGTCATTGCCTTTGAAATTGTTGTGATTGTTGTTGTTGTCATCATCCCGTGGAGTATCCTTCTTATGAGGACACTATCTAGCATAGTGGCCAAGCCTGTTACAATTGTAGCACCTGCCCTTTCTTCCTTCTTTGAATCCCTGCTTGAATCCTTGACCTTGTCTCTTTGGGCCAACATTATTCTTCCTCTTAGCATGGTGGAGAATGCAATGGGCTCATTTCCATTTGAAGGCTTCTCTCTCCATCATGCTCATCTCTTCTTGAGTGCATCTAGTCAATAATTCGTCGAAGCTAGGAATCCTATCATTGTTAAGAATAGTGGTGTTAAACACATTCCAAGCTTGTGTGAGACCTCCAAGAGAAATAAGAGTGAGCTCCCTGTCAACAACTTCTCCAATAGATAGAAGGTCATTCTTGATTTCGGTAATCCTCATGAAGTAGGATTGGATAGATTCCCCTCTATCCATCTTGATGTCCTTCAGCTTGTTCTTGAGAAAAAGGATTTGGTTTGCATTGGTTGCTTTGAACATCCCAACCAACTTGTCATACATCTCCTTAGATGTTTCTAAATCAGAAATGTAAGAAACCAAATGTTTTTGACTGGAGTCTTTGATGATATTCTTAGCTTTGACCCCACCTTTCTTGTACTTTGTCTTAGTAGCAACTGGTGCATTTGAAGGAGGCTCCACCACATTTTCCTGCACATAATCCATAACATCATTTTCTTCAAAAGTCAAGTCCAAGGACATCTTCCATGCATGATAGTCAGTATATCATTGAGCTTATCCTCAGTCTTGAAGTAAGATGTAGAAGCCATTGAAGCTTGTCCTTGTCCAATAGATCTTTCTTGGTGATTGTTTCTCTCTCTCTTGCTTGGACTTTGTCTTCACTTGGGCTCTGATACCATGTTAATTTTAGATAACAATGGTATGTTATATGCTTAGCACAATTTACTTCAATGTTCCTTTAGCAGCCCAGTGACAATTTCCAATTATTTTAAGTAGCAATCACATTAATCGTTAATCACATTGACAGTAAATGTAGATAGAATATAAAACAAAATGCAGAAGACAAGGCAAGACAAGAGAACACAGGATTTGGTGGATGCCAAGGAAAAACCCCAATGTGGGGAAAACCCTTTGATCAATTCTTCTTATTATTATATCAGAAGTTTAGCAGCGAGAGCGAGTACAAAAATCAGATTGACTTGCCCAAATCAAAGTCAAATCAACCCTGTCAAATTCTGCAGTCAACTATAGTCAAACTTCAGCCCTAACCATAACATCAACGTTGGTCAAAACAACAACAATTCTTCCTTGAAGCAGATCGGTCTTCCTTGGTCAAACTTGGCCTAACCAAGAGGTCAATTTTAGCGCAATACAGCACGGTCAAACTCGGTCAAAGGAGAGAGAAATGTTGTAATTTTTTTGCAGTCAAACAACTGTCAACACGGGTCAACTAGCCCAAAAATTCTCGGTGTCCAGCAATGCGGCCTAAAAAAATCAAAATATTGACCCTTAAAACGCAGTCAAACTTGGTCAGCAACCCCTCGGTCAATGCTGGTCAAACATGTCTTGAAATCTGAAATTTCCCGCCTGCAATTTCTGTCCCAGAAAACTCGTCCTACTATCACACGTGTGTGAGAGAGAGTTTGCCCAATAGCTATACGAGCCAATATTATGAAGAGTGAAGAATGTCTAAGTGATGATGATCCCAAATGAGGTGTGAGGTCACTTCTATTTATACAATTTGTTGTGGGTGAAGAGACATGTCCATTGGCCTTCTTGAGCCTACATTTAGCTGAGGCTGACCTGAACAATTTGCACATGTGTGGGCATAAATTCAAAATTACACTTCTGCTGCCCAAGTGAGATGATCTTCAGAACAATTTTGGTCCTCTCGAAAAGAAGAATTTAATGCAATCATCATCTCCATCAAATGAGCTGTCCCAAGGTGGAATTTGGCCCTAGTTGCCAATTTTAATAGATATTGAACATTGTTGTTCATTTATTGAGGCTTTGATGTCCTACTTGATTTTTTATGTTTGTCTTTTGATATAGCTACGTAAGGCTTTTATCTACATGTTTTTATTGCATTGTTTGCCTTTCAAGTTTGGATATGTTTACACCTTCTGATTTTCATCTCATACTTCATGTTGTGTGCTTCTACCACTTTGTTTCATTCAGTTGTTCCACATAACTCCTCAGCTTTATTTATTTTTTATCATTTTCCTTCAATCATTTTTGTTTCCAATTTTATAAAATTTCATTATTTTCTTGAGAAAATTTTAATAATGGACTTAGCATTCCTTTTATTTCTATACTTGGACCCACCAAAATTCTCAAACTTGGTCCACACAATCCATTGACAACAAGTCTGAGAATCAATATCTACCCTAAAGCCATTGTTAGTTATTAGGCATGAGAAGAAAGAGAATGAGAAGTAATGGGGAAAAATAGTCTATTGAGCCGAGAGGCTCATTCTGTAGCCCAATATGAGAGAGTTTTGTAAGTATGTCCATGTTCAATTTGGAGTTGACACATATCCCTCTTAATAAATAAATAAATTATTAAAAAATAAACAAATATGAATATATATGTTTGGTTTGTTTAATTAATATTATTATAAAACATCAATAATCTCACTCTCAGTGGCTATACTACAGAGAAGTGGTAAAATTATTTCACTCACTCTCAACCATAAATAAAATATTTCACGTGGGATATAATAGAAAACAAAAATAAATATATGTGTGTGGTTTGTTTAATTGAAAGTATAATAAAACATCAATAATGTCATTCTCATTATCCATACTAAGGAGAAGTAGTAAAAATATTTCACTCTCTCACAATCATAAATAAAATATTTCGATGTCCATATGAAACCACATAATCTTATTTGAACTTTATAGAGATAAAGTAGTCAAAACTTTTAAAATAACTATATATACATTATATAAATCAATTGATTTTTTATTTTTTTTTATAATTAAAACATTTTAAGTAGTCTCACTATTTTACGCCAAAGTAACTTTTAATCAATTTTATACATTAAAAAATTGAAATATAAACAATGAAAATTTACAAATGGCCTCTCTCTCTCTCTCTCTCTATATATATATATATATATATATATATATCAAAGTAACAAAAATCGCGATCGGGATTAAATCGCCGAGGGGAAAAAATCGGAAAAAATCGTAAAAATCGGGAAAAAATCGTTACATACAAAAATATTCATTTTTTTTCAATTTTTTTAATATCTAAAGCATCTACAGCATAAAATAAATGTATTGACACATAAATATGAAAAAAAAACTAATATATAAGATGTGTAATATCATGTCTAGTGCTACATCACACATAAAACTGAATCCTGTTCTGAATACTAAGTCCCGAGTCTCAAGAGTCAACTCAGCCTCAAAATATCAACAAAAAATATATTAATGTATCTCATATCATGAGTCATAATGTCATATACAAAGGAATGTCAATGCACCATAAAACCTATGGTCCTATACTATTGATTTCCTCTGCCCCTCTTGCGAGAAAATACAACAGCTTTGCCTTTCTCTCTAGATGAAGAAGTTGGCGGGACTGGCAATGGGCTCTGTCGTGCTCTAGAAGTAAAAAATGAAGCACCAGAACGGGAACCTGAACCACTAGGAGCTAAAGGAGGCAGACCACGTCCTCTACCGGTAGTAGTGGTAGGTGGTGTCACCTCCTCCTCCCGCTGCTACTGCTGCTCCTCCTCGTCCTCCTCCTCGTCCTCCCCCTCCACTACCTCCTGCTCTATCCAATCAGGGGCTGACTCCATGACAGGCCTCTCAGCCTCAACCCTCCATTCAACAGTGGTGTCAATCGCATCTAAAGAGATGGCCTCCATATCAGGGGTCCTCTCAAGTTGTCTCACCCACAATCTAAGATTGTAGTAGACGTAAACCATGTCATTGGGCCGCTGACCCTCCAACCTGTACAAGGGTCATAAATTAATAAATTAAATATTTAAAAAAAAATATTTAATGAATTCAAAAAATCAGTTGAGAATCGAGATATGTTAAGTTTTTTACCTGTTGCGCCTTTTGGAGTGTATTTTTTCAAATACACTCCAGTTGCGCTCGCATCCTGAAGCGCTACATATTTGGCTGAGTATTCTAATGGCAAGTTTTTGGAGTTTTGGTAATCTGCCACCATAGCTCCTCCACCATGCATCTACAAGTTACAAGTTACAACAAATAAGATAAACTGATAAAGCTACAAACATAAGAAAATTTTTAAAATAATGAAAATCTTACCTGGCATTTTAACAGTCCTATCCTGGACTGCCATGTCGAAGCTCAAGGTGCCACCTGCCATTCTGTATACCTCCATCTCTTTGGATATCTCTGAACGTTCTGATGGAGTTGGCACCATCTTCTGAACACAACTGAAAAAGCCATCCATGACCTCAGCATCAAATAGAAAACCACATGAATAAGAAAATGCAGGGTTCAGGAAGAGCCCTGCGGCATGAATGGGACGATGGAGTGTGTTGTTCCATCGATCATCAATCACTTCCCATAAAAGAAGTTGTCTCTGAAACCCATCATCACCCTTATCATCATAATAGCTGCGAACAGCTTCTTTGGCCCTATCCATGGCCTCATACAAGTAGCCCAGTGCGGGCTTCTCTCCATCCACCAATCTAAGAACCTTTACCAAAGGTTCACTAATGCTGCACACCTCTTCCACTCCAGCCCAGAAACTTTCCTGATATGACACGAACCTGCAGATGGCCTGTCCCTCTGATTTGCAGCTGATAGTCAAAGCACGCCACTCATCTGAAAGAAACATTCTCTTCAATTCCCACTTAGAATTCAAGAGAGATTGAAGAGAGATGAAAGTAGTGGCAAATCGTGTAATAGCAGGCCGCACCAACTCCTTATTGTTGGTGAATGTCCTCATCAAATGAAGCACAGATCCATGGTTATATATAAATTTTGTGATTCTCTTTGATGATTCTACACTATCACTGACAAAATCAAGCTTTCCGATGTCCTCCAACATCAAATCAAGGCAATGTGCCGCACAAGGTGTCCAAAATATGCTCGGATACCTCTCCATAAGCATCTTTCCAGCAGAAACATAGTTTGTAGCGTTGTCCGTTATGATTTGGACAACATTTTGGGGCCCAACCTCCGTAATGAACACATCTAATAAATCACATAATAATCTTGCATCTTTCACATGTGCAGAGGCATCAACAGATTTCATAAACATTGTCCCTTTAGGACAACTGACCAAGAAGTTAATAAGGGTCCTACCCCTTTGATCAGTCCAACCATCTGACATAACCGTGCATCCCGTGATTTCCCATGATGCCCTTAACTCTTCCAATCTCTTGGTGCAGTCAGCTTTCTCATTTTGCAGAATGCGCCCTTTAAGGTCACTCTCTGAAGGGGCTTTGTATCCTGGGCCAACAACAGCGATACCATCAATCGCAGACTGATAAAATGGATTGGTCCTGGCAACACTGAAAGGAATATCACTCCAAAGAAACAGTTTGCCCAACAACCTATCAGCTTCTTCCTTCTCCTTTCTTTTAAGATAGGAGGAGATAGATGGCTGTGCCCCGTGAGTGGTTCTAGGAACAAAAAATGAGGAAGCAGCGACGGGGCTGCCTGTAGAAGAGGTTGATGCTGAAGAGCCACTACCACTCTCACGCTCAACCACAAACCCTGATATTTGACTTTTCAGAGCTGCTCTGCTGAGTTTAGTGGTTTCTATTTCTCCCAATGAGTTCATGGCTCTTTTGATTATTTTTGGATTGGTGTTTTTGCAAGGGCCTACTTCATGCCCAGGAATTTGTGCCAAGTGGTATTTCAACCTGTATACCCCTCCTGTCATGTGTTGACCACATAATTTGCAAGACAAGTTTGAACGGTCAAAACCCCCATCAGGTTCACCAAATTCCCATAAAGGATCTAATTTCCTTGGCATGTTGGAAACTTTGAAGTTTGAACTTTGAATGTTGAAATTTGAACCTAGGGCACAAGAAAAATTGCCAGTTAAAAAATAAAATAAAAAAATTACAATTTTACATACAACATTTTGATTTTTTTCACCAAAAAAAAATCCTCAACTCAATCCAAAAATAATTGGAAAAAATACATGTTGAAACACAAGCAAAAATAATGGGAAGAAGCTAAGAGCATAAGAAGAAATAGAAAAAACAAAATTTTACAAACAATTTTTTGCATTTTTGACCAAAATAAACCCTCTCCTCTCAATAAAACAAAAACAAACCAAAAAAACACAACCAAATGCAATCACAAGTGATGAAAAACACATGGGTAATAGAAACCCATGGAAGAACAAGAAAAAAACAAAAAAAAATGGGTTAAATTTGATGCCCATACCTGGAAAAACGTTTTGCCGGAAACACTTGGTCCAAATTCGATTTTTCTTCGCTTGGATTGCAAGAAATTCTAAGTTTTGTCCAATCTTGGGCTTCTAAATCTCCTCCTTCCCTCCTTGGCTCTTTCTTCTTCTCTCCTTGGCTCTCATAAACAACTCTGTCCAACAAAAAATGACAAACAAAAACCAAAAAATCGCATATAAACCCGCTGTCCGACGCCCTCAGGATTATTACTGATCGACTCGCAATTTTTTCGAAAAAATCGCGATTAAATCGCGATGACGATTTTTTCAAAAAATCGCCCAAAACATTGCCGATTAAATCGGCAGGCTGAAAAAATCGCGATTTTTTCAAAAAATCGCGATAACATCGCGATTTTTGTTACTCTGATATATATATATATATATATTCAAAGGATCAAATTCAAATTTGTCAAGGTGCAAAATTTATTCAAATTTTGCACTCTAAAAGAAGTTTTCAACAAGATCTGATCCCTCTCGGCTCTTGCTAGATCCGTGGTTAACATGGATTTATACTGGTATTATCTTCATCTATAATGTTTGTATACATCATTATATTTGATTGTGGGAAAATTACAACTAAAATATCTCTAGAGTAGTTGCACACCTAATCCTCATTCTACAATACTTGGAAACATCTTAATATTTAATATGACTACATAACATTATCCCAACCATGAATTATTTCAAGGAAAGTTATTTGCCCTCCACCGCAACGTGCTCAAAATACTCGATAGAAAACAAGACAATCCAAAATGTTCTCCATTTATCCACAGGGAATATCACCCCAAAACATTCATGTCTAAGCTCTTTTGATTTTCTCCCTTTCATCATTCCTTTTGACATATGTCAAGATTTAAATTTAAAAAATATTTCATTGTACATTTAGATATATGCTTTGTATCTTTGGCTCACCTACTCGTTTACATTTATATGTAGATTTCAAAGTTGTATTTTCATTGTGCATTAGAAAGTCTCATTTCTAACAAGCGAAATTGTACTGGACAACTAAACAGATTATGACACCTCGCATTTTTGCTTTGGTGTGCTTTCGACTTTTACCTCCTCCTGCTGATCCAGATAATGATAATGGGTATACTTTGAATTCACGATTGTTGGAGGCTGTAAACAATAGTGGACACATTTATCTATCACATACGGTATTATACAGAACCCTTTGAGACTTGTGTTGATGTTAGGAATGGCTAATTAACAACTCAATTCAATGCATAATTTTTAGGAATGTAAATCGAGCTATAATCTAATGAATATTTTGGTTTTGCTTTGTTTTCTCATTTGTAATACTCTATTATATTTAGGTCACTGGAGAATTATGATTAATTTGCATGTTCCTTAAAAGTTCTTTTATCTAAGTATTTATAACTATTTGAAAAATACCATGGAAATAATTATTCAAAAAATAGGGGCTCCTATAAAATGTGAGTGCCTAGATATATCTGCTTATATATTTCATCAATCAAGGAAAGCATGGTAAAAGTACTCTAGTCTTGCATTTCAACAAAGTGTTAAAAGTGAAGCTTTGTATATGCACCTCAAGAATTTCACAAAATGTCTGCGTTAGGAGAATTTTGAGGTTTAAAATGGGCCTTTAAAAAATAATGAAATACTTAAAATAATAAAATAAGAGTTATGACTTATTAAAATAAAAGAAAGAAACTACTTTTTTATTGTATTTTTGACTTACTTGCTCACACGTTTACTCAAATGTCAAGTGTAGTCACTTGTTGGATGCAAAATCAATTCTCACATCCAATAAGTACCCACTCTACATATTTTTGAGTTGATATGCACCGAGGCAAATTGAAAATGCATGAAAAACCCTGTCTATACTTGACATTTGAGTAAACCTATTAGGAGATAAGTAAAAAATACAGTTAAAAAGTAGTTTTCTTCATTTCCCTCCAAAAACATTTACCTCAAGGGATGACATCATCATCTTGAATCCTATTGGTTCTTTTAAAGTTGATTTTGTTAGGATACTTTTTGTTTTGAGGCCCATATTTTTACCTCAATTTTTTCCTAATGGCCTATATATTTGTGGCATCTTCGCACTTGTCAGAGGCTCTCTATGTCATTTTTCTGAGGCCTAAGTTCGACCATCTTGAGGCCCTTTCGGAGGACAGTGTTTGACCATTTATGAGGCCCATCATCGGCTTTCCTAAGAACAAATTTCAGTCACCTTGAGGGCATTGTTAAGGCATTATCATTGACTGATCAGAGGACATGTTCAAGGATTATCATTTAGACTTTTCCTAAGACCTTTTTCCAATTCAAGTTCTGAGTTATCTAAGGTTGAATTCGAGTTCCTTCATAGTATGTTCTCGGCCCTGTTCTAGGGAAGATCTAAGGCACCTTCAGTCTTCCCTCCTGTGGAAGAATTTCGCTCCTCTTTGCAGATAGATTTCGGGCTATTTTTGAGGCATTTCCAAGGCACCTTTGAGGCTGAGTCTATTGTGATATTAGGGATGCAATAGCCCTATGAATATGTATCCTTCTCAGGTCTGTATTAAAGGTATACAAGAGTTTTCTTTGGGCAGTATAAGAGGACAAATTCATACCTCAAATTCTAAGTGTTTTCTGAACCTAGTTGAGACGATTGAATTACAGTTTAAGGACTGATTGAAAATAAGAAAAAGGGGCATTAGTTACAGCAGTGGAAGGATTGACTTTAGAATTGTTTTCAGTCCACCTTCAAAGTCAAAGTTTCAAGCGTCAAGGTGGAAGATAACAATTAGACATAAGACACAAGCAGTGATAGCAAGTTTGACGTTCCTCACCGTCTTGGGTATGGTCAAATGTCTTCAACAAATTAAGGTATGAGCCAGATTCTTGTATTTGTTTAATTATTGAGCTATATACATAGATTTGTGTATGTTGCAAATTGATCTCAAAGCAGTTCTAAAGGTTGTGACCAGTTTGTCGATGAAACTCTATTGCATACCAGTTATCATAATATATATATATATATATATATATATATATATTAGCAGAGACAACAGTATGGGTTTAATTGAATATCATTGTAAGTGGGTCATTGTCCCTAGTGCCCACAATTTTATTCTTCTATTTTATATTTTAAAGGCGGCAGGGTGGTGCAAGGGGGAGAGTGAAATCTCCCTCAGGTTGGATCCTGAAAACACTTCAGGGTGGTAGGGTGGTGCTAGGGAAAGTTGGAGCTTGCAAGATGTTGAAGCATCCTTTAAGTCGGAGTTGATAAAACTAGGGTGTCTGAGCATCCTTCCAATTGGAGCTGATAAAACCAAGGTGTTGAAGCATCCTTTCAGGATTTGGAGCTTCCTAATATGTAGAATGTTTTTCTAATAGAGTACTAGGAAGTTGGAACTAATAAATATTGCACTCATAAATTATATTAAAAAGCGTTTGATGGTTTTTCTCTTGGAAGGGTTTCCACCCAAAAAAATTCTTGTGTATTGTTCTTGTGATGTGATGCTGATTTATGTTTTGATCTGATGCTAATGACATTAAATTCTCTGAATGTTTAAGAATCAACTAGTTGAAGTGAAGTACTGATTCACCCTCCCTCTCAGTGTTTCCAACTATTGGTACCAGAGTAGGTTCCTTCACAAATTGTCTAACCATTGGAAGGGAGATCATGGATTACACCAAGAATGGAATTCCATTGTTCAATGGACATAACTATGCACTTTGGAGTGGAAGGATGAAGACATATGTACAAGCACAAGGATTTGATTTCTGGAGCACTACAGAAAATCAATACTCTGCACCTTCTGCTCCTATAACAGATGAAGTTGGTAAGAAACTTGCTGAAAATGATGCGAAAGCCAAGAATTCTATTTCAGGTGGCCTATCAAGTTCAGCTTATGTTAAATTAATGAGTTGCAAATCCACTAAAGATGTTTGGGACAACCTTCAAAGTATATTTGAAGGAGATAAGGAATTCAAGGAGGCTAAGCTTCAAATTTTCATACGGAAATTTGAGTAGCTGAAAATGAGGGAAGACGAGAATATTGTTGCTTACTTTCTCCATGTAGATGAAATAGTAAATTCATTGGAAGGATTTGGTGAACCATTAGACAACAAAGCAGTTGTTCGAAAGGTTCTAATATCTCTTCCAATGAGATTTGATTCTAAAGTTTCAGTGCTAAAAGAGAGATCAGATTTGGATAATGTCAGCATGGATGAGTTACATGGAACTCTTACAACTTATGAAATGAGAACAGGGTTGGAAATTCCATCCCACAAGAGAAGCAACCTTCAAAGCAACAAACAAGACAAAAAAGAACAAGCCAAAATCAAAGCAAAGAACCAGTTGTAACTGCAGCAAGGACTTAGACGAAAAAATAGCCAACTTCATAAGGAAGCTGAGAGAGGAACTGACAAGTATAAATGTAAGCTTCTCTTTAAATGTTTTAATTGTGGTAGAATTGGTCATTTTGCTTCAAAATGTCCCTATGCAAAGTGTTCAGATAATGATGAAGAAGAAGAAGATCCTAAGAAAAAGAAAAACTAGAAAAGAAGCAAGAAGCAAGGTAAAGGTAAAATCGACAAGAAAAACCTCTATTCAAAAGAAGATGACTCTTCATCTTATAATGAAAGTGACAACAACAATGACTGAATTTTTTTTATTCATAGCATTAGATAATAAAGATGAAGAAGTCGAAGGAGAAGTAGACCTAGAGACATAATTGGTTAGCACTTTAAAAGATGTAAAGATAGGAAGAAATAACGTTAAGGTATTGGAAAAGGAGCTAAGTGAGCTAAGAGAACACTCTCAAAGTCTCAACAAGAAATATGAAGAATCAAAGATCATTATCAGCCTGAAAGTCCAATTGGAGGAAGACAGGGTGATTGAAGAAACACTCAAAAAGCAGTTGTAAGAAAATGGCAAGATAAAAGAAAGTTTGGAAGCATAAAAAGTCTCTCTAAAAAAGGAGGCACTAAAGAAAAATGTCCAACAAAATTTTCTAAACAGCACAAAAATGTTGGATGATATTATCAACAGTCAAAGGTCATGTGACGACAAATCTGAGTTTGAATACAGGCCAACCTCTGTTTAAAAAGGAACAAGCTCCAAGACGACAGGTAAAGAAGCTGAAAAAAAAAGCTATGCAAATATCATCAAGGACTCTATCAAGAAAGAGGAATGCATGCCCTCAAAAGAGAAGGTTCAGGATCAATCAATTAGGAGAACGCGAAATCAACAACCAAAAATGGAGAAAACTCAACGAGGTTTCTGGAGAGTTGCACCATGTAGAATATCCCCCACTCTCGGGTATCAAATTGTCTTTCTTGTTGTGTGTAACTCCTGCAGCAATTTTGGGCACAAAGGTGTAAATTGTAATTCTTACACTAGTAACAGAAGTAACTATGGAATCTATTCTAAGGGTGACTATCTTTGAAGGCATCGTGAAGATTATAACTGAAACTATAACAACTTTGGATCGTTAAGTAATGAAGTAGAATGTTATAAGTGCAAAAAATTTGGACATATATCAAAGGATTGCTGGTTCATCATTCCTCCAAAGGAGCCAAATCAAGGTCTCAACAACCCTCCGAAAGAACCTTCAGGAATCTGGAAGAAGAAGGTTGAAAACTGTGCAACTGCTTAACAATCACAAAGCAAGAAAGGTGGATGGTATGTTGACAATGGTTGTTCAACACACATGACAGGGGATAGAGACAAATTTGTAACCCTGCAAAAAGAAAGGGACGGAATGGTTTCGTTTGGAAATGATGACTCAACCAAGATCTTAGGAAAGGGTACAATCAAGCTTGGAAGCAAGGATGCTATGGCAGAAAATTTTTTGCTCATTGAAAATATGAACCATAACTTGCTAAGTGTGAGTCAAATATGTGACCAAGGGCACACGCTTCTCTTTGACTCAAAGAAATGCGAAATAAGAAGGAAGAAATCAGGTAGATTAGTGGGAACAACATTAAGGACTTCAAATAATATATACATCTTGGATGAAATTGGAAAGGAAAGTTGTTGTTTGGCAATGGAAGATGAATGTTGGCTTTGGAACAAGAGAATGGGTCACATACACTTTGATAACTTGGTCAAAATTAGCAAAAAAGAAATCCATCAGAGAGATGCCAGAAATTTCAAAACCAACAAGCACCATATGTAAGCACTACCTGCATGGAAAACAGAGAAGGTTTGAGTTCAAGACCAAGGAACATTCCACCTCAAAACCATTGGAGTTGGTACAAACTGACCTATGTGGTCGAATGAGAACTAAAGGATTGAATGATGAACAATACTTCATGTTGTTCATCAATGATTACACCATAATGACAACAATTAGTTTTCTAAAGAAGACGTCAGAACATTTGAATTCTTTAGGATTTACAAAGAAAGGGTTGAAAACGAAACTGATTTAAAAATCAAATGCTATTGCTTAAGATCAAAAAATGGAGGAGAGTTCACGTCAAAATAATTTCAACACTTTTGTGAAGAGCAAGGTATATAGAGACAATTCTCGAAAGCTAAGACACCTCAGCAAAATGGAGTCACTGAAAGGAAGAACATAACTGTAGAAGAAATGGATAGAAAGATGTTGAATGATTCCTAATTGAGTGATATCTTTTGGGTTCAAGAAGTGGAGACAATTGTTCATATTCTAAAAAAAGGAATGCTCATAAACAATAGTGACAAGACCCCATGTTATCTATGGAAGGGGAAACCGACATGTTGATTTGTGTAACTATGGTGGGTATTCATAATGTATGTTTGAATCATTTATGTAATTGTAAGCATGTTCTTCATGCTAGAACAAAAAGTAAATTATTTTTGAGTAATGTCCTTTTTGGACTTTCAAAAGAAAATGACATGAATTTGTAAAATTCAAATTTTTGGCTCCAAAAAGTTAATGTCAGCCTTCTCCTTGTCAAGTCAACCCCTCAAATGCTCAAGCCAGCTCAATTGAGGGATGCACCCATTCAGCCTATTCAAACACTATAAATATAGAGTGAGTCGACCTCCTCAAGGGAAATTCGCATAGCTTTTGTGGAAGAGCAATTTGGGTCTCCTTTCCTCTGTGATTCGGCCTATTCTAAGGCTTATTGCAAAGGCAAGCAAAGGCTCATTTCAAGGGCAAGCATAGGTTTATTCTAAGGCCATCGAAGGGAAATATAGGGCAATGAAGATCAGAGGTTTTAGGTAGTGAAGAAGGGTAATGTGAAAATTCTATAATGTAGAATTCTATTGCAGCTACTGATTATATTTATTCTATTGCATTCTCAGACAATTATTTAACATTTTACTGTGTTAAATATCAAAATAAAATATGCTGCAGTCTTCACGATAAATAAACAACATGAAATAAATAGCACAAGTATTCACACATAGACATCGTTATTTTTGGACAATTGTCCCTAGAAAAACCCAACTCGAGAAAATCAGTGCAGAGATATGAGGGTTCCTTTATTATGCAGAAATTCTGAGTACAAAATGTGTGATTGTATTTATCAATCAATCACCTGAAGAAATCTGATGAGAATGAGCTTAGACAATTCTCACTTCACCACAAAGTTCCGACACCAACCTGCACCCACTCTGAATGCTTCTGCGTGAGTTCTGTGCAGTGACTATGTCACTCATGCTATCACTGTGTCACTGTTGTTGCTGCTCGTTATGGCTGCCTCTGTGCTCACTGCAATGTGAGACTAGAGTTTTCTCCTCTTCCGGAAATGCCCTCTGGCTACTAGATGAACCCTCAGTTGTCTCCTCAACTGAAATCGAAACTCCCTCTGCTGCTCTACGCTGGCCCAGCGTATCTGCTGCTTGGCTATCTCTGCAATATTGCTCTGGCTCCCTTCTCACTTCTCTTCCCACATTCCTTATTCTTCAGAAATTCTCCCTCCTGGAGATACCACCTTCCCCTCTCTACAATGTAGAATCACTTTGATTCTTCCTTTGGCTGAAGAAATCGATCTCTTGATTATTTCTCTGTCTGATGTGTTTTCCATAGGTCCCTCACCCTCCTTCTTATAATCCTTCGTTGACCCTTCAATGGCCAAGATTAAAACATAATCAAGGGCTAGGATTAACTTGGAGGTGATCCATGACTTTATCTAGAAGATTCACACTTGGTTTAATTTATACCCTTTAATTAATCAGTTTCCCTAAGTTTAGACTTAGAAAAACATTAAAAAACGATTAATTAATTTAATTAAACCATCTCTAAGTGGAATTTTCCAAAACCATTTATGGGTATTATGGAGTGCATGTGTCTTAGCCTATATCCAAAGTTACAAGGTTAGGGCACATCCGATGCTACCATAAATCAACAGGTAACTCTGAGACAGTGAATCATGAGGTTTGAAGCAACATGTGAAGGATTAGTAGAGTAGCATTTCTGAGGAAAAAAGAGTATGTTTTTGGGACAAATTGACTTGACTAGGAGGATGGACCATGGACCAAGTTTGATCTAGTTATTCACTAAGATGTATCTCTGCTGAATTAAATAATTCTCTATTGAAAAGGTTGTTGGGTTTTTCCCCATGTGGTTTTTCTAGGGTAAATCTTTGTGTTCTTTGTGTGATTGTCTCTTTGTGATCCTACTGTCTTAAATGTTCTATAGTTGATGTCTTCTATGTAATTATTGAATGATGAAATAATGAATAAAAATGTGAAAAGATCAAAATCATCAAAAATAATTATCACCATAGAAGACCTTTTTAAAATCAACACGGATCAGAGCATTGGGTGAAAGAACATCCCTATAAAAGAAGTAATCATTGTTCCAGAAAGCTCTAATCTGAGCCTCTAGAAGGCCTTATCTGAATCTCTATTTGAGGTCAGAATTTCATTTTATTCATTGTTGAAAGCGACCATGATGTGAAGGTTGAGATCCTAATACTACGTTGATAAGTTTAAGAACCTCTGACCAATAATTATCTCAGGTCTAAAGTGGTTATAAGAGATCCAAGGGGTCTGAAATTCTCAGGAGTATAGTTACAGGTGGTCTGAAAATCTCAGAAAATTACATGAAGGTCGAAGTCTTATAGTTCCTCGGACCATATCTCAGTAGGGATGAAGTTCTTGAGAAGAAAATCTATTTTAATGTCAACTTGTCTCTAACGAAGGCATGAAAGGAAATCAGAATCTAAGACTAGATGTAGAATCCCTTTGAAAAAATAATGTTTGTCTCTTTGTCATGGACGAATTTCTATCTCAGGGAATGAAGGACTGATGCCTCAGGTGGTTGAACGAGGCAAAAGGTCAAAAGTCATCAAGGAATCTCATTGGAAGCATTTGGAAAAAGATTTGTTGAGAGCTCAAGTCATTTCCAAAACTTAAGGGTCAAGCCTCCTAAGTTTTAATGATCTAAGCGTGTATCACTACAAATCATTGTAGACTGAATTGTTTTGAAAAGATATGTCATATCACTTTGAATCATTGGCTTTAAGGCTATACCAAATTTCCTTAAGAAATTCCTTGTGATTGCTTGGATCAAGTCATTTGTATGCATTGCAAGATTGAATTTAGTAAGCATTGAAGATGCAAATCTATATACATTGTAATATGTTGCATAGACATAAGTGTAAACGCATCAAATAAGACACGATGCAATGTCAACTTGAAGGTACAAAGGATCTTTGTTCTATGCATATAACAAGATTATGAGACCTAGACAAAATACATTGCAAAAAGCCAACTTGATTGATCTAGCATATATTTTTGTCATGCTTTATTACCTAATCTAATTAATCTTGTTTTCAAGTAAGCACATTACAATGAATAGGACAGGAAAGTCAGAGATCCAAGCCGCAATGAACTCTGAAAGTAACATGGAAAATATTTTATAAGTTTTTGTTGACATCAAGTCATCAGTTCTAAAGCCTCACAAATTGTCTTTAGGAGAATTCATATACTTGGAGTTCAATAGGATGGAAGAATGATTGTTTAGTCCAAGGTTCATTAAGTGCTTGAATTCGCGTTTGTTCAAGATTATAATAAAAGATAGTGCCAAATTGTATGAAGTTAGTCACCAATGGAATTCAGATAAACCTTGAGAGGATGGCTAAGAGAAATGGATAAAATAGATTTTCTAAAGATTATGGCGACTTGAAATCAAGGAGTAAGATTCTCTAGTTGCCCTGAACATGTCATCTTGTAGAAGTATTATGTCAAGTAAGCAGATAATGATTTTCAATATGAAAATCTAATTTCAAAGAAGCTTGGTCAAGCTCTTGAAACTCTGATAAAGGTTGAGTTGCTTGATCCTATGGTTTTAAATACTTTTGATGAGTTTTTCTAATTCCATAATAAACACATTGTTTAAAGGACTGTTGAGGAATCAATGAGTATTATGGACTTTTGATGAAAAAGGAGTTAAGTTTCTCTTCAAGATTGAAGAAGGAAGTTAAGTCTCTTAGGACTTGGCATGATAAATACATTACAAGCACTATTGAAGAAATGATCAACTCTATAGCCTTGGACAATTGCATATTGACTTACAAATGAATGCATGGATAAATGCTATATAATTAGGGTTTGTAAACCATAGACCACTTTTTAAGGATTATGAAGATCTAGGGGTTGAAGTCAAAAACCTGAGCTAGACATTTGCAATACCTGTCAAAAAGGACCCGTTACCCACCACCCGTGGGTAGTATGTGTTACCCACCACTTCGTGGGTGATATCTCCAGGAGAAATTTTTCTCCATGATAGACCTCAGTTGTTAGCCAGCAACCCCTTGCAACCTCCTACTAGCCCATTGTGCCATTTCTCTGCCACCTGAGCCAACTATGTGGTTCCTCACCCACCTGTATTGATCATATGTTTGAAGGTGGGCCTCCTAAATCTAAAGGTATGTCTTGTCATTTGGTAATTAGGTACTGGGTTTACTTATGATGGATACTTATAGGTATGGATTGATGGGGGTATTTGGCGGAAAGAGTGGTCTTAGTTTGTGATCTTGTCCCCTTGATCTCTTTTGGGTATTACCTTTGGATTTTGGTCCCGTGGGATCTCCTTTATGGACCATTTGGTTTTAAGATGGTACCACTTGGGAAACCCCGACTTTGGGTGTGTGGTCCCGCTCCCCTATCTGCATATATTACTCCCTTTCCACTCACTATATTCCCATTCATCATTTATCCCACTTGGATATGCATTGCCATTCTGGGTCCACATAGGGTCAACTTCCCTATCCCCTTGCCCCCACCTTGGGTCAGGCCTGTAACAATGCCCCGAAGGTTGATGCAACTAAAAGAAAAAGAAAAAGCATAATTGGCCACATTTAACAAGAAATTGTACCACAAAATGCAAAAGATGGTCGGGACAAAAATAATTAGCACATGGGAAAAATCCAATACATGAGCTCTACCCCAATTCATGGCCATCACCCTGGTTTCATAGGCCCTAGATGAGCCTCCTTTATCATTCAGGAACCCATGATTGTCCCAACCCTTGGAGGGCAATGAACCGTCGTACCTTAAAGGAGGTAATCATTGCTACATCTTGCACATCATGTTCTTATCCCTTTGAGCAAGAAAGAATAATGCAAACACAAGACACCGTTATTTTTGGACAAATGTCCCCGAAAAAACTCAATGAGGGAAAACTGGTGCAACAAATTTGAGGGTTTATATATTATGCAGTAATTTTTTGTATACAAATCGGGTATGCCTTTTTGGCAATCCCTGCAGAGAATATGACTGAGAAAGAGCTAGTGACAGAGATCTCGCACAAAAAACTGGAAACCCGACTGACCAGCAAACCCTGGACGACAAGCCCTCCACGGCGCTGCGCAGTCTCTGCGTCACTCTATTTTGGGGACTTTGTGGCTTCTGCATAGTTGGCCTTCAGTTGGCTGGATCTTCCCTTCTGGGCCCTTCTAGTCTCACACCCCGGCTTTCCGGCACTAGATCTAGCTGACCCTCAGCTGGATTACGAATTCCCTCAAGGCTGCAGCGCTGCCTCTGCCAATCTGCTGTCTGTCTTCTCCGCGATGTATTCCTGGCTCAGGAAAATATCCAACCAGAATTACTCTTCCCCTCACTGCAATCAAGAATCACTTAGATCTGATTTTCGTCTGAGCACTGCTCCATCAGAAAAATTTGATCTCTAGATCCTTTCGGTATGATTTACAAATGACCCTCAAGTCTTCCTTTATATCCTTCTCATTGACAAATCAACGACTGAGATCAGATCTCCAATCAATGGCTATGATTATATTAGACTTGATCTGCTTTATCTAGAAGATTCACCCACATTTTACATTAATACTGATTAATTATTTTAATTTCCTAAGTTAGACTTAGGGTCCTCATTAAAAATAATAAATTTTTCTTATAAAATTGTTTCTGTGTGGATTTTCCCAAAACGACTTTTGGGTAATTTGTAATGCATGTGTCTAAGCCTCTCCACAAAATTTGGGGCTTAGAGCACATCCGATGCTACCAAAAATCAACGCTACCTCTTAGAGAGGAATGTGCTCTAACAGATATGCCCTGTTGCACACTGCTCTAACTCTGAAGCATCTCCCTATGCGTCGATGATGTCTGGCATGTTGCCCATCAATCACTACGTTGTTGTTGCATTGTACTGCTGTTGACGCTTGTTGGACATTGAGTTCAACGCTCCCCATGTGTTTTGTGACATGGACTAACCTCCTCTCGTGGATCCTAACTCTGGCGATTGTAGCAGAAACTAAAGCCTGCGGGTTTTGGTCTAACGGAAATTGTGACTCCAACAAGTGGTATCAGAGCAACAGATCTCGAGTTCGAAACTCACCTGGCTCGCGTTGGGGGGGAGATTGTTGGACATTGGGTTCAACGCTCCCTGTGTTTTTCGCGACATGGACTAACCGCCTCTCGTGGATCCTAACTCTGGCGATTGTAGCGGAGACTAAAGCCTGCGGGTTTTAGTCTAACGACAATCATGATTCCAACAACCCTGCCATGATCAACACTGCATCCGTACTACAACTCCCTCTCAAATGTTGCATCTACGGCTAGCACTACCACTGCTAACTCTGCACTGCAACTCGACTGCTGAGAGAAGCAACTAAAAATGTCCAAAAATTTGAACAAGTGTTCAGGATGCATCTCGGTGCTAAAAACATTGATTATTGATAGCTACTGCATTGTCCCTCTGATGCATTGCGTTGTTGCTGCACTGCACTGCGCTATTGCAACTATGCTCTGCGCTACTCAGAATTTGGCACTGCTATCCACTGCAACTGTCTTGTTTGCACTCCTCTGCACCGACTGAAAACTCCTCCAGCTTGCTACTGCTGAATATGGCCACTCGTAGCAAGGTTGTGATCTAGGAGTTGGACTCCTCCAGGATCCTGCCCAACTGCAGTTCGACTGAACTACAGGTCAATTGTTAAATTTAGATAACCATGGTGTTCTATGCTTGATGCAATTTTACTTCAATCTTTCTTAGGCCCAATACAAAATAGCAATCACATAAACATGATAGTAAAATGTTGATAGAACACAATAATAGATCAACAGAAGACAAGCCAAATATAGATCAGATTTACAATTCCTTTTGTCCAGCAAAGATATGAGATATTGTTGCGTCAGGATGCTTCAACCAGCAAAGCCTTTCACGATCTGCCAACCTTCCAAGTGTCACACCCACAGCCCTCAAAGACAGTTCATCACAAGTCAACGCTGGTCAACCCAAAGTCAACGTAGGACAACAACAAAAAGTAAATGCTACAGATTAGGGCTTCAGTCAAACATCTTTGATTTCCTCGATTTTAGTGCCCCGTAGTACGGCCTCTCAAAATCGGAATTTTGGCAAAGATTTGAGGTCAAACGACCAAGTTTTGACCACGGTCAATGCTGGTCAACGCTGCAGCAACAAGCCCTAAACAGATTCGCAGAAAACAACTCTTCTAGCTCCGCACGTGTGAAGGGGAGAGGCCTCCAAAGGCTAATGAACATATCAGATCACGATGAGAGATGTGTGATGAGTTGATGATGAAAATGTCCTTCAAGTCTCTCCAAATTATTTCCATCAGTGAGAGTGTGTGACACATCTATTAGGCCAAATCTAGTCGACCTTGCACATGTGTGGAAAATAAATTCAAAATATATGTTCTTCTCATCCAGACAAGATGATCTTTAAATCAATCTTGCACCTCTCCGAAGGAGGAATCCAACAAAAATATGACCATCGTCATATGTGCAATGCAACATGGAGTTTGGACCTAGTTGCCCAAAATTAACACTCCCTCTCAACTAGGGAGAACTCCATTTGTCCACAAGTGCCATCCATCAGTACCATCATGTACTTTCACCAAACATCGTGCGTCATCTTGCCGTAACTTGCTTTGTTGGTTCTTTCTTAGATAGAACAAAAAGTGAGTCACAAAGACATCACACTCAGCTGACCCGAAGTCGGCTTAGAGATAAAAACCTCATCATGCTTGATCCCAAATCAAGGTGTTGGACATGTGCCATCCTAGACATAGAGAGTACGGCAATCTCCAATGCGTCCATTGGTCTTGCTATTGGTCTCTATCCACATTTCCCACCTCATTGGCCAAATGAGAGGTACTTCCCATGAGTCCGAAACTCCATGGGTGGGATGCGTGCGGGGCACAGATCAAAGAGAGGTGAACCAACTCAATATCATAACGGTGGGGTAGAAGCACAACAAGGTTCGGCAAGCCTAGCCTTGTTTGTGCTTATAGCTCCAAGAAGCTATCCCCAAACCCCCTGGAGCTCCCAGAGCTCATAGTCCAACTCAAGCAGGACCCTCAGAATAGGGTCGTTCCACGATTCCAAGTTTCTCACAAAAGGTTAGAAACTTGACCTTCCCTAAAGGTTTCGTGAGAATACCTGCGACCTGCTCATCAATTCCTATATGATCGAGCCTTACAGCGCCTCGCTGTACCATATCCCGAATAAAGTGATACCTGATATCAATATGCTAGGATCGATCGTGGAACATAGGATTCTCAGAAAGGCAAATCCCACTCTGGTTATCAATAAGGATAATGGTGGTATCTAGCAAATGCCCAAATAGCTCACTGAAGAGCTTTCACAACCCAACAATTTCACAACAGGCCATACTTGTTGCAATGTATTCGGCCTCAACTGTGCTCAAAGCCACCATCTTCTACTTCATGCTCATTTAAGATATCAAAGCAGAACCCAAGGTAAAGCAACATCCAAATGTGCTCTTGCGATCCACCATACTACCAGCCCAATCGACATCAGTATATCCATGGAGTCTCAAACTCCCGGTAGTGTATCTCAGGCCATGGTTGATTGTGCCTCGAAGATATCTCAATAGATTCTTGGCACCAGTCCAGTGAATGTGATGAAGGTCAACTATATGTTGACTCAAAGTGTTCACTGCAAAATATACGTCCGGATGAGAGTTCACTAGGAACATTAGGGCCCCCACGAGTTGTCGATACTTGGTAGGATTTGCTAGCACGGGCCCAACAGCGTTTCCACACTTCTTACAGTTGAGTTCCATTGGTGTTGACACAGACTTCTAGTCCACCATACCAAATCTCTCCAGCAGCTTCACGACATGTTTTCCTTGAGAAAGGAAAATCTCGCCTGTGTGAAAATTTATGAATACATTAATGCAAAAATCCTACTGTAGTATCATGGTTTACTTATCCTACTTGTGATTAAGTTACACAAGTTATTTCCAGAAAATATTCAGAAAGTACTGAAGTAAACACTACTAACAGCCTACACATATGCAGATCATGTACTGAATAATACGCTCATTCAAACAAAGTTACACAGATTTTTCTGACAATAGTCCCCGGAAAAACCCAATGCCGGAAAACTGGTGCAGCAGATATGAGGGTTTATTATTATTATGTAGAATCTAAGTACAGCAAATCTGGGCACCCAACTAGTTAACCCGACAGAGAAAATAATAGATCTGCAGCAATACCTGTTGTTCTGAAACCAAAAGCTAACTGATCCACACCCTCAAACGGGATTTACAAGACTCAGTTATTTTCTGGCCCTGAAACCCCAGCGCTGCCCCTGAAGCCCCAGAGTCGGCCTTGCTAGGCTCTACGTGCCTCTGTGCTGCTCAGAAGGGGACTGCGTAACCCCAGACTGGGTGACGCAGTCCTTACGCTGCCTCTGGAGGCCTATGCGTAACCTTGAAGGGCCTTTGTAGCTCCAGCGTTGCCCGTCCTGGGTCTGCGTAGCACCTGCGTAGCGGCTGAAGCTGTGTTGTGTAGTTGTTGCTGCTATTGCCCTTGCTCCTCTACGCTGACCTTGATTGTTGCTCCTCTGCCTCTTGCTGACTCTTGGCTCTGAGATTAGATCATCCCCTCAGCCAATACTACCCCTCGCTGCAGAAAACTCTTCTGGAAATTCTTAGCAAACCCGCCCTAGAATTCCAGCTCAGTCTCTCAGCTCTGCCTCCGTGTATGTGTCTCCAACTGGCCCTCAAGCCTTTCTCTTATACTTTTTCGTTGACACATCAATGACCGTGATTTAATCTCTTATCGACGGCTAAGATTAAAAGACTGCTTGATCCGCGTCACTTAGAACATTTCATCACGTGTTTAATTAATTCACTTTAATTTTTCTAATTTCCTAAGTTTAGACTTAGGGTCCTCATTAAAAAAATTAATTATTTGAATAACTTCAACACCAGATGAAATTTCTCCAAATGCTTTCTGGGTTTTGGAGTTGATGTGTTTCTTAGCCCCTCCACAAAGTTTCAGGGCTAGAGCACACCCGATGCTACCCCAATACACAAAATCTCAACACTCCCTGTTAGCACAGAGTGTGCTCTAGCGTACATTCGCACCATGTATCACAAGATCTTGTCATTGGTCTTTGCGTTGTTGATGCTTGGCTTGTTGTCCTCCATCCACTGCGTTGTTGCTCCCTATACTGTTGCCCATGTCACTGCCATTGACACTGCCACATCTATACTGCAACTCCCTCTCAACTTGCTGCATCATGTTGCCCATAGCACTACCACTGCTAACTGTTGCACTACAACTCAGTTGCCGAGAAGTAAGCAACTGAAAGACTCCTGCCCAATCATTGACAGACAAGTCGGGCTGCATCCCATCACTGAAACTCCCTTGGCTGCTGCTTTACATTGTTCTCCTGAAGCCACTGCGCTACTACAGCTCTGCACTGCGTGAGTACTGCCTCTCTGCACTGCTGAAGTCCCATCAGCCTTTGCGCTGCTGCCTCTACGTTGTTGTTGCCTTTGCACTGCGTTGCTTCCTCTATAGCATCTCAGCACTGCCCTTCGCCTCACTGTGAAATTTTGCGTCCATCTCCTACTTGTCCCGCTATCTTCTTAAGGCTCCGGTAGCTCATATGTGATCCAAGAGTAGGGCTGACTCAACGATCCCGCCTTCTTGATCTGTTGTTGCTCTACAAATCCATGTCACCCCACTTACATGGCTCATGAGCACTCATGGCTACGTCATCTTCACTCCCATCGTCCTTTGCTACTGCTGCCTTGGAATCGGAAGCTCCTTTGTCCTTCTTCTTAGGACAAGTGCTGGCAAAGTGTCCAAGTTCGCCACAGTTGAAGCATTGGACCTTGGATAGGTCCCTCTTTTTCTTCCCTTGCTGCTTTCCTTCCTTCAATGCAAGGGCTTCATCATCCTCCTCTTCTTTCTTCAACCTGACCATTCCGCTGTTGTTGTTCTGCCTCTTAGTGATTCTCCTGATCTCTTCTTGGTGTAGGATTGCCCACATGTTCGCCTAGGATGGTAACGTTGCCCTACCCAGTATGCTTTGGACAAACGTTTCCCATTCCTCGGTGACTGCATTCAGAGCAGTCCTTACCAAGAGCCTTTCGTTCGGAGGTGAACCCATGGCAATTAGTTGATCACGGATAGTCTAAAGTCGGAAAAGGAAGGGATCTACCTCCTCACCCTTCTACATCTGGAATAGCCTCATTTGATTCTCTAGAAGCATCTTTCGTTGAACGGAGCTTCCCTGATACATGGCATCTAAAGCGGTCTACATCTCATTTGTCGTCTTCTTTCCGACAATGTGTGGCACGACATGATCCTTTACTCCGTCCATAATCAAACGCTTAGCCCACGCTTGATTTTCATTAAATTTTTTCAAAGGATTAGGATCTGCAAGCTCAACTAGGACATTCTTTACATGGTTCTTGATGTCGTACTCATCCAGGACTGATAGGATCCTGGCCCTCTATATGACGAAGTTGGACACACCATCCAACCTATCCTGATCCCTCAGCCCATGAGAAGCCATCTAGCTCAAATCTGATGGAACAGTACTCTTCTCCCTCTTTCTGCGGCAATACAAAAATGTTGGATCTGGGTTTCTTGTCGACTAGAAACCATCTAAAAACCACTCCCTCTGAAAATTGATTTGCCTCCTAGAAAACTTCAGCCAAAACAATCGGACAGTTCTCTCTGATCCTCCTGATCGAATCTTAGATCTGTTTGGCTCAAATCTGCTAAGTCACTGTCTTCCTCCCGCTCTTTGTTGACTTAGCTAGGAACAATTCTGCACTGGCAGAATCTCTACCACGCCAGCACTATTGAAGAATTGAAGCACTGCTTCTGGATCTCGGCTGGCCTCTGCGTGAGTAGGCTGGCCCAGTGTAGTCTCTGCGCTACTCAGAAGTGGACTGCGTAACCCTAGACTGGGTGACGCAGTCCTTACGTTGACTTGGTTAGCCTCTACGTAAGCCTGAAGGCCTTCTGAAGCTGCAGCGCTGCCCTTTGTGGATCTGTGTCCTCTTGTTGCTGCAGCCCTTTCTGGATCTCTGCTACTTCCACTACTACCTTGCTGAAAAATATACTTCAGCTGATTTGCTGGAGATTCAGCTTGATCTGCTATCGCTCTGATACCATGTGAAAATTTCTAGATACATTAATGCAGAAATCCTACTGTAGTATCATGGTTTACTTCTCCTACTTGTGATTAAATTATACAAGTTATTTCCAGAAAATATTCAGAAAATACCGAAGTAAACACTACTAACAGCCTACACATATGTAGATCATTTATTGAATAATACGCCCATTCAAACGAAGTGATACACAGATTTTTCGGACAATAGTCCCTGGAAAAATCCAATGCGGGAAAATCGGTGCAGCAGATAGGAGGGTTTATTATTATTATGTAGAATCTGAGTACAGCAAATCTGGGCACCCAACTAGTTAACCCGACAGAGAAAATAATAGATCTGCAGCAATACTTGTTGTTCTGAGACCAAAAGCTAACTGATCCACATCCTTAAACGGGATTTACAAGACTCAGCTATTTTTTGGCCCTAGAAACACCAACGCTGCCTGAAGCCCCAATGTCAACCTTGCTAGGCTCTGCGTGCCTCTACGCTGCTTAGAAGGGGACTACGTAACCCTAGGTTAGGTGAAGCAGTCCATACGCGGCCTCTGCATAACCTTGAAGGGCCTCTATAGCTCTAGCGTTGCCCCTCCTAGGGCTGCGTAGCCCTTGTGTAGCGTTTGAAGCTGTGTTGCGCAGCTGCTGCTGCTGCCCTTGCTCCTTTGTGCTGACCTTGATTGTTGCTCCTCTGCCTCTTGCTGACTCTTGGCTCCGGGATCAGATCATCGCCTCAGTGAATACTACCCCTCGCTACAGAAAACACTTCTGGAAATTCTTAACAAACCCGCCCTAGAATTCTAGCTCAGTCTCTCAGCTTTGCCTTCGTGTGTGTCTCCAACTGACCTTCAAGCCTTTCTCTTATACTTTTTCGTTGACACATCAACAACCGTGATTTAATCTCTTATCGATGGTTAAAATTAAAACACTGCTTGATCCACGTCACTTAGAACATTTCATCACATGTGTTTAATTAATTCACTTTAATTTTTCGAATTTCCTAAGTTTAAAATTAGGGTCCTCATTAACAAAATTAATTATTTGAATCTTCAACACCAAATGAAATTTCTCCAAACGCTTTCTGCGTTTTGGAGTTGATGTGTTTCTTAGCCCCTCCACAAAGTTTCAGGGCTAGAGCACACCCGATGCTACCCCAATACACAAAATCTCAACAGCCTAGTCTTTGCCAGACCTCCAAGCCTAGGAAGTAATGCATCAGTCCTAGGTCTTTCATCTCAAACTCGGAAGCTAGCTCCCTCTTACACTGATGAATGAGAGGGTCAACACGTGTTAGGAAGAGATCATCCACATAGAGAACCAGAATGAGAGACCTTTCTCTATCAACCTTAAGATAAAGGTTCGGATCAGGATTACTTCGAATGAAGCCCAACTTCATCAAGTAGCTATCTATCCTCTCGTACCAAGCCCTGGGGGCTTGCTTCAACCCATAGAGGGCTTTCTTCAGTCTGCATACATGGGTGTCTCTATCTCGAACTTCGAACCCTAGAGGTTGCTCCACATACACCTCTTCCTTTATAGAACCATGCAAAAAAGCGGTCTTCACATCCATCTGATGTAGACTCCATCCTTGGGTAGCAGCAAGGGGAAAGATAGATCAGATGGTGGTATAGCGGGCCACAGTTGCAAATATATCATCGTAATCTATGCCTTGCTTTTGAGAGAAGCCTTAGGCAACAAATCTCGCCTTGTACTTTTCGGCACTTCCATCAGATCCATGCTTGATCTTATAGAGCCATTTCGAGGTGACAACAGATTTTTTCGTCTGGTCTCGGGACCACTTCCCAAACATCATTCTTCATAATGGACTCATATTCTTCGTGCATAGCATCCTTCCAAACTTGATGCTTTATCACTTCTTCAAATGATCCAGGCTCATATTGTACTATCATACTCATGGCTGCTAGATACCCTTGGTATTGCTTTGGCTTCTTGCTTTCACAGAATGTCCCTCTTGGGGCAATATGGCTCTAGGCATCTGCGAGAGTATCCCTGAGCCATGAGGTTCTTCTCTTATTTGAAGGAGGTGGATCAGTAGGATCCATAGGTCCTTCAACATCGAGCATCAGGTCATCCTTCGCCTCTTCCTACTTCCCTGCTTCTTCATCTTCTTTGTCTTCCTTAGAGCTACAAATATTTCTCACTTTCTTGAGGCCAACATCTTCATCGAAGGTGACATCGTGGCATATCTCCACTTCTCTTTGACCTGACACATAGATTTTATATGCCTTTGAAGTTTCACTGTAGCCCACAAACATTCTGTTCCTTCCAGAAGCATACAGCTTGCTTCTCTTTTCTTTTGGCACATGAGAGTAAACAGGACAACCAAAAACTCTAAAATGCGAAACATCAGGTTTCTTACCAGAGAAGACTTCTTCGAGAGTTTTGGAGTCCAAAGCGAAATGTAGGCATCTATTTTGAATGTACACAGCAGTGCTCACGGCTTCTCCCCATAGAAACTTCGGAAGACCTTGGTCACATAGCATGGCGCGTGCGGCTTCCACAATGGTCTTGTTCTTTCTTTCAACAACACCATTTTGCTCAGGAGTATATGCAGTTGTGGTCTCCCTCTTAATGCCAACTTCTCTACAAAAGTCATTAAACTCATTTGACTCATACTCGATCCCATTGTCGATCCTCAAAACTTTGATTTTCTTCTCGGTTTGATTTTCCACCAAGGCCTTGAAGGTATGGAACCATTTGAATGCTTCATCCTTCTTCTTCAAAAAATATATCCAGGTCTTGCGGGAGAAGTCATCTGTCAAAGTCATGTAATAGGAACATCCTCCCAAGGATGTCACAGGCAGCATACCAGATAAATCAGAATTTATCAACTGCAAGATACCAGTTGTCTTTGTGACACTTGAGGGGAATGGTCCCCTTGTATGCTTTCCTTCGGCACAACCGTGACATATACCTTCATGATCATCTCTAAATTCGGGCATCCCTGTCACCACCTTCCTTGCTTCGGGAAGGGCTTTGTAATGAAGGTGTGCAAACCTCCGGTGCCATAACTCTGTTTGAAGAGTTGTATCACATGACATAGCCCGTAATGGACTTCCTCCAACTTGGTAGAGTGTATCAACTCTAAAACCAATAGAAAGATCTCCCTTGAAGTTCTTCTTCCAAATAAGTACCTTTCCATCAACGAATGCCACCTTCAACCTTTTGTCTTCCATTGCTGAAATTGACACAAGGTTCTTCTTCAAATCAGGTACATACAACACATCTTGTAATCGAAGGACTTGACCTTGAGATAGATGGAGGGTCACAGTCCCTATCCCTTTTACGAGATAGGTGGCATTATCTCCAAGGATAATTTCCAGATTAGTATCCTTCTCAACCAAATCAGAGAGGGCTTCTTTATAACCAGTGAGGTGCCTTGAAGCACCACTACCAATCAACCAGACATCCAGGGTGTCGGGTGGAGATGCAGCAGAGAGGGCAGATACAAGAATAAATTCATTTCTCTTATTATCAACAACATTAGACTCATCGTACCTGTAATTTCTTGACCTCTTGAAAGGTTGTCTATATCCACTACGATCAGAGGGAGCCTTCCTTTTTCCTTTGAACCTGTTGTTCCTGCCATTTCCTCTCGAGTTGTTGTTGTCATCATCCCTGGGAGAGTCCCTTCTATTAGGGCACTCTCTTGCATAATGACCAGTCTTGTTACAAGTGTAACATCTTCCCTTCCTTCCTTTGGGCCCCGCTCTTCCATGGTTTTGATTTCTCGAGCCACCATTGTTTTTCTTCTTTGCATAAACGGCGAAGGCAGTAGGGTCACTTCCATTGCCATTAGAGGGATAATCTCTCTCCATCATTCTTGTTTCCTCTTGAGTGCATCTCGCCAATATTTCATCAAAATCAGGAATCACATTATTATTAAGAATAGTGGTATTGAATACATAGCAATCACGGGGGAGACCTCCGAGTGCAATAAGAACCATCTCTCGATCATATATTGTTTCCCCAATGGCTAGGAGGTTATTCCTGATTTTTGTGAGCCTCATAAAATAGGATTGAATAGATTCATCCTTGCTATTCTTGATATTCTTCAATTGATTCCTAAAGAAAAGGATTTGATTAGCATTGCTAGCCCTGAACATGCTCACCAGCTTATCATACATCTCTTTAGATGTGTTCAGCTCAGAAATGTAAGTAACCAATTGCTTATGAATAGAATCCCGGATAATGATCTTTGCTTTGATTCCCCCCTTTCTATACGTCGTCTTTGTGGTAGCAGGTGCATTTGATGGAGGCTCTTGAATCTTCCCCTGCACATAGTCCATGACATCTTGATCTTCTAAAGCGAACAAAGTTCCTTCTTAAGTTAAATACTCCAGAACACTTGGAATACAAATATATCCATGAGGATACAAATATTATATTATAAAAAAAATGAGATTGAGATAGATGATTGAATGTTACAAATGAGTTTTGCTTGTATACCTACGCAGGTGCCTCTTCACGAAAGGTCATGTCTTATCAGACATGGCCTTTCAACCTAATTACTAATTAACTAATTAATCACTATTTACATTATTTTATTCATTACATTGCCTTCCCCTCAAAAGCTTTGTTCTCAAAGGTTGTCGATGAAAGGCCTCGATTTCTTTTCCTGCTACGAACATCTTCTCGTCTCGGGGCAGTTATCCTTGTCGATACAAGTTGATGTGATCCTCTAAATGACAAACAAAACTGTCGCACTGAGAATAGATCGGACCATCCTAAATCAATCTTCTGTGGAATCTTACGATGACTGGCAACTTGTGATGATTTGTTAGTATTCTTCGGAATATCAGCGTGTTTCTGTTCTGAATACATAGCTTGGTTGAGTTGTCTACTCCCATGATTTGGATGTCGATAGGGAACTACTTTGGTTTGACCTCATTGATTTTTGCCTGGCGAGGATGTTATGGAGATGGTTACAGAATCTTCACGTAGAATGTTCCTTGTTCGTCCGGCATCTAAGTTTGTTTCTTCTACAACTTGCTTGTCGTCTTCTTCAGTTGAGACATTTATTGGATCAACGTTTGATTTTTCTTCAACTTGAACTTCTATATTTGAAGATTTCGATGCTTCATTTTGGACAAGTTGTTGGACCTTGTTTTCCAATGAATTCTTGTCTTTCTTCAGCTTCTTACTTTGCATTAGGAATTTATCGTTGTGGTCCTTGCGGCGAGCAATTTCTTCATTCTTGTTAGTTGTGATTTCGTCAACTTCTCTTTGCAAATATTGTATTGCTTTTTTACTTTCTGGAAGAACTACTTTTGTGATATCTAATATGTCTTCCGGTGTTAGTGAATTAGGCTTCACTGTGACATCTTGTAACATTATGTTTTTCTTTTTGTAAGAAAATGTCAAAAACTTCTTTTTCGTATTAAGGATGAATGACCCTAGTGATTCCATCCAGAGCGAACCCAGAAGTATATCACTTTTTCTGGAAAATAAGGTTTTAACAGTGAATTGCGAGACAAGGGAATACTCCCCAATACTTAGGTGTAAATTCTCTATGTTGTATTGTTTATCATTTGAGTTAAATGAATTTGCTTCAATTATATTTGATTCAGGGATCACTAATTGGTTAGCACATTCGGTAATAACATAATTATTCTTTCGAGTAAAATTGATAGATATGAGAACCTCTTTTCCCGCAAGTGACCCTTTGATTTCAATTAGCGCATCGACACACATACTATAATTTTTAGGAAATCTTCCCTCTTTTAGTTTTGTTTTGGATGTCATTTTGTCAAGATAACTTTAGGTTTTTTAAGGGTGACCCTTCCTAATATTTATAATAAAATATTATTATTTCCCTTTAATAAACCCTCAAGCTTAATTATTCTTTGCAATATCCTTTACTATTATTCCTTCAATCTTTGGTAATGAATCCTTCACTAATATTCTCTTTTAAAAGAGGCTCAAATTCTTTTATATATGTATATATTCCCTTTTTAAATAAAATCTTTAGAATATAATGATTAATTCCTTTTCCACTTTTCAAATACTTAAACCTTTAATAACCTATTTTTCCTTTTATATACCTTCAAGCTTTAATAATGATTCCTTAATATTTTAAGAAATCCTTAATAATATTTTTCCTTCCGATTTTTTTGAAAATTACTTCCTTGATTTCTTTTTATGAAATGTTCTATAATTACTAAGAAAATGTTTGACTTTCATAATATATATATATATATATATATATATATATATATATATTTAACAATTGATTTTTTTTAACTCTTTTTTTTGTTGAAAGGTTACAACCCTAGTGAAACGTGGCTATTCACATATATTCACCTATAAAATATATGTCCACTTATGTGTACTTGACTCGGTTAATGTTCTCCACGTAAAAGTAAACTTACCATTCACACAAATATTTTGTATTCCTTTTCTTCTTATTTTACCTTGCAAATACCATGGGCAATTACCATGGCTTCTAAAACCACGAGATTGTAAACCACTTAAAGAATAGTCAAAATAATCTTATCTAATCTTCCTTTTTTCTTTTTCCTTTTTATTTTTAAATTGTCTTGGTATGTACGTATATGTACTACTTTATCTATATATCTCTTTTTTTCTTATATATATATATATATATATTGTTTCTGCTTTTTTTTTTTCTTCAAATTTTTAATTTTGGCCAAAGGCCTACTGGTGAAAATGGAGAAACTCCAAGACTGGTAGCGAAACGCTTCAACGACAACAATGTTGACGAATTTTTGATGGCCAAAGGCCTGGACCGTGGAGTGTACCTCTGTGCAGCGATGAGCGGCCAGAGGATCGAACTGCTCTGATACCAAATGAAGCGAACAAAGTTCCTTCTTAAGTTAAATACTCCAAAACACTTGGAATACAAATATATCCATGAGGATACAAATATTATATTAAAATGTATGATGAATGAGATAGATGATTGAATGTTACAATGAGTTCTGCTTATATACCTATGCAGGTGCCTCTTCACGAAAGGTCATGTCTTATCAGACATGGCCTTTCAACCTAATTATTAATTAACTAATTAATCACTATTTACATTATTTTATTCATTACATCGTCTAGCATCAAATCCAAAGACATCTTCCATGCATGATAATCAAACTTATCAGTCAATTTATCATCAACCTTGAAACCCTTGTAGGTTGAGGAGGGTATTTGTCCTTGATTGGATTTCTTCCTTCAGTGATTGCTTCTAACACAGGCTTGGACTTCGTCTTCACCTTAGCATTGATACCATGTTAAATTTAGATAACCATGGTGTTCTATGCTTGATGCAATTTTACTTCAATCTTTCTTAGGCCCAATACAAAATTACAATCACATAAACATGAAAGTAAAATGCTGATAGAACACAATAATAGATCAACAGAAGACAAGCCAAATATAGATCAGATTTACAATTCCTTTTGTCCAGCAAAGATATGAGATATTGTTGCGTTACGACAGTCAACAAGATGCTTCAACCAGCAAAGCCTTTCACGATCAGCCAACTTTCCAAGTGTCACACCCACGACTCTCATAGGCAGCTCATCACAAGTCAACATTGGTCAACCCAAAGTCAACGCATAAAAGTCAACGCAAGATAGCAATAGAAAGTCAACATTGCATATTAGGGCTTTAGTCAAACATCTCGGATTTCCTCGATTTTAGTGCCCAGCAGTACGGCCTCTCAAAATCAGAATTTTGGCAGAGATTTGAGATCAAACGACCAAGGGTTGACCACGATCAACGCTGGTCAATGCTGCAGCAACAAGCCCTAAACAGATACACAAAAAACAACTCTTCTAGCTCCACACGTGTGAAGGGAAGAGCCCTCCAAAGGCTAACAAACAGATCAGATTACAATGAGAGATGTGTGATGAGTTGATGATGAAAATGTTCTTCAAGTCTATCCAATTTATATCCATCAGTGAGGGTGTGTGACACATCTATTAGGCATGTGAGCCTACATTACAAATCTGGCCGACCTTGCACATGTGTGGAAAATAAATTCAAAATATATGTTCTGCTCATCCAAACAAGATTATCTTTTGATCAATCTTGCACCTCTCCAAAAGAGGAATCCAACAAAAATATGACCATCGTCATATGAGCAGTGCAACATGGAGTTTGGACCTAGTTGCCCAAAATTAACATCAATGCCACCCCATCTCCCTCCTAGAGATGCGTGAGCACTCATGGCGTACTCATCCTCATCGATCTTCGCAGTTGCAGCCTTTGGATCATGCTTCTCGTCCTTGTCCTTATGCTTCAAAGACACTGGGAAACGTAGTGACCAAGTTCACCACACTTGAAGCACTTGATCTTCAAGACATATTTCTTACGTCTTCACTACTCCTGTTGCCCTCTGGATGCAAGGATGCATCTTCCTCCCCTTGCTTCACCTTTGATCTACTACCACTGCTGCCATTAAGTTTGCACTTGACCAAGTCTCTCCTTAGCTCTTCTTGCTGAAGAGCAACCGACATCTCCACCCAGCCTGGAAAGGTTTCTCTGCCTAGGATGCTCTGGACAAATACTTGCCAATCATCAATGACTGCATTCAATGTCACCATCGTTGTAGGAGAAGGGGTAGACACTACTGCTGCAAGTTGGTCATGAATCTCCTGAAGTCTCGACGGGAACGAATCAATGTGTTTCCCTTTCCGCATCTGCGCCATCCTCAATTGCCGCTCAAGGTACATCTCCTGTTGCTTGGAAGATCCCTCATATAGTGTGGCCAAGGCTTCCCACATCTTCCTAGCAGTATCTTTTCCAGCTATATGGGACACAATGTGATCCTTGACTCCTTCAAGGATTAAGCTTTTTTCCTTCGCCATATCAACGTTGTACTGCTTCAACTGATTTGGATCTATAGGGACAGCTACCGTGTTCTACATGAAGAGCTTGAGATCGTATTCATCTAGAATACAAGTAATCCTTGCCTTCCAAATCACGTAGTTGGAGGCTCCCTCCAACCAGTCCTAATCTCTAAGCCTGTGAGCTACCATGGCCATCAAATTTGTCGAATCTGCTCCTCTTCTTCCCCCTCTACGCAACACTAGACAGGCTTACACACTCCTTGTGGAGCTCGTAGATCTGATGTACAGATATGCTACTCAGATATTGGAAGAACTAAAATTCTCCAACTAGGAATCTCCTGAGAGAGAAATTCCCTCACTGTGATGCTTCTTCTTCTTCTGACACTTTCTGCCCGACAAAATCAAGATCTACCTACAAAAACTGCGTCCCACTAGCTAGCGCTGAGGCTCTGCGCTACTCCCTCTGGCTCGGCAAAATTCTGATGTGGAGATCTTACCTCGCTGTCGGCTCACTCAGAGAGAGATCTTCCCGGAAATTCAGCCCTCCTGGCTTGGACTGCGCAATCCCTCTGGGGATTTGATTTGCTGATTTCTGCAGCTCTTCAGCCTCCGTCTCAGTGCTGGATCTGCTCTTCCTGTTTCACAATGCAAGCTCTTATACCATGTGAAAATTTCAAGATCGTAGAATTAAGAATCCCTATTGCAACAAGCTGAAATACTTCTCCTACTTGCAAATCTAATTTAAACAAGTTATTTAAGATTACTTCTTAAAATATCGAAGAAGTTACTGAAGCAACCTTCACCAATTAATATACATTTGCGAAATCAGTAACTGAGCAAGAAATAATAATGCAAACAAAGGACAACGTTAGTTTTGGACAAACGTCCCCAGAAAAACCCAATGCGGGAAAACTAGTGCAACAGATCTGAGGGTTTATATATTATGCAATAATTTTCTAAATACAAATCTGGGATGCCTTTCTGGAAATCCCTACAGAGAATATGACTGACAAAGAGCTAGTGACAGAAATCTCATGCTGAAAAATGGAAACCCGATTGATCAACAAACCCCGGACGACAAGCCCTCCACTGCGTTGCGCAGTTTCTGTGTGGCTTCTGCATAGTTGGTCTTAGGCTGCCTGGCTCCGCCCTTTTGTCCCTTCCGGTCTCACACCCCGACTTTCCGGTACTGGATCTAGCTTACCCTCAACTGAATTATGGATTCCCTCAAGGTTGCAGCGTTGCCTCTGCACAAAACTGTGCTGCCTCTGCGTAGCTGCTATGTTGCCTCTGCTAATTTGCTCTTTGTCTTCTCCGCGATGTATTCCCGGCTCAGGAAAATCTATAACCGAAATTACTCTGCCCCTCATTGCAATCAAGAATCACTTAGATCTTACTTTTGTCCGAGCACTACTCTATTAGAAAAATTCCATCTCAGATCCTTTCGGTGTGATTTACAAATGACCCTCAAGTCTTTCTTTATAGTCTTCTCGTTGACAAATCAACGACTGAGATTAGATCTCCAATCAACGACTAAGCTTATATTAGACTTGATCTGCTTTATCTAGAAGATTCACCCATAGTTTACATTAATACTGTTTAATTATTTTAATTTCCTAAGTTACACTTAGGGTCCTCATTAAAAATAATAAAATTTTCTTATAAAATTGTTTCTGGTTGGATTTTCCCAAAGCGATTTCTAGGTTATTGGTAATGCATGTGTCTAAGCCTCTCCACAAAATTTGGGGCTTAGAGCACATCTGATGCTACCAAAAATCAACATAGAAAACAAAGATAAAACCCACAACACCATGGCTATCTAGGAAATGGAAAGGCTAGGCAAAACCACTGTCAATCCAGGCAATCCTCCATGCCGATGATAGATCATAACCAAGAAACCACATGCATATACCATGCATGCCAAAACTAGCAAGGAAATCATCATTAAGGGAATTTTGAAGTCTAAAATGGGCTCCCAAGAAAAATGTAGAACCAAACTAAACTTTATGATTCAAGATGATGATGTCAACCATGGGAATGATTCACCATTTTTGGAGTAAAAAGTAAAAAGATTAAAAAATAATAAAACTATTTTTTCAACTCGTATTTTCAACTTATCTCCCTAAGATTTTACTCAAACTTCGAGCGAGAGTACTCATTGGATGTAAAATTCCTCATCCAAGGATTACCCATGTTGCATACTTTCGATGGACCCTAATACATGAAAAATAAGAAATACATGAAGAAACATTATTACAATCACATTTTTCATGTATTTCTCATTTTTTGTGTAGCAGGGTCCATCAAAAGTATGCAACATGGTTACTCCTTGGATAAGAAATCAAATTACGCATCCAATGAGTGTTTTCACTCGAAATTTGAGTAAACCCATTGTGAGATAAGTTGAAAATACGAGTTGAAAAAATAGTTTTTCCTTTTTTCCCTCTAAAATTTGATGATGTAATCTAACCTTATTTTATTATTTCCACTATTATTTTATAATTTCCTTAGGAGGCCCATTTTAGATCTCAAATTTCCCCTAATGACATGCAACTCTGTACCTACAAGCAAAACCCGTTGTAGCTGCTAATCCCGATGTCCTCTTGCGCTTTTCTGCTTTTCCTTTGTTTTCTTGCTCCAAATCCCAAGTATGTCACACTCCTCCAAGAGTGCTCCAAGAAGTGTCCAAGAGTATGAGAGAGGGAGAATAGAATGAGAGCTCCAAAAACTGAGCAGACAAAAGCCATGAGCTGATCCTCAAAAGCCTTTTTATTAACGAGGCCTCTATTTTCTTCAATTTTCCATTATTTTCCTTCATTTTCCTCCTCACATGCAACTTGTGACTTTTCACCTTTTTTTTCTCTTATTTTCCATTATTTTCATAAATAAAATGTCAATAAATGTCTCATGCCATTGCCTTTGTCAATTTTCATAGTCATTTATTAATCACAAATGATCCTCATCACTATGTTTTTGCCCAACATTCAGCTTGGGATACGTGTCCCATGACCTTGGTTGCTATTTTTTTTTTATTAACTTTATTACATGGATTTTAACCAGGGCTGTTACACTTAGGTAGGTCCTTGCTATACCTGTGAAATCTGCAATATACATCACTTGTAGAACGGTTTAAGGCATGAACTATGCTTTCTGATTTGTCAATGAATTTGCATATCTGCAACTGATCCAAAATTAATTAAATAATTTTGTAAATTTATTAGTTATCAATATGAATCTAGAATAAGAACACTTTGCGTCTACTGACTACCCAATCATCCTTCAAAAGCACAACAGATTTGGCTAATAATATGTTAAATCTGCAAAACCTAATCCACTGATAAAACCCAAATTACTGGTCAGATCTGAATTAATAAACCCTAGATGTGTTCCTCTAGAACCTTTATTTTTATTAAAAGTCAAATCAGATAAAATTCTGCCCAATAAAGTACCAAATATGCAACGTCAAATCCTAATTTATGTTCATTAAGTTTTAGATCTGCAATGAATATGCCCCAGAAACTAAATCTGCAAATCCAAAACGTTAACTACTGGTAAAAAACAGATATAGCTTCAAATATAGAATAAATGTGCACAATAAACCCAAAATATGTAAACCTGAAACCCTAATACTGAGGCATTCAGATCAGAATACGAATCCTTACATTTGCTGCTCAATAAAACATAAAATATGCAAATTTATTGTAATCTTAAGTGCTGAAAACTAACCTCAAGTGACTAGTGCCTTCATCCTAACAGACTTTCATGGACTCATTAAACGCAAATATCTCCTTCAAGTGGTCGTTGACATAGCCTGTGCATCAAACTTCTCTTAGAATTAACCTATTTTGGCTTGGGCCAAAATTCTTCGACTATATTGCCCACCATTTGGAATTTCTATCCAATTCTCATTGTTTATGGATTCAACCGTTTTGTGCTATATTTCTTTTAATCTCCTATGCTTGTAGTGGAGTTTAATTATTTACCGGAGAATAATTTATTTTTGTATGAGAACAATGTGATTTTAGTATTTTACCCTTTTGAGATAGTTCAGAATCACTCCTGCTACAGATCTGAGGGTGCTTTAAAGGATCTACTTAATTTTTTTAAGCAAACATTTCAAATATCATACTAACAAAAATATGTTTGAAGTATAGATACAATAAGATATCATTGACCCTATCAGTTTCTCTTGAGAGATAGAAATTCAAAAGATTTTTCACCTAGTTCAAATCACAGAGATTTTATAATGTATATTTTGTAACTTGAAAGGAATCTTTTCAGATGATTTTCTTACTGAATGCTAATATTTAAATTCTTGAATTAGGTTCTTTCCAATACATTCACTCTGCGTTTTGTCGTGGGTGCCCCATTAACTGAACAAAGGCATGTTAGTGCTGCATGGAAAATACTTCAAGATCAGGCGGTCATTCTTCTAAAGAGTTATGAAATCTCCAAATGATTATGTTACTACACATGACTTTTTGCTTTTCTAAATTTATGGATTCAAATCAAATTCTTTAGTGACATATTTATTTTCGTGAATGATGATGGGATTGCATATTTATAGTTACCATTTTTGTTTCCACCATACCTTTATACAGTATGTGCAAATATTTGGATCACATGCAAATCTGGCTTCCACTAGCTGCCTCGTGATACCTTGTTATAAGATCATGGAGTTGAAACAGAACTAAACTACGCATCAACTTTACTGAGTCATGTTTTCTTAATTCTTTTTCTTTGTAACTCACCATTTTTGTTATCTTACTTGGGAGAGGGCTTACCATAAATCCCCTGGAAACTTTTCAAGCACCTTGATTATAAATAAAGATAGGCAAGTGTACAGGAGTATACATCGAACTATTAATTTTGGGTAGAGGTTTAAGACAGATTGGGGAAGGTAATGTGTAACTGCTATAATTCTTGGTGCATTATATGTTATAATATAATAATCTCCGTGAGAGATAAAAATATCAAACTTCAGGTTCTATTAATTGTGTATGAGCTTTAAAAATGTTGTGCGAATGGTTGAGATGTGTTTGAGATTTATCCATGCTTTCAATTAAGTGGTTGCTTGATTCAAATTTAATGCATATGAGACGTTTTATGACTGATTTCATTAATCCATTTAAAACAATCCACCTAGCAAAAATAAATAAATTTATAAAATCACCTAACAAAGCATTCCATCAACAAGCCAATTCTGATTTGCTAAAAGTGTGAACTCCTTCACTGCTTAACCACTATGCTCATAGCCAATGACTGAATGATTGAATGAGCTCACAAGCATTAGATTAGGAAGCTTGAAAACAAGAATTACACAACTTGAAAAATATGGTTTGAAAAACATAAACTTTCTTTGACTACTGATTGATGAATGAGTTGTTTGATTTCTACAATCCATCATCAACTCAAACATAAAATAAGAAGACAACATTAAATGACAAAGTAAACCTTCCAGAAATTCACTTTGGGATTAAAACCAAATATGAGAGACTTCATTGATGCAACACAATTGAATCTACAAAGTGGATCTAATTCTATTGTTCAATGAAATTCAAAGTTTGAGATTTGAACACCAATGAAGTGGACAAGGTAATGTATTCAAAGAGTTTCAAATAATTTTCATTATAGAAAAGCATTACACTAGGCATGTTTCAAAACATTAAATACGACTTAAAATAGTTGGAAAATCAAGGGAGATTAAGATATATGATGATTTTCTTTATCTTGATAATTATTTGTGAACTTTGTTGGTTTAATTGTTTTGTGTTCAATTTTCTTCATCAAACAATTATCAACCATGAAAGTCACAAAAACAGTAGACACCAAGATATAGATTCCATGCCAGGGAAAACCCGAACAATCAACTTCTTATAGAATCAGATCCAAAATGAGACTTTTCAATACCCAATGACCAAGACAAACCACCTTCTAGCTACAAGTCAACACTTCAAAAGTTCTTCTCAAGTCAATACCTCGAGATGTCTTCTTCTTTGGTCTTCACTCAGTATAATCTCAGCCTTCTGAACTATCACTGCACTTTTTCTCTACGAGTTTCGAACCTTCTGAATTATTACTGCAAATTTCGGCTTTCTGAAATGTTACAGTACCTTCTACTGTGCAATTTTCGGACCTCACTGTAATCTTCACTGCAATTCTTTGACCTCTGAAATGCTATTGTACCTTCGGCTTGTGGTTAGATGGGTAACCTTGGTATATGCAGACTTCTCTTACATGTTTCGGTTCTCCTTTCTTCTTGCTAGTCCTTCTATGCTCCTTATCAAGTGATCAAATTGCATATTATCTCTCCAAATGAATCTGAATTATCTCCTTTATATACTTGTTTTTACACGTTGAATCGTCAGGTAATGAGGCCGACTTTGTACTGCTTCTTTAGGCCGACTCACTTGTAGCTAGAGGCAAATTTGATTTTCAATATGACAATATACCCAAGAGGGTTTTATAAATGATGTTGATCTCTTTCGACTTATGAAAATTTCTATAGGCATGCAATGAATGCCTAGACCTATTTGACCATTTACTCAAGCATGAAACTTGTGCTTCAAATTAGAAGAAATTTCAGTCTAAAAATGATCTCCTAAAGAAAAATCAAGAAATTAATAAAAAAATGCCATGTAGATAATTTTTTTAATATTACTTTACTTTTATCTATATTCCAAAATATTTATTAACATAATATTTAATTAAAAAATTTAATATATTTTTCGAAATCCCTCAATATATGGCATTTTTGTTAAAATCACTGTCGATATATATTTTATATTTAAATTTAAATGTTTATATCTATTTTTTATATTTAATTGTCTATATTTTATATAACTATTGTTTTTGGTGTTTTTTAAACGACATTGTCTACTAAAGTCATAATTTCACTGGGAATATATTTTTGGGCTAGAATCCAATAATTATGTTTTTTTAACTATTTAACTATTTTATATTTAACTATATGTTCTATATTTTTTAACTATTATATATATTCTATTTTTGTAACTATATATTTTATATTTTTTCTAATTTGTTTTTTAACAACTTAACTATTTATATTTAATTATATATTTAATTTGTCCATATTTTTATATTTGTTTAACTATTTTACATTCAACTATAACTATATTTAATGTTTAACTATTTTATATTTATATTTAACTACTAATTAACTCTTTTATATTTAACCATAATTGTATTTTATTTTAACTATTTTATATTTAATTATAATTGTCTATATTTATATTTTATATTTATCTATTTATTTATATTTTATATTTAACAATTTGTTTTTATGGTTACTAATGTCAAATGGACCCGCATTTTTTATTTATATTTTTTTCACTAATATCAAGATTTGCATTGCATTAATAACTTTTTGATATTCTAATTCATATGGGAAAGGTAAGTAAATAACACTATTAAAAAAATGGAGTACCCAAATTAAAATAAAATATTTCACGAATATCCAGATTAAACAATTAAAAATTATTTAGGACATATACCTCTTTTTAAATTTAAAGGATTTTCATGGGTTTACATATTATGACATGGAAATTATGTGAAAATCTCATGGGCACTTTTAGGCTAAACCAACAAAAGCATGTAAATCATGAAATAATTTATATGTGTTTACTCGTCATAAGAACTTAACAAATCATATTATACCAAGCATCTATGAATTGAAAAACTAAAAGAATTTCAACCATGTCCAAGTGGCAATATTGTAAAGAAAATGAAGGCTTTTAATCTAAAGAAACAAATTACCATCACTGAGTATTCTTGTTATATTATATTTTAGAGAAAGAAAGCATTCATACTAACCTACACACCCAATGAATCAATCCAATAAATATTAAGGTAAATCATCCACTATAAAAAAACATAGATATGTAATGTAAAGATGAGCATTCCATTTTCTTCCATAAAAATTCAAAGAGATCGATTAACAAAATGCATTCATATAAACTTCCTCTTTGTTTAGGGTATGATTCTACCATAGAATCCCATGATACCTATAGTCTAGGCTAGGGCATGGTGCCACCCTTTGGATTGTGTTGATGAGGAAAGGTTTGTTGCTCATCGAGAATGGAAATCCTCAATAGAGAGGAATGTGGAACCAATAGCCAAGTGAGGTATAGATAAAACCAAGAATGCCCAACACATGATAAACCAAATTCAATATGGTGCATGCAAACATAAAGCAACAAATATGCAAAAGATTAAACATGTAACAAACTTGTTCAAACAAAAAATGTATAGACAAAACCAAGAATGCCCAACACATGATAAACCAAATTCAATATGTTGCATGCAAACATAAAGAAACAAATATGGAAAAGATTAAACATGTAACGAACTTGTTCAAACAAAAAATGTTGAAGACGCAAAGTTGAACTAAACCAACAAGAAGCATGTTGAACTAAATCTTAGCTATAACTTTAATTATAATTATATCGCATGCATATTTTATTAATGAAAAAATCCTTACCCTTTGGCCCAAAGGACTTCTTATATTACCAAATAATAAAAACTGAAGATGTTACATCAATTTTTATCGAAGAGATTTTTTTTAATAACACTTCAACTTTCATACAATAAGGATGATTATGTTGAGATTTTGAGTGTTGGGGTAGCTTCAAATGTGCTCTAGCTCCCAAAAAGTGTGGAGGAACTAGAGTACATGAGATCTCCAAGACCCACAAATGGATTTGAGAAATTCCATATGGTTTAAGATAAAATTAATTAATTAATATTTTTAATGAAGGACCCTAAGTCTAACTTAGGAAAATTAAAATATTAAAGGTGATTAATTTAAACATGTGATGGAAATTAATTAAGTCACACATATCAAGCTTTCTTTTAATCTTAGCCATTGAATCAAGATTAGATCACAAGCGTTGGTTTCCCAATGAGAAAAGTATAAGGGAAAGGCTTGGGGTTAGTTGGAGAACACACGGTGGCAAAGCGCTGAGACTAAGTTGGAATAGGGCGTGGTTTGCTAAGAATTTCCAAAAGTGTTTCAGCTGCAACAAGGGGTAGTATTAGCTAAGGGGATGATGTGATCCCAGAGCCAAGAGGAAGCAGCAGTCAGAGCAGCACAGAGGGAGCAACAATTACGCAGCAGTTGTGCAGCGCAAAGGGCTTTAGTGCTACGCAGGCCCAAAAAGGGCAAGGCAGAGGCATCAGG
The DNA here is from genome assembly GCA_034641835.2 of Pinus albicaulis. Taxonomy (NCBI): domain Eukaryota; kingdom Viridiplantae; phylum Streptophyta; class Pinopsida; order Pinales; family Pinaceae; genus Pinus; species Pinus albicaulis. The sequence continues at coordinate 20,584,912 of MU968551.1, forward strand.
AGGCCATCAGGGCTTACACAGGCCCAGCGAGGGCAACGTAGGGACTGTGTTACCCAGTCTGGGGTTACACAGGCCTCTCATTAGCAACACAGGGGCACCAGCAGGCTAGCAGAGCTGATGCAGAGGGCTTCAAAGTAGTGTTGGGGTTTCTGAAGACATAAAAAGGCTGAGTTCTATAAATCTCGTTTGAGGGTGTGAATCAGTCAATTTATCTGTCTCCATAACAAAGGTGTTATTGCAGATTTTTTTATTTCTATGTCGAGTTAACCAGTAAGGTGTCTAGATTTGTTGTGCTTAGAATCTACTTAATAATATAAACCCTCTAGTAGCCAGAAGATCAGTTTTCCCTCATTGGGTTTTTTCGGGGACAGTTGTCCATAAAATCGTGTGTCACTTTGTCTATGTGCATGTATTCATTTTAGATCTATATTTGTGAAGACTGTTAATGTGTTTACTTCGATATTAATGCTGAAATTTCAAATTAATAACTCGATTAAGTAGGAGAAGTATAACCAGATTTAACAGTAGGGTTTTTGAATAAGTAATATTCAGAAATTTTCACAGATTATGCCTCCATTGGAATCAATTTTTAAAATAATCTCTAAAATCTACATGGTAAAAAAATTAACATTGGCCTTTTCAATATTTAATATTTAACATCTTTCACTTGTTATATTTATACAATTTTAATTTAATGCTAACCTTATACTTCATATAATTTTCTAACATGAACTTTTTGTCTTATCACGTCGACAACTTTGTTATTATTTTTTATTTTCCTCATTCTTGTGGTCATCAATGTCATTTAAACTTTCACCTGACCTTGAATGTAGTTTTTACAAGAACCTAACTATCCATAATTTGAATCGAGGTCATCTTCACAAGTGATTTTACTTTTCATTAGACCACATCTTCATAGAATAAGCTTTCCAAATTAATATTAATCATGTATATGTTAAAATATAATTAGACCACATCTTCATATAATAAGCTTGCAAAATTAATATTAGTCTTGTATATGTTAAAAGATAATAGGAAGTGGATAAAATTGTGATGAAGAAACTATCTTCTACCAAAACACTTGGTAGTAGGAGGAATTCGTAAGGGATGTGGTCAATGGCCTAGCAACCAAGGTTTGACTAGAAAAGAGTGAGATCAAAACCTTGGTTGGAATTGACCCTAGAAAGATCATTGAGTTAACCAAACTTTGTTTGAAGACTTGGATATGAAAATTTATGGCATGTATTCTAAAATTAACCCTAAAATGTTGGAGTGTGAAAAACTAGAAGCCCCATGATGGATTTGATGTGTTTCTCTTGGGAAAGGACTATTCCTTCATGGTGTTTTCATTTTTGGATGAAAGGAACAAGATTTTTGAAGGGGTGTGGTTTCTTAATAGAGTTGTATAGTATATGAAATATTTGGCCACTAATTTACATCTTTATGTATTTTAGGTCCACCTAAATTTTCTACCTTTTAAAGTGTAGAATGATTTCTATTTAAAGAAAATTTGAGATGGCATGGGTTACTATATTAAGTCATCTCCATGGAATAGAAAGAGGGAAATGGATATTGATTCTCATATGTACATCATTGTTGAAATTAGCAAGTCAATTCCTAAAATATTTTATGTTAAAATTGGAGCCAAATTGCATAGATGAGGCCTATATTACATAGTATCTCATTTAATTCATCTAGTCTCTCATGAATATATCCATCTAGAAGGAAAATGTTTAAAGAATTCTTGAAAAAAAGCATGGAAATGGCTTCAAAATTTTCATCAAAAGTAACAAAAATAATGAATAAGGTTTGTAGCATGTTTTATAAAGCTTGTCCAAAAGTCTCCAAAGAACATATGAAAGATAATTTAGAGTATCTTGCTTCATATCAATTTGATATTTGACCTAATAAGAGGAGAATCTAGTTAAATCTTATCTCTCTATCTTTAATGGTTCTCTTAATGAGATTTCAAAGAGTTTGGGTATTAGACACCCAAATTCTTTCCCCTGATATTCTCCCTCTCATTTCCTTGTGTAAGCACTCCCCTCTTCCTAAGGACAAGGATGGTACTCTAGGAGAGTTAGGGATCTAATCTTAGTATTCAAGATCAATATCCAAGAAAATCATCCCCAAATGTACCAGAAAGAGATCCATAATTTTCAACATGCCAACTCTACTTAGCACTCATTCAAGGGTTAATGAATTGAGCATGGTCAATGAAGAGCTCTTGGCAGGAAATTAAAGGCGGAGAAATTGCATAAATAAATTTAATTAAACATTACAAATGAATCCTAAATGCATCTCAAGGAATATTTCAAATAGGGAAAGAAAGCAAATAATCTATTGTAATGGCATATTCTCCACATTTTCTCACTATTAACATTATTTGGAGTGTTATATTGTGATTATGAGCTATAGATAAGGTCAATCTAAAATCCTTTATGTGGGAACATAATTGTGCTTAGGAAGGGTGCCCTATCTTGAGATGTATATAAATATATAACTCAAGATTCATTTTGTATCATTGTCATTTTATGAGTTGTTGCTCTAATATAAGTTTTAAGTCTACAAGGAATTATAAAATATGTTGTTTCTCTCTATATTTTTTTATTTTATTTGAATGGGTTTGTTACCCTAAAAAATGCATTTTTTTTTCACATTTTCATGGGCCTTTCTTCTCTCACAAGTTTAGTTGACACTTGGAGTTTAGAAGAAATCACAAGTTATAGGAAGAGTGTAGCAACAAAACTAGTAGGTTTGTTGGCTTAATAGCAAAAATATGCAAAAGGTATTTAAATAATAATATTTTATTAAAAATGTATATGATAAGATATAATAAGATGATTGAAAGTTACAATGAGGCCCTGCTTTTATACCTATGCAGGTGCCTTTTCACGAATGGGCATGTCTAAAAGACATGCCTTTTCAGTTAACTAACAACTACTTAACATAATCACTATTTGATTAGTTAGTAATTATATTTATTCTATTTATTCTATTTTATACAAATTATATTTGTTACATTGCCTCTTCCTTCAGAAGCTTTGTCCTCAAAGCTATATTTGTCCTCAAAGCTATATTGTTGGCAATCGTCTTCATCTTGTGGTTGTCATATCGGCATATGGGACCAAATTTCACTGATAACTCAGCATGTATAATTCTCCAGTAATGCTTTCTTGAAACTGGGTTCTCTAATTTTTATTTATTTATTTTTTATTATTTTTTTTATTTATAAGAATAACTTTATTATTGAATAAAGTTACATTATATATATATATATATATATATATTATAATTATAATTTATATATATTATAACCTTTTAATTATGATTTTAATTAAATCGAATCTGTTCTTTAAACGTCACACCTTACCGTTTTGTAATGTCGATCGTTGTTTATTTTTTTTTAAGTTGATCTGGATTAGCACGAGGCACCCGCAGCATTTTAATCGCCTCCGGCATTAATGGATATCTAGGACACTGCCGTCGACAGGCGTACGAACGTATCTGTTCCACCTGAGCCTCTATGGAGTTACAGAAAAAATAGCGCTGGTTATTCAGCAGGTGCCGTGAAATACACAGAATACAAGACTTGTGGTTGCATGGAATAAATAGTGTGTCAATTTCACAGGCATAGTAGATGCAGCAAGTTTCTCCATCCTCTCTGTTTGAATTTGATATTTGTCTATCCACCTTTGATTTCGATTTGACATTTTCTACAAAGCACTTCATTTCAACTAACCTCGCCAGAGAAGAATCCCCTTTGAAAACACTGACCCAGTTATTTTCCAGTAAATACTGTAAATTGGATTCGACCTATGGTGAGCAATCTATATTTGCGAATGTTTGCGTCAAAACATCTGTACACCATGATATGATGATATAGTTTTGTCTGTGAGGTTCAAAATCATTCCTACCAGGGATGCCAAAATCATTCCCCGATTTATGTTTTCTAAAGATTGACCCTGTTGTTTGAGTGTATTGTCAAAAAGTTCAGCATCTGCAGTCGGGGTTGTATGATTTAGCAAAAACACAATTAATTTAGTCAACCTTATCATATTTGTTTCAGAAATTAGAGAATTGTTTTGCTCGTCTATACACGTTTTTGCCTCTGCAATCTCTAGAATTTGCCACCGTAAATGATTTATCTAGGCCTGTTTCACCGCTTCCTTGGCGGAGAATTCAACATTCTTTTTTACAGACTCCAGATCTGTTCTCAAATCCCATAATATGCTCTTATAGGAATTTTTTTCATCTTTCATTGTTGCAATCTTTGTGAGGGTCGAAATTTTGCCATCTCTCTCTTCGGTAGACTTGGAAATTAGTTTTTCTTCATCTTTGCCCTGGGAATTGTTTTCTATCTTCGAGATTTTTTTCCACCTGCGACTTTTGCGTCTGCCTTGTATTATCTTGTTGAACAGCAGGATGGAAAAACTGGAAATGAAATAAAGAACAGGAATCTGGATTTCTTCCCCTTCAAGAAAATCCGTTGGGAAATCCACTGGGGCAACCCCTAACACTACCAAAGAAAATATCTGCGTACTATATGTACCAGTTTGATCATATGCATCAATTCCTTCAGTATCTAGAAGCAAAAGATTGTATTCAGTTCCATCAATTGCAGTCCTCTTCAATGGATCGCTCCACATCCAAAGACATGTTGTACACTGAAGGAACATAATATTAGAGTGGGAACACCATATGGAGCTTTCTGGGACATATTCTGAATTATTGACAAAATGGAACAACTTGTGTAAATGTGGAGAGTATTTTGATTTCATAAGTGGAAGCGATTGATTATCCCTTTTACTAGCTTCATAATGCTTGGCTTCTTGATTATTGTGCATTGCTTCTAAATCAAGTGATGCAAGGGAGTTTTCAAAACCTGATAAGGAATTGTACTCTTCATTACTACTCTCGTAAATATGATATCTAGGTTGTCTTTGCCCAGCCGGTGGACCATTTTTGGACGCTTTTGACATTACTCCTTCAAACTCCCTTTTATTTTCAACTATTCCATATGAGTTTCCTAACCTTGTGATTGAACTATATCCATTATCAAGACTAGCATTATGTCCAGAAAAAACATCGCTAATGGTTATCTCATTTTTCTCAAAACCAACTTCTGTTTTAACCGGTTGTTGTACATTTGTTAATCCACTGGTTTTTTGAGAAACTTGTAGAACATCAACTTGATGAGGATTTTCTTGAGAAGCTTGTACAATAGTCGCATGATTGGAATTTTCTTGCAACAAACCCCCAACAAACCAATTTTCTCGTGGTCGGGCCCCACCAAACAGAGATTTCCTGTTCTTTTCACGCTCCTTTAATACAATTTCTCATGGTCGGGCCCCACCAAACAGAGATTTCCTGTTCTTTTCTCTACTTGCTTCAAGTTTCTCAACAGGCAGTGAGCGAGGCTTCAAATTTAATTTTGGTCACTCAGTAGATTGGTTTTCCTTCTCGAAGTCAGATGCCCCCGAGATTTTTACAGTTTGAGAAGTAGCGTCCAACGGCTTAGATCGCGGGAGAAGCTTTAACTTGGGCCGCACCCTAACATCAGATTGCGCCTGAACACAAGTATCTGTGACATTTGTAGCAAGAGCATGGTTATTTTCAACCAATGGTGGTGTGCGGCTATTAAGAAGGCTGGATACACGAGCATCTTTTTTTGTTTCCTTATTGTTGCTGTCATCTTCTCTATTATGGATTACTGCGTAAATTTTTTTTAAACGGGTTGTGACTTTTGCACATGAATTTTCTAATTGCTAAAGCTTTTCTTGAATTTTTTTTGTCTTTTCATTTTCTTCAGGGTCTTCGCATAACGGCACATTGTATGGTAAACAATGTTCCTGGGCTTGTATACTACGTTCATAAGCTTGTAAGACGATGTTGTGCGACATGGCTCTGATACCACTGTAGCAACAAAACTAGTAGGTTTGTTGGCTTAATAGCAAAAATACGCAATAGGTATTTAAATAATAATATTTTATTAAAAATGTATATGATAAGATATAATAAGACGATTGAAAGTTACAATGAGGCCCTGCTTTTATACCTATGCAGGTGCCTTTTCACGAATGGGCATGTCTTTTAGACATGCCTTTTCAGCTAACTAACAACTACTTAACATAATCACTATTTGATTAGTTAGTAATTATATTTATTCTATTTTATACAAATTATATTTGTTACAAAGAGACATAGGAGGTATTGATGGAAATTCTTTTTGGAGAGACTCCACCACGAGGCTCAACTTGTGTGCACTTGACAGTGATTTGGAGCAATGGTTACATGGGTTACACTCTTTTTCTACATCATCAATGAGGAGCCTTCTTCCTTTCATTACACCCAAAATATGAGAACACATAGAATAGAGGATGTGAGAAAGCAAGAAACCCTAAAGGATTAAAACTCTACGTCAAGAAGTACCCATGGTATGATTTATAGTGAGGCCAAGACCAAACGTAGACCCAAAAAGGGAACTCTCTACATTGTAAGAGGTCCATAATATGTCATGTGGCATGGCTAAGACTAGAGGGGCAAAACACCCTACCTTGGAGGAAGCTCAAGGCATAACAAGTGGGGAAGAAAAAATTTAAAGAAGGAATTCTTTTTTAGAGTGATAGCATATGGTGTTAAATGCATTTGGATGGTCAAATAAGGGTCATTTGATGTGGAGTGCTCCACTCCATAGGAAAAAAGAACATTTGGTTGCTTATGCATGAATGTAACCCCTTTGAGAAGGATGTTTTGTCCAAGAATCCATTTAAAGCATATTAAATTGACTTTATGGGGTATTACGCATTATTTGACTTGTATTACACATATTTGGATGCATTTTCCCTCTTTGAGGAGAACTTTTAGGGGAAATTATGTAACACACCACCCCACATTTACTTTCTTTTACAAACTCTCGAGGGTAAACATGCGTTGAGAGTTACTATGCATGACCCAACATCCAAGTTCCAATTATGGAAGTGGGGCCTAGAGTCTTGAAACTTTACTACAACCTTCATGGGACACCTGGTCACCCAAATGTTAGACAACACCCACTAGTGATCCCTCCTTGAGATGAAACTTTATTTTACCTTACTTTACAACCCAGTCGCATGCATGCCAAGTTGTGCATGCGCCCAGAAGGCTCCAATCGCATGCACAAGGTGCCTTCCATGTAGCTATAGCGAAAATTCCCCAGTTTTGTGTATGTGACTAGAAGCTCTGTTCTGGATTTTTAGGCTAGTCTGAAGGCCACTATCCATATCCACGCAGAACTTTCCATAACTCTTTCATTCAGCTACAGGAACCTCTAGAATCAATTTATAGGCTGTCATCATACTCGATATTACAAAACACCTAATAGTCATATGCGCAAACACTCTGTAGGCAAGGTACCTGTAGCTCATAAATATATATTTTTTCACTGATTCAACAAGTTCATCAGAGAATCATCAAGAAGGCTTGTTGCCCTATATTAACAGTTGCAACAACATACATTAGCTCATGCATTCATATAATGTAACCCAGAGCCCATAAAACCATGGGATAGATCCATAACAAAAGCACGTCATATAATGAGAAATATACCATGCATGTAACCAACATTTAACCAAAATGGAACCGTTACAAACCAATCATAAAATCATACACAAAATTAGAAGTTGTTCCCATTAATCGCAATAAGAATCAACACATAAATACATATGCAAATGCCAACCAAGTTAGGGACTTCCACATACCACTCAGCCATAGTTTGGGTTGAACAAAATATTTCTTCAGTCGATCACCCATGTGCCATATTCCAAGCATGAATGTGGGATCTCATGGAATAAACCAAATACAACCAAACAGGGACTCCATAAGTTAAACCACCTCTACCCTCAAGCCACATTGATCTCACCTAAACTGGTCCAGAGATCACCAAACCAACACAAGCTTAGATGCCTCAAAATTTCTTCACCATACATAGAGGAATTTTCTTGTCTCCACCCAATTATCAAAGGCTTCCCAGAGAAAACCATCTCAACCCCAAACCCTTGGGACTTCCCTAAGACCACCTCACCCAAATCCAAAATCTTCTGAAAATCCAAAGTTCAATCAAGAATAAATCCCAACACACTATGGCTATCTAGGAAATGGAAAGGAAAATATGAACAAAATGTCAATACAAGCGATCCCATGACAATGAGAACAAAATAATAATGTAAACCAAGTGCATGCACCATGCATTCAAATTTTAGCAAGGAAATCACACATGAAATATGTTACTTGCAAAATATTCCTATTGTAGTTTCTCTTCAAATATTTTCCATGTTCTCCCTTGCTTTTCCTTGTTTTTCCTATTCTTTCTTGTTTCCAAGTGATCTCTTCTCTTGTTGTAGTGCTCTCTCTCCTTCCTCAAATGTTGAGAAATCTAGGGCAACTAGATTAGGTGATCTCTTACTTTGAAAATTTCTTGTGATGTATTTTTACTTTACTTGGTTAAATTTTTCCTTCCTTTATTATTATTAGTGTTCTCTATCATCAAACAACTACCAAATCATAAATAAAAATGAGACAATAGGACACAAGATGTAGGAGATTATTCAAGGCCAAAACCTCTCTAACTGAGAGGAAAACCCATCAGAATTCTTCACTTCTTATAGAACTTCAATTGACAAATTCCAAGACCTATGACCCTTGACCAGGACCCTCCAAGACCAAGTCAACTTTTTCCTTCTTGAACGGATTCCGACAAAAAAATTCAAACTTGCAGCAACAACTTCAACCTTCCAGCAATAACTTCGACCCCAACAACAATTTCTGCAATTTCGACCTTGTTGCAACTTCGACCTAGCAGCTTCATAGCTTCGACCTGTTGATATTTTGTGGTAGCATCGGGTGTGCTCTAGCTCCTAAACTTTGTGGAGGGACTGGAACACATGAGATCTCCAAGACCAAGAAAGCATTTGGAGAAATTCCATCTGGTGTAAAAGTAATTCAAATAATTAAATTTTCATAATGAGGAACCTAAGTCTAACTTAGGGAAATTAAGAAATTAAAGTGAATTAATTTACACATGTGATGAGAATGTTTCAAGTGACGTGAATCAAGCATTCTTTTAATCTTAGCCATTGATTGGAGATTAGATCTCGGTCGTTGATTTTCCAACGAGAAAAGTATAAAGGAAAGGCTTGGGGTCAGTTGGAAAACACACACACAGCGGATGCACTAAAACTAAGTCGAAATTCTGCAGCGAGGTTTGCTAAGGATTTCTAAGTGAGTTTGCAATGCAGTGAGGGGCAGATATCGGCAAGGGATGATATGATCCAAGGCCGAGAATACAGCAGTAGAGAGGCATCATCGTACCAGGCAACCTAGAGGCCAATAGGAGGGACGCAGAGGGTGACACAAACCCTTCTGGGTGACGTAGAGGCAACACAAAAGCCTTTAGAGTGACACAGGGACAGCCTGTGTTGCGTAGAGGCTATGTTGGGCTAGAGGGGTTGACGCAATTGTAGGAAGAGTTGCACTGAGGGTTCCAGTGGGCCAGAAAGGGTTCATTATCTGAAAATTTTGATTGAGGGTGTGATTCAGCCATATTTTCTGTCTCTGAGTGATAAGGTAAAATTGTCGTGTATTTTCTTTGTAGGGAAAACCATTTCTGGTGCCCAGAATGTTGTATTTAGATTCTGCATAATAATAAAACCCTCTAGAGCTTCTACATCGGGTTTCCCGCATTGGGTTTTTCCGGGGACATTTATTCAAAAAATCTGTGTCATTTGTCATAAGTGTGTGATGTTCAGTAAATGATATGTATTTGTGTAGGCTGCTATTTGTCTTTATTTCGAAGTTTTTCTAAATATTCAATTAAATAAATTGTGTAATAAATCAAGTAGGAGAAGTAAATCAATAGTTAGCAATAGGGTTTTTGTATTAAGGATTCAAAAATTTTCACATGGTATTAAAGTATTGCAGATCAAGTTGAACCATCAACAAAGCGGCTGAAGATATTTGCTGCAGGAAGGGCAATTGAAGCAACACTGATCCGGAAGAAGGCAATGCAACACCATAGGGACAACAGACCCTACAAGGGTGACGCATAGCCAGTCTGTTGACGTAGCTCCAGAGAGGTGATGCAGAGCTAGCCTGCTCATGTAGAGGCTGACATAACACCAGGAGAAGGACGCCGAGCCAGTCTACTCATGCAGCACCATAAGGGTGATGCAGTCTGAGTTGGTGAGTCACTGTGCAGTTTTCCGAGGTCAGAAGTGCAGTTTTTGATCTTTAGAAGTCGCTAGTGTGGCATAGTTTCTTTCGGTGCAGAACAGTGCCTAGCAAATGTGACAAAAGCAGGAGGAGAATAGTCGCTCAGCGAATTCGTGCCATACAAATCTAAGATTTGATTAGGAGGGTCGTAGAGGACTAATTCAGGATATTTGGCGGAGGATTTCCAAGAGGGAAATCAGTTGTCAGAGGGAGCAGCTACTCGAGAGGGTTTCTATCGCCAAGAAACCCATATTTGATCTTCTCTTGAGTATTGAAGCAGTAGAAGGGAGAGGAGTACCCACTTCGACAGGTTTTTTGAGCTAGATGGCCCTGTACGGACTGCGTGATCAAGATATGTTGGACGGTGTGTCCAACTTCGCGATCTAGAAGGCCAAAATCTTGTCAATCCTCAAGAAGTACGGCATCAGAGACCACGCAAAAAATGTCTCAGTTGTGCTGACCGATGTGGTCGCTCTTAAAAAGTTTAACGAGAATCAGGCGCAGACAAAGCACTTGATCATGGACGGGGTGAAGGATCACACCATCACACACATTTCCGAGAAGAAGATGGCAAATAATGTGGATAACATTGACCACGTTGTATTAAGGCAGCTCTGTCCAACATAAGATGCTTCTAGAGAACCAGATGAGGATGTTCCAGATGCATAAAGGGGAAGAGATCAATCCATTCCTCTCCAGATTGCAGACTATCTGGGATCAGCTGATTGCCATGGGGGCAACTCCGGATGAAGGGCTCTTGGTAAGGACTGCCCTCAAGGCAATCACTGATGAGTGGGAGACCTTTTTCCAAAGCATTTTGGGCAGAGCACAACTCCCTAATTTGGGTGACATGTGGGCTATCCTTCGACAGGATGAGATCCGGCGGATGGCCAAGAGGGAATTCAATAGTGGAAGTAGCAAAGTAAAGAAGGAGGAGGAGGAGGATGCAACCCTTACATCAAAGGAACGACGAAAACATGGGAAGAAGAAGAAGTACCTATTAAAGGTCCAATGCTTTAAATGTGGCGAACTTGGACACTTCGCCAGCACTTATCCTAAGAGGAAGGATAAGGAATATTATGATTCCAAGGCAGCAACAGCTAGAGGGGATAGTGGTAGTGAGTATAATGTGGCAATGAGTGCTCATGTGCCTCAAGAGAAGAGACAGGGCGATATTGATCTATAGAGTAGCTACAGATGGGAAGGCAAGATCCTTGAGGTGCCCAGAATCTTGGATCACATATGAGCTATGGGAGCCTTAAGACAGTAACAGGATGACTGGAGCAGCAGGTGCATAATATTGCAGTGAAGCAAAGGAAGAGTTGGGATGTTGTAGATTGGAGCAGCGTAGTCCAGTGGCAGCAGCAGCGAAGAGGCTGATGCGACTTGAGTAGCACAGAGGGGTAGTGCTTACACAGTGCAGAGCAACAATAGAGCAGTGGCTTCAGAGAGACAGTGCAACACAGTATCCAAGGGAGCTTTAGTGATGAGATGCAGCTCGACTGACTTGTTTGTCAATAAATGAGTTGCAATGAAGTAGTTGGCAACATGATGTAGTGATTTGAGAGGGAGTTGCAATACATATGTTTCAGTGTCAATGACAGAGACATGGGCAGCAGAGCAGTGGATTAAGGGCAGCAAGCCAAGCATCAGCGCAGAGACCAATGCCAGAGATCAGGGCAATGCTTCAATATGGAAGTATTTCTAGACCACACTCCTCACTAAGAGGGAGTGTTGAGATTTTGGGGTAGCATCGGGTGTGCTCTACCTCTGAACTGTCCTTTGGCCACAGATCTTCAATGATGTCTCCAAAACACTACTGCTACAGAAGTTTATTTTGTTACCACTCAATCCAGGGTCAAAGGTCTCAAAACATCTCAATACAAACTTTAGCAAGTCAAGTTTCCACAAATGTGAGTTTTAGTGACAAGCTATAGGTCTATGCTACATAAATGGTAGAAATTGCAGTTTTGAGGTGGTTGGATGAGAAGTTACTTTGTTGTATACAAGTCCATATTTTTTTTACTCATATTCGAGATACATTCCTACCACAAGTTCATGAGTCTTTCTGCTACATATCTGAAGTGTTTATTCGACCACAAGTCTGAATTAGGCTCAGGTTTGAAGTGTTATCTCAGGTCCACAAAGCCAATATTACAGGGAATAATCCATAGGTCGAGAGCCTCCAACTGTAGGTCTATAATAGGCCTTCCATAGGGCCGAGTTTTAGTCCTATAACAGGTTTAATTTTTAGAACTTACGAGGCCAAAATTGTAGGCTTTTTAAGGGCCAAACTGCAGGATATTTAACTGTCGAATTGCAGGCCTATGTTAGCCTCTTCCTACTCTTTAAATTTTCGTCGTCCTTAGTGTTTTGATGTCATTATTCGTCTTCCCTTTTTGTACTTTCTTGACTAAATTGGTGAGCTGGAATGGGGAGAATTCGAGATATATTTATAGTATTTTGACACAATTGAAGGGACACAACTATTGGAGGTTTCAAGTAGGCCAACTTGTGTAGGCTCAAGTAGGCTTGCCAAATTAACATTTTTTCACTGCAAAAATTAATTTCTCTTCAACGATTAGGAATTATGGGGCATGTAAGTACACGTTAGAAAGCTCTTGGAGGCTTCTACAAGCTAATATAATTATCTTCCCAAGAAATTACTTCTAATGTTGACAACCTTATTTTTTTTGTCGTCATATATGTAATATTCCCAATTTTTCCACAAGATAATTGGAATATTAGAGTTCTTAATAAAATTAATTAATTAGGTAAATAAGAAGGTGGAGGGACCCACAAACCCAAAATATAAATAAAATCCACTTTTGATGTATGTATGTGGATATTTCAAATCTAGATCTACATAATGGAGTAGTGGAGCAACTACTTAATGTGAAAGGAGTGGAGATCATGTCTCATTAATGAGAAAGATCATGCAGGTTGAAGTAGTCAACTAAGATCTTGGAAGGAATCAAATGTAAGATCATAGAGAATTTATGATGAGATGATGGAGGAAGTAGTGCATTAATGCACACATGATGGAGAGGGTGATAATTACATTCACACATGATGGATATCATGGAGAGACAACGCAGTCAACATGGAGACCTATGTCCACATGTACAACGCAGTTATGAGGTGGGCCAAGGCATGAGAAGGTTCACAAAATATATAATGAAGATGAAGGAAACATAGAAGGGAGGCTTTGGATTATTGATTTGTGATCTGTTTAGATCTGGATTTTTCATTTGACATTCCATGCACTCTTATGTCGTTTAGCTAATTCTGCAGTGTTGTTTAGCACAGGTTGATCCTGAGCGGGAATCCCGCCTCTTTCCTTGAGTGACCTCTAAGGAAGAGTGTTTGCACTACATTCATCATCAGGCATTGGTGCCATATTGTTCCTACTTTCTGCAGAACATCCATATTCAGAAATTGCACATTTCTGAAGACGAGTTTGAGAGGAGGAGGTTGTCCTTCAATATTTCAATTGAGGAACCGATGAAGGATTCATCCTATCACCTTGAGCTTCAATATCAGCCTTCCAGTGCTTCAGATCTATATCAGGTGTCAGGCCATTCATCATTCATCTCCCAGCAACAGCATTTCCATCAGGAATTGCACGGTCCAGTCTTGTAGATCCAAGGGAGAAGGGAAGTTGCTAGCATTTCAGCTAGTAATCTAGTGGAGGACCATTCCTGCACATTGTATGCATTATTTCCATCAGTTTTGAGCTTCATAGCCATATTTTGCAGTAGGCTAGATAGCCTCCTTCCTTTACATCGCAGCTTTTATGAGCAGTTGTGTAGCAGCAGTTGCAATCTTCAGAGGACGATTGAGGAGCTATATCTTGAGCTTCTAGCTCTAAGATCTAGTGAAGGGATCAACCCTTCAAGATTAGATCTGATCTTGTGATATATTGCAACCATCTATTTTTCAGATCCAGCTTCAGATCTGCATACCCAGCATTTGTATAGTGAAACCCCAAGAGGGTGATTTTCTTAGATTGATAGATATGAGAAATCCTTTCTGGGTTATCTTCGGTTGCCATCATAGAGCCCGGATCTAGAATCTTGGCATCATCAGAGCTCCAGATTTTCGTAGATCTGCATTTCCCTTTTCGGTCAGCAGTTATATTTACATCATCTGCTGAAGGGACAATGCAGTATTTGCTTCCAGCAGCTCTCCAGTTACACAGTGCTTGTTGTAGCATGTTTGCAGGTTCATTCTAGGCCATCTCTTTAGCTAGATTACCTCATATTTTGTACATTGTTGTAACTGAATCTTCTCCTATGAATAAAATGGCTCAGCTATTCTGTCTATATCTGTGTTGATCATAAACTTACATGTACATTTTCTGTGTTACAAATATTGTGTTTGTGTATCAATGCATTATTCCATTTTGGGATATTACAGTGGTATCAGAGCATGATCTTTGGCTCAGCTTGTGGACATTTTGACAACATATGAAAATCAGATAGTAGAGATCTACTATAATGGAGGGATTAAGTTTTGCTTCATCTTCCTTTAGATCTATGAAGGATCTCTCCACAGAGGTCAATGCAACAAGAAGAGAAAGGAAAAGAGAAACCTCAAGAAGGTTTCAAGATGAAGAAGGTCCCAACCCTTATTTTCAACAAAAAAGAAGACCGGAGAAGCAAAGAGATTCACATTATTCCACTAGATCCACTTTCTTTGAGAAAGAGGATTGGCCTGAATATGATGAAGGCTCAGGGCATGAGACCCTAAGTGAATATATGTCTGAATTTTCTAGAGCATTGAAGTAGAATCTCTCTCTCCAACAATTTTTGTAACTCAAAGAAGAAAGGAGATCCAGAAGCAGCAATAGAAGAAAGAGACATATATTCTTCTTGCCTACATTTGATGGATCTTCCACAGGCACCTTGAGGGCTTGGAGGGAAGAACTATATACATTCTTTCTGAAGTATCCTATATCAGAAAGAGAGGCTGTGGATTTTGCAACGCTGCACCTAGAAGGTGAAGCAAGAAATTGGTGTTTCAGTCATGTATCACACATGGAAGTGTCTGCTTATGTAGATTTTATTCAAAGATTGAAGAAGAGATATGGTAGGAAGGAACCAGAGACATCTCGCATAGTGACATCTCCCATAATCAAGGAGATAGTACATGAAGATCTAAAATAATATTTCCTCATTATCACTCAGGAGGAGGAGACTCTACCGCCACCAGCTACAAATGTACTTACATCAAGAGGAGGATCACTTTCATTTTTGCAAGATGGCCTTGAGTTCTTGAAATTTGGAGCCCCATGCGTTACTCATGAGATGCATGATGAGGAGGAGACAAATACCAACGCTGGTACATTTGTAGAGATGGATCCATTACTCTCACCAGCGGTTGGAGGGACTATTGTTCTGGTTGGAGGAGCTTTTGTGATCTGGAAAGAGGTTCCAACACATCAGTTGATCCAAGGTATGCATCCACTTCCATTTCATATTGTTTCAGTACCTCTTATTGAAACTTATGGGGACTTGCCATCAGGGCTATTGCATGACCAAGGGTTAGAACAACATGTTGATTTGGAGTAGCATCATATCACTGCGTAGAGGACCCTTGATTTAATCAAGGAGGAGATGAAAATCTATCCCAGTTTGTCATTGATGAACCACATTCAACCCTTTGATTTGAAGTGTAGAGTTTCAGAAGATGGTATGAGTATTATCCTATGTACAATAGTTGGCTATGAGTTTAACATTGTGCCTTTCTTTGAGACAGCACATGTACCACCTTGCAGATCTACAATGCTATTAATAAGCAGTAGTGAGAAGAAGAGGAACCATTCCTTATGGGAGAAATCAAATGGAAGCTTCATTCATGAAGCAATGGGGGATAAGATGACATATGGTAGACATCCTCAGACGAGGAATATTTTCTCCTTTCTAGATGACACTTTCTCAATGAGCATCTCACAGCTCAAAGAGAAACTTCTACCTGCAGCAGATCCAGAACCTTATTGGTTTTGGAGGGCCATTGATGAGAATAATATTTCATGGAGGGGTCTCTTTGGAGGTGCACTTCAACATATTATGGAGTGCAAAGTTCTTCAACAGTTTGAGGAGGTTGGTGTCCTACAATGGGAGGATACCAAGTTTTTGAGAATAAGATCCATCATCCTCATTGGGATGAATGATTGATGATATGGAGCAAGGGGTTGCCAAACGAATTTCAGATCTATGATACAGGGTAGCAAGAAGCATGACTGAGCTGGTTGCTCTTGGGTGAGTATGGTTACCACCCAATGGATCATATTTTTCTAATTCATGCCTTGCACATCACTGGAATAATGCAGAAGAAAAAGGCATGGTTACTTTGGTTGTTGATGAAAGAGTTTGGACATCACATGATATATCTTATGTCCTTGTATTTACTCTTTTTTGGGATATGTCTCATGTCTTTACATGTATTTCTGTTTGAGATATATCTCATGTTCATGTATGTACTTGGGATTGGGAGAAAGCATAACTCTCACATGATGTGGCATAAGGGTACTTGTTTGTATTATGTTGATGAGACATCTCACATGTCCATTACTATATTGTTGCTCCATGAATTGCATCATGATGATGTAAGGTCACAGGTGGCAGCAAGAATCCTTGTTGCTATCATTACTATTAGGAGAGTATGGATTGAATTCTTCCCATACATTTCATGACATTGTTGGAGGATGGAAACAAGAGGCCTTACAACATTGGCTTCTATTGGGGGATTATGGTCATTGTACATGGTATAATGATGATGTGATGGGGCAACAAGATGCCTTATTAAGGTGGCTTCTCTTGAGAGAATATGGCCACTACATTTGGTACAATGATGATATGGTATGGCAACAAGATGCATTTTTGCGGTGGCTTATATTGAGAGAGTATGGCTCTCATATCTATATTGATGCAGATTTGGCATGGAAACAAGAAGCATTGTTGCGGTGGCTTCTTTTAAGAGAGTATGGCTCTCTTGTTTTTCATGATGATCTAGCATGGCAGCAGAAGGCTTTGCTGTGTTGGTTGTTATTAGGAGAATATGGTTTGACATTGTTCATGTTTTCCCATGTCTCTACTTCTTGTTTTTCACTATGTTGATGTGATGTTTGATTCCTACATGGCCAACAGGGCTAATGATGTGATCATTGATAGATGCAATCTACTCTATGTATCATGGGTTGGAGAGATAGTTCATGAGTTGTGACTTTCCACTTTGGGAATGAACCACTTCATCTTATGTATATCATGTGTAGAGGAGATCTTTGGTCATCATATGGTTGCCATTTGGAGATTCATTAATGAGGATGGGTATCTAACTTTTCAGTTAAAGGCCATTCTAGACATTCTAGAGAGGCAGCTTTGGAGATGGACATGCATAGAACATTGTGACAGATGGGGAGGCCTTCCACATGAGGATGCTATTTGGAAGGAGGACGTTTGTTGTAGCCTCCACTTTTGCAGTTGCTTGAGGACATGCAACATTTTTTGGGGGAGGAGTGTAATATTCCCAATTTTTCCACAAGATAATTGGAATATTAGAGCTCTTAATAAACTTAATTAATTAAGTAAATAAGAGGGTGGAGGGACCCACAAACCCCAAAGATAAATAAAATCCACTTTTGATGTATGTATGTGGATATTTCAGATTTACATCTACATAATGGAGTAGTGGAGCAACTACTTAATGTGAAAGGTGTGGAGATCATGTCTCATTAATAAGAAAGATCATGCAGGTTGAAGCAGTCAACTAAGATCTTGGAAGGAATCAAATGTAAGATCATAAAGAATTTATGATGAGATGATGGAGGAAGTGGTGCATTAATGCACACATGATGAAGAGGGTGATCGTTACATTCACACATGATGGATATCATAGAGAGACAACACAATCAACTTGGAGACCTATGTCCACATGTACAACGCAGTTATGAGGTGGGCCAAGGCATGAGAAGGCTAACAAAATATATAATGAATATGAAGGCAACATAAAAGGGAGGCTTTGGAATATTGATTTGTGATATGTTTAGATCTAGATTTATCATTTAACATTCCATGCACTCTTATGATGTTAAGCTAAGTCTGCAGTGATGTTTAGCACAGGGTGTTACCGAGCGGGAATCCCACCTCTTTCCTTGAGTGACCTATAAGGAAGAGTGTTTGCACTACATTCATCATCAAGGATTGGTGTCATATTGTTCCTACTTTCTGCAGAACATCCATATTCAGAAATTTCATATTTTTGAAGATGAGTTTGAGAGGAGGAGGTTTTCCTTCAATATTTCAGTTGAGGAACCAGTGAAGGATTCATCCTATCACCTTGAACTTCAAGATCAGCCTTCTAGTGCTTCAGATCTATATCAGGAATTAGGCCATTCATCATTCATCTCCCAATAACAACATTTCCATCAAGAATTGCACAGTCCAGCCTTGTAGATCCTAGGGAGAAGGGAAGTTGCTAGCTTTTCAGCTATTAATCTAGTGGAGGACCATTCCTTCACATTGTATGCATTATTTCCATCAGCCTTGAGCTTCATAGCCATATTTTTCAGTATATTAGAGAGCCTCCTTCCTTTACATCGCAGTTTTTATGAGCAGTTGTGTAGAAGCAACTGCAATCTTCAGAGGAGGATTGAGGAGCTAGATCTTAAGCTTTTAGCTTGAGCATCTAGTGAAGGGATCAGCCCTTCAAGTTTAGATATGATCTTGTGATATATTGCGGCCATCTATTTGTCAGATCCAGCTTCAGATCTGCATACCCAGCAGTTGTATAGTGAAATCCCAAGAGGGTGATTTTCTTAGATTGATAGATCTGAGAAATCCTTTCTGGGTTATCTTGGGTTGCCAGCATAGAGCCCAGATCTAGAATCTTGGCATCATCAGAGCTCCAATTTTTCTATATCTTCATTTCCCTTTTCAACCAACAGATATATTTACATCATCTACTGAAGGGATAGCGCATTTTTTTCTTCCAACAGCTCTCCAGTTACGCAGTGCTTGTTGTAGCATGTTTGCAGGGTCATTCTAGGCCATCTCTTTGGCTAGATTACCTCATATTTTGTACACTGTTGTAACTGAACCTTCTCCTATGAATAAAATGGCTCATTTATTCTGTCTATATATGTGTTGATCATAAACTTACATGTACATTTTCTGTATTACAAATATTGTGTTTGTGTATCAATGCATTATTCCATTTTGGGATATTATAATGGTATCGGAGCATGATCTTTGGCTTAGCTTGTTGACATTTTGACAACATATGAAAAGCAGATAGTAGAGATCTGCTATAATGAAGGGCTTAATTTTTGCCTCATCTTCCTTTAGATATATAAAGGATCTCTCCACGGAGATCAATGAAACAAAAAGAGAAAGGAAAAGAGAAGCCTCAACAAGGTTTCCAGGTGTAGAAGGTCCCAACACTTCTTTTCAGCAACAAAGAAGATCGGAGAAGAAAAGAGCTTCACATTATTCCACTAGATCCACTTTCTTTGAGAAAGAGGACTGGTCTGAATATGATGAAGGCTTGGGGCATGAGACCCTAAGTGAATATCTGTCTGAATTCAAGTCACAACCTAGAGCATTGAAGGAGAATCTCTCTGTCCAACAATTTTTGCAACTCAAAGAAGAAAGGAGATCCAGAAGCAGCAATAGAAGAAAGAGGCATAGATTCTTCTTGCCTACATTTGATGGATCTTCCACAAGCACCTTGAGGGCTTGGAGGGAAGAACTATATACATTCTTTCTAAAGTATCTTATATCAGAAAGAGAGGTTGTGGAGTTTGCAGCACTGCACCTAGAAGGTGAAGCAAGAAATTGGTGTTTCAGTCATGTATCACACATGGAAGTGTCTGCTTATGCAGATTTTATTTAAAGGCTGAAGAAGAGATATGGTAGGAAGGAACCAAAGACATCTCACATAGTGACATCTCCCATCATCAAGGAGATCATACATGAAGATCTAAAAGAAGATGTCCTCATTATCACTGAGGAGTAGAAGCCTCTACCACCACCAGCTACAGATGTACTTACATCAAGAGGAGGATCACTTTCATCTTTGCAAGATGGGCTTTAGTTCTTGAAATTTGTAGCCCCATGAATTACTCATGAGATGCATGATGAGGAGGAGACAGATACCAGTACTAGTACATTTGTAGAGATGGATCCATCACTCTCACCAGCAATTGGAGGGAATATTGTTCCGGTTGGAGGAGCTCTTGTGATTTGGCAAGAGGTTCCCACACATCAGTTGATCCAAGGTATGCATCCACTTCCATCTCATATTGTTTTAGTACCTCTTATTGAAACTTATGGGGACATGCCATCAGGGCTATTTCATGACCAAGGGTTAGAACCACATGTTGATTTGGAGCAACATCATATCACTGCGCAGAGGACCCTTGATTTAATCAAGGAGGAGATGAAAAGCTATCCCAGTTTTTCATTGATGAACCACATTCAACCCTTTGAGTTGAAGTGTAGAGTTTCAGAAGATGGGATGAGTATGATCCTATGTACAATAGCTGGCTATGAGTTCAACATTGTGCCTTGCTTTAAGACAGCACATGTACCACCTTGCAGATCTACAAAGCTGTTAATAAGCAACGGAGAGAAGAAGAGGACCCATTCCTTATGGGAGCAATCAAATGGCAGCTTCATTCATGAAGCAATGGAGGATAAGATGATAGATGGTAGACATATTGAGATGAGGAATATTTTCTCCTTTTTAGATGACACTTTCTCAATGAGCATCTCACAGCTCAAAGAGAAAATTCTTCCTGCAGCAGATCCATAACCTTATTGGTTTTGTAGGGCCATTGATGAGAAGAAGATCTCATGGAGGGGTCTCTTTGGGGGTGCACTTCAACATATCATGGAGTGCAAAGTTCTTCAATAGTTTGAGGAGGTTGGTGTCCTACAATGGGAGGATACCAAGTTTTTGAAGAATGGGATCGATCATCCTCATTGGGATTAATGGTTGATGATATGGAGAAAGGGGTTTCCATACCACTTGCAGATCTATGATACAGGGCAGCAAGAAGCATGGTTGCGTTGGTTTCTATTGGGTGAGTATGGTTACCACCCAATGGATCATATTTTTATGGTTCATGCCTTGCACATCACTAGAAAAATGCAGAAGAAAAAGGCATGGTTACTTTGGTTGTTGATGAGAGAGTTTGGATATCACATGATATATCTTATGTCCTTGTATTTACTCTTGTTTGGGATATGTCTCATGTCTTTACATGTATTTCTGTTTGGGATATATCTCATGTTCATGTATGTACTTGGGTTTTGGAGAAAGCATAACTCTCACATGATGTGGCATAAGGGAGCTTGTTTGTGTTATGTTGATGAGACATCTTACATGTCTATTAATATATTTTTGCTCCATGACTTGCATCATGATGATGTAAGGTGGCAGCAAGAATCCTTGTTTCTATGGTTACTGTTGGGAGAGTATGGACTGAATTCTTCCCATACATTGCATGACATTGTTGGAGGATGGCAACAGTAGGCCTTACAACGTTGGCTTCTGTTGGGGGATTATGGTCATTGTACATGGTATGATGATTATGTGATGGGGCAACAAGATGTCTTATTAAGGTGGCTTCTCTTGAGAGAATATGGCCACTATATTTGGTACAATGATGATATGGTATGGCAGCAAGATGCATTGTTGTGGTGGCTTCTTTTGAGAGGGTATGGATCTCTTGTTTTTCATGATGATCTAGCATGATAGTAGAAGGCTTTGCTGCGCTGGTTGTTATTAGGAGAATATGGTTTGACATCGTTCATGTTTTCCCATATGTCTCTACTTCTTGTTTTTCACTATGTTTATGTGATGTTTGATTCATATATGGCCAACAGGGCTAATGATGTGGGCAATGATAGATGTAATCTACTCTATGTATCATGGGTTGGAGAGATAGTTCATGAGCTGGGACTTTCCACTTTGGGAATGAACCACTTCATCTTATGTATCTCATGCGTAGAGGAGATCTTTGGTCATCATATGGTTGCCACTTGGAGATTCATTGATGAGGAAGGGTATCTAGAATTTCAGTTGGAGGCCATTCTAGACATTCTAGAGAGGCAGCTTTGGAGATGGACATGCATAACACATTCTGACAGATGGGGAGGCCTTCCACATGAGGATGCCATTTGGAAGGAGGATGTTTGTTGTAACATCCACTTTTACGATTGTGAGGACAATATGTATTTTTGAGGAGGGCTAATATTCCCAAATTTTCCACAAAATAATTGGAATATTAGAGTTCTTAATAAACTTAATTAATTAAGTAAATAAGAGGGTGGCGGGACCCACAAACCCCAAAAACAAATAAAATCCACTTTTTATGTATGTATGTGGATATTTTAGATCTAGATCTACATAATGGAGTAGTGGAGCAACTACTTAATGTGAAAGGAGTGGAGATCATGTCTCTTTAATGAGAAAGATCATGGAGGTTGAAGCAGTCAACTAAGATCTTGGAAGGAATCAAATGTAATATCGTAGAGCATTTATGATGAGATGGTGGAGGAAGTGGTGCATTAATGCACACATGATGGAGAGGGTGATCATTACATTCACACATGATGGATATCATGGAGAGACAGTGCAGTCAACATGGAGACCTATGTCCACATGTACAACGCAGTTATGAGGTGGGCCAAGGCATGAGAAGGTTCACAAAATATATAATGAAGAGGAAGGAAACATAGAAGGGAGGCTTTGGATTATTGATTTGTGATCTTTTTAGATCTGGATTTGTCATTTGACATTCCATGCACTCTTATTCTGTTTAGCTAAGTCTGCAGTGTTGTTTAGCACAAGGTGTTCCCAAGCGGGAATCCCACCTCTTTCCTTGAGTGACCTCTAAGGAAGAGTGTTTGCACTACATTCATCATCAAGAATTGGTGCGATAATGTTCCTACTTTCTGTAGAACATCCATATTCAGAAATTGCACATTTCTGAAGATCAGTTTGAGAGGAGGAGGTTGTCCTTCAATATTTCAGTTGAGGAACCAGTGAAGGATTCATCCTATCACCTTGAGCTTCAAGATCAGCCTTCTAGTGCTTCATATCTATATCAGGCATCAGGCCATTCATCATTCATCAACCAGCAGTAGCATTTCCAATGGAATTTCACAGTCCAGTCTTGTAGAACCAAGGGAGAAGGGAAGTTTCTAGCATTTCAGCTATTAATCCAGTGGAGGACCATTCCTTCACATTGTATGTATTATTTCCATCAGTCTTGAGCTTCATAGCCATATTTTGCAGCAGGCTAGAGAGCCACCTTCCTTTACAACATAGTTTTTATGAGCAATTGTGTAACAACAATTGCAATCTTCAGAGGAGGATTGAGGAGCTAGATCTTGAGCTTCTAGCTTGAGGATCTAGTGAAGGGATCAACCCTTCAAGCTTAGATCTGATCTTGTGATATATTGCAGCCATCTATTTGTCAGATCCAGCTTCAGATCTGCATACCCAGCAGTTGTATAGTGAAATCTCAAGAGGGTGATTTTCGTAGATTGACAGATCTGAGAAATCCTTTCTGGGTTATCTTGGGTTTCCAGCATAGAGCCCAGATCTAGAATCTTGGCATCATCAAAGCTCCAGATTTTTGTAGATATGCATTTCCCTTTTCATCCAATAGATATATTTACATCATCTGCTAAAGGGATAGCGCAGTATTTGCTTCCAGCATCTCTCCAGTTACGCAGTGCTTGTTGTAGCATGTTTGCAGGGTCATTCTAGGCCATCTCTTTGGCTAGATTACCTCATATTTTGTACACAGTTGTAACTGAACCTTCTCCTATGAATAAAATGGCTCAGTTATTCTGTCTATATCTGTGTTGATCATAAACTTACATGTATGTTTTATGTGTTACAAATATTGTGTTTGTGTATAAATGCATTATTCAATTTTGTGATATTACAATATACATGTTTTCAATAATATACCTATTTAAGAATTTCTTTTATAGAATTAGGGAATCAAGTGGCTTAGGATCTTTTTTTGGCATCCAAGATAAGGGTTGCAAAATGTGTTCATTATGAATTAGGATTGTATATAAGGACTAAGGTTTCTTCAACATATTTATAAATCTAGGGTTATTAGATTAAGGAATCTTCACATAGAATTTTTTTGGGGGGAATTAGGGTTCAATCAAGTTGTTAGGTTTTAGGGTATCTTTAACAATGCCATATTGACATCAATGACAACTTTGACCAACATCCTTTAGGATATTCCATCTCACCACATGAGTGTTATTTGTATACGACATCCACAACTCTTTTTCCGGTAGCCCTGCATTAACCCATAGAGATGTTATTCAAAAACTAAAAATGAATATCAAATCAAAACTACCTTTTGTAATGGCCCTTCATCATGACATATGTTTTCTTGCAATATTAACATCCCGCACATATATTTGACACATCTCCAAGATATACAATGTTAAGGGTCTCCTCCTTTTCTATAATTCATCAAGGCCTTCATATCTTTCCCATAGGGATATCATAGTCAAATCTTGTATTCATTAGATGTTGATTTTGTTCTCCATATTTGCATCTTTCATGATCTCTTCCTTTCTTTATTCACACATCGTTTCCCCATTAAATTCCAATCATAGTTCCTTTATCTTTGTCAACCACCTCATATTCCCTATGAGGACATATTATGTTTATTTCATTTATTAAATATGTGAACCATATCTTTATTCATCCTTTTAACGAGAGAGATCACTTTCCTTTGATCATACTCATGAAGTAGAGCATGCATCCTTACTATCTGCAACTATATAATGACATGACTTGTGTAATATTCCTAACGGTAAATTATAGTAATAACAGCATCAAAAGCCTTTAAACAACAAATAAAAATCACGCCATTAGAACAAAAATTGAGCCATGAAATTGAGTTGAGCCATTTTGTTAATTTGCTGGAAATGAGTACAATGGAGGTGTTGGAATGAAGGCACCTAGGCTTGCTCAAGGAAAGCTAGAGAAGCCCTCTGAATTAATTTCGAAATCCCTCACTCATGGTACATTGTATGGTTGTAGCCCTGCGCTGCAATCTCCCAGAAATGTTGTTGTTGCCCCCGAATAAATGTTGTTATGGCATGCTACACTGCTCAGAAAATTTTGGGACTTTAACCCCAAACTCTACTTAAGAAACCCACAAAATCCCATGAAGGAATTGGCCAAATGTTGACCCCGAAATTTTGACCGAATTTCCCCTAGCTCCTCTAGTTGTTGGTTGAGTTGGGATCTTTGTTTGACACCTCAAATTTTCCTAGAAAATTCTGCCTAATGAATCTCGGCTTCTCCTCAATAAACCGAAAAAAACTCAGAAACGGTTTGCCCAAAGCTTGACGTCGGAAATTGGTTCATTCCACTGCTGGGTAAATCGATTCTCCTGTAAATCCTGTTTTTGGAAGTCTCCAAAATGCCAAAAAATTCCCTATTAGGAAGATCCAATCCTCCTCACCAAATCTCAGTTGCAACTCCCTCCCTTCTCACCTCCAGGAACAACCTCTCTCCATGTGTTGCATCCTCCACGCAGTCCCTAAAGTGAAAACACTCCTGTTGTAATATTTTTTGTGAAAAGCTCCTCCAAAATGACAAGACTCCTCTCCTAAGTAGGAACTCGAAGTCCCCCGAGGCATAGGTTTAGATATTCACCTGAAAATCTCGTGTGTTAAACAACACTGCAGACTGGGCACCTGGCACAAGCATGCTATGTCAAAATGAAAAACAAAAATATAAGTGAATGAATGAATCCAAGAATGAGCCTCATGGTTCCTATTTATCCAATGTTTCCCTACATTCTCTTGGGCCCCACCTTGTGCCTCTAGCCTCCAATATGCTCCAATGATTGCGTTGCCTCCATGTGGGGCGTCATTTATCCTCATTGGGCCCCATCCTCCACTACTTCTGTAATATTTCGCCTTAGCCTAATGTATAGAGGCCTATAGTTTCCTAAGTTTATTTGTGGGTCCCAAAATCCATATTTTCTAAGTCAAAACTGTGATATTATCAAAATTGGCTAGAATTAATATTCTGGTTAGAAGAATTGCTAAACAGGAATATTACAGTCCTCCATGCCAAAAATTTCTTGTCCTCAAGCAATGCCTGAAAAAGCATCCTCTCTAGTTGACGCTCCCCACTGTCATTACAAAAAGGTGCCAGGGTCCCAGATGCGGCATTGAATCATTCCTAACCTCTGCATCGCCCTGATATGAAGGGATCCCTCAATACCATGATCCCAAGCCATCATGTCCAACATGAAGCTCCCCCTGATCCACTCATTATCCTGCCAGGCATAAGTATCGGAAGCCCTCTGCACACCATCAGTGAGTAGGGAATCATGATAATATGGCACTGTGCCCAACTCCTCATGAATTTTCCCTACCAATTAATCAATCTCATGCAATTCAAGAGTAAACCCTCAAATATACCACCTAATCCCTGCAGAGATAGTGTCTTACTCGCATGAGCTCCTCTTGATATCATCATGTTGAACAACTTTCCATGCTAATGAAGTCCCTCACTCCATCAGTGACTTTCTAAATCCAAATGGAAGATCTACACGATCTCCCCCTATACTATCCAACTCATCCCTAAAGGTGATCGAACTGTGTATAGTTGTAATGCTCGCGTCCCCTACCAAACTCAAAGTGGTGCCATCATGCTCACGATGCGCTACTCTGATTATGACATACTCCCCACCGTATGCAAATTGTATCCTCCTCTCCTGAGGCCTAGTGGCAAGATATATGTGAGAGACAAGCTCATCTGGCACAGGCATCACCATGATGTCAATATCTACCCCTATGAATGTAACTCCAAACCTATGCAGCAACAAAGAAAGCTTGCCTCGCCATCCGATGAAGGTCTCTGTGTACCCCCGTGTTCCAACCCAATAGTGAACTAGATCACTCTCTGTCATGGCTCCGACCATCACAAGATAGAATGGTCTATCAATCAATTGAATCTCTGCATCCCATAATTGGACATGTTGCACCATAGCTTTGACAACTGTCAGATCCCTCCATGCCTCTTCTCTAGTCCCTGCATGTGACCAATATAGAGGGTCCATATATCATGGGCTAATATGATGCATGCTAACCTGCCCTGTGCCTGCCACTATGTAGTACCGATGATGGCTGGAAGCCACATGTGACAAATATCTACTCCCTGAATGCAACCAATATATGGATATTTGATACTCGCAATCTACTCAGGGCATGTGGATCCCTCATGTCCCTGCCAACCATCTCCATTAGGTCTGCCATATTCCCTCTCGATAATGTGTCGATACGATATATGGAGCCCGGACACATACTGGGATGCTACCTCGGTTGTACCCAGTATCCTCTGCTCATGCATGGTCCTGAAATGCCTTGAGAAAATAGTGACACATGTCTCCCTCATGACCTGCTCCCTAAGCGTAGGCTCAGTGATGACTAATATGCTACTTGTGGAGATGATCATCTCATCCACCAACCTGTGGTTGTCAACTAGCGCACCGACCCAATGCCATTGCTGAGAAGTCTCTCCCCTACTGTGTTGAGTGTCATACAAATACCTTGGGTGAGCTCCGCGTACCCTGCTGCTCATGCCAGAGTGCCAAAGGACAACAAAAAAATCGATTGTGCCCGTAAGAGATGTAGAATAGGGCCAAGTGTGTGATTCCCCACAAATACCATCAAGTATCACTCATATGTGTCATTTTCGATCCTGGGTGAACTACCCCCAAAGTTATGCGTGATGTCTCCGTCCATGAGTCTCCCTGGAGGCAATACTCTAAGACCCTATTGTGCAGCACCATACATCGCCGCGTACCACCGATCATCCATGTACTCCTCGACATGCCATTGTACATTGCGGCCTACCCTTGTATACTGCTGGATACCCCTTGCTACTACTGTACCACCCTGTACCATTTTGTGCCTTGTCTGTGTCAAGGCACCAATCACTCCTTGCGTGTACTCAATGTGATGTAAGACACTCCCACTCCACAATGCAATCCAACACACTACGGTGCACCACCATGCACCTCCATGTTGTTGTACACTTCTCAATGCTAGATGCTCCCACACATCCGTGGATGTGATGTCCTAGAGTTGTGTCTTTACATGTTGACCCACCCCCAATCGGTATCATCACCTCCACCGTCGCATCACTATGCTCGCTAATGAATGGATCATCACTCCAAACCCTCCATGAGGGATTCAAGAAGTGAATCTCCCTATGTCTCAATAGTGATGCCACCACTGCTCTGCTTCTCTGCAAACTTTGTTCCCCACCCAAAGCTGAAGAATCCCAAACTCCATACAAGGCATCGTCTGGTGGCCTGCCAATGCCACCTCCTCCGAAAAGCTCCTTCCAGAGTATGTTGATCACCCCGTGACCCCGTGTACAAACATCGTACCAAGACAAACCAAGAAGTTTGTCCATAAAATGGTTGGCCACTGGAGCTCACCAAAACTCCCCTAGCGAATATGCACGCTCAACTGCTACTATACCCTCCAAGGCATAGTCAACCGGCATGCCTAGGAAATGATATGTAGTCCTACTCGGAGCCCAATTCCAGTCCAGGATTCCTATATTCTCAGCACCTGGAAACTCCTACTAAACTACACCCAGGCCCATCACCATCTCCATAACCCACTCCACCAGGTACCAACTCAAAATCTCTTGCCATCCAACCCCAACATGCAGATTTTTCACCCTGTGCAACTCCAATCGTCTCATCCTGCTATCCAGGTCAATATATGAGATCTAACTAGGTGACTCTCTCTCTCTCTCCAATGAGAATAGGTGACCCAACAGTGCTTCTAGACTCATCTATGTATGCCTAAAGGGGGCTGCTCCGACACTCCAATGTGCCCTCTAGTTGTACCATTAGGGAATCCAACCATTCCCCAATGTGGGCCAACTTGGTCGCTAACTCGGCACAAACCACTCTCATGCCCTCCAGCTCCTCATTATGCAGCGAGATAGGCTCACGTACTGATGTGGCCTTCCCTTTCATTGCTAGAAGTTCAACCTGAAGCTAATGACACTATTGTGTGAGACCATCATCCAATACATCTATATCTCCTAGCGCCTCATCAAGGGCTAGCCCAAGGGATGGCTGCACACCCTCCTCCATAGACACTCCAACACGCAAGACATGCTCACTCGTCAGCTGCATGTGATTTTCATCCGATAATTCTTTCATAGACCTCGAGGCCTTTGTACCTATCGACTCCTCAACAATGGTGGAGTTGTCTCCCGACACCTCATAAACCTGTCATGCCTTTTTATCATCAGAGAACTCGGTCACAACCATGGATACCTCAACAATGGGTGGGGTTTCATCAATGACTGTATTCTCAGTTGTCTCCTTTCCAACCATGGCCCCTTCAACTACTCTTTCATCTTCTTCCTTAATCCAACTTGCCATACCTGCATAATTCCACATAATTCCCCCTAATTTGTGCATGTCTCTTAGTTCACAAAACTCCAAAAAAGAGAGGGGGGCTTGAATGTCATGTCCCAATGATTGGTATGCCCACCAATTTGTTGCCAATAAATCCACATCAATTGCAATCATATCTTTCCATCTTGATGTATTATCCACCATTCTGGGCATAACAGATTTGTTGTATAATTGAGAATGGTCATGATTTCCAACTGTTGCATGAATCAGTTTCTTCCCCACATCAATCATCATTTGTTGCACCCTAATCACCCCATTCAAATTTACTTCCATTGCGTCTGAGTTTAACCTTTCTTGGTATCCCACGATTTCTTAGTTTTTTATTCTGGTCTTGTCATAGAATGAAGGGTTTCCCATAGACTGAGCTAAGATTATGCTATAATACCATTGTAATATTCCTAACGGTAAATTATAGTAATAACAAACATAAAAAGACTTTAAACAACAACAAATAAAAATCAAGCCATTAGAACACAAATTGAGCCACGAAATTGAGTTGATCCATTTTTATTAATTTGCTGGAAATGAGTACAATGGAGGTGTTGTAATGAAGGCACATGTGCTTGCTCAAGGAAAGATATAGAAGCCCTCTAAATCAATGTCAAAATCCCTCACTGATGGTACATAGTATGGATGTAGCTTTGTGCTGCAATCTGCTAGAAATGCTATTATTTCCCCTGAAGAAATGCTGCTAGGGCGTGCTACACTTCTTAGAAAATTCTAGGACTTTTTCGAGACTCTACTCAAGAAACGCACAAAAACCCACGAAGGAATTGGCCAAATGTTGACACCAAAATTTTGGCCCACTTTCCCCTAGTTCCTCTAGCTGCTAGCTAAATTAGGATCTTGGTTTGACACCTCAAAACTGCCCAGAAAATTCTGCCAAAATAATCTTTTCTTCTCCTCAATAAACCCAAAAATGGTTCGCCCAAAGATTGACCCCAAAAATTGGCCCTCTTGGTCTTGGCTCACTGTGTTGTTGGATAAATATATCCTCCTATAAATCTTGTTGCTGGAAGTCTCCAAAATTCCACAAAAATCCCTGTTCGGAAGCTCCAAGCCTCCCCACCAAATCTCAGTTGCAACTCCTTCTCTTCTCACCTCCCGGTCCTCGGAACAACCTATCTCCATGTGTTGCGTCCTCCACTACGTAGTCACTGCGTCCTCCACACAGTCCCTGAAGTGAAAACACTCCTCCTATAATATTTTTGTGAAAACATCCTAAAAAATGACAAGACTCCTCTCCCGAGTGGGCAATCGAAGTCCCCCGAGGCAAGATTGAGATATTTGCCTGAAAATATCATGTGTTAAATAGAACTGCAGACTTGGCACCTGGCACAAGCGTGCTATGTCAAAATGGAAAATAGAAAAATAAGTGAATGAATGAATCCAAGAATGAGCCTCATGCTTCCTATTTATCCAATGTTTCCCAATGTTCTCTTGGACCCCACCTCGTGCCTCTAGCTTCCAATACGCTTCAATGACTGTGTTACCTCCATGTGGGCCGAAATTTCTCCTCATTGGGCTCCATCCTCCACTACTGTCGCAATATTTCACCTCAACCTAATGTATAGAGGCCCATAGTTGCCTAAGTTTATTTGTGGGTCTCCAAATCCACATTTCCCAAGTCAAAACTATGATATTATCAAAATTGGCTAGAATTAATATTTCGATTAGCAGAATTTCTAAACAAGAATATTACAACTTGACTCATTGAACATATGCATGCATTCCTCTTCTCTTCTTTGGTCATCTAGACTTTCTTCAACAGCTTCTTGTCCTTGATTGAGAGTTCTTCAATCATATTTAATGTGTTGCATTCCTTTGTCATCATACCAGTGTTCTTCTAAACAATGAATCCCACCCCATGTGGAGTTCTTAGCGAGATACATTTCAAGAGACGAAACTTCTAATGAAAATTCCAGCAGAGGATCTTGATTATCCTCATCTTGCAGATGATCCTTCCCAATGATTTATGATGATTTCTATACTAGATGATTTATTTCTACCCATAAGTACTACTTATGCTTCTAATGAGGTTGTCAAGAGCTACTTCCTTCTAATGATGATTATCATATAATCCTACTTCAACTATCTTTCAAGCTTCTTATTATGATGTCTTGAGATCTTTCTTTAGTCGAATGCTCCTATCATGCCATTTCCTAAATTGATGCATCCTATCATGCTTCTAATGATTCCTACCATAATAGTCATATTTTTCAAAATTGAAAAAGAACTAGGTGGAGAAGACTTATCTCAATCATAGTAGAGATACTTTACTTCTTCCTTCTTGGATTTCTTCTTTTCAGCTTCTTCCACTTCTTCAATGATATGGGCTTCTTCTCTTCCTCTTTTTTTGCTATCCTTCTTGATCTTAGGACAATCTCTCTTGAAGTGCCCACATTCTTGAAATCCATAGCATTGAACCTTCGCCATATTCTACTTCCTTTTCTGAGGACCAAGTTTTCCAAACTTCCCTTTCCTTGTCGCCATGGCAACATATGCTTGAGTTTGCTCATTTGATCCTACATCGTTTTCTGGCTTCAATCTGGTTCCTTCTATCTTGAATAGAGACCATAGTTCATTGAATGGAGTAGCTTCCTTCTTCCCATAGATGCTTGATATGAGGTTTTCCCATTCCTCCAGTAGTACTATGGTAGTCATTTCTTTGTCAGACATTATTTCTCCCAACTATTTTACTTTTTCCCTTATTTCAGACACCCTCATAAAGTATGAGGTTATTCCTTCTTCTTTCATATCTTCATATTGTCTATATATTTTCCTTTTCATGTATTTTTCTAGAGCTTGAGCTTATTCTTTTGGAGGTTAGACAATTAAACCCTTAACATGCTCAACGACTTCATTTTTTATGAGGATCAAATCTATTTTCTTCCATGCAATAAAATTTTGACAACCCAACCAATTTGTTGTTTTCCTTGCAAAATGAAGTCATATTGATAGATAAATATCGATATAAATATACTTACTTGTCAAGTGAAGATACTCTTAGATGATGAAATCTTCAGCTCGATGCCTTCCATTAGGGGAATTTTTAGGTCTAAAATGGGACTCCTAAGAAAATTATAAAATAATAGTGGAAATAATAAAATAAGATTTGATTACATCACCAAATTTTAGAGGGAAAAAAGAAAAAACTATTTTTTTCAACTTATCTCCCAAAGTTTTTACTCAAATTTCGAGCAGGAGTACTTGTTGGATGAAAAATTTAATTCCTCATCCAAGTAGTACCCATGTTGCATACTTTCGATGGGTCCAACTACACAAAAAATGAGAAATACATGAAAAACATGATTGTAATCACGTTTTTTTATGTAGCAGGGTCCATCGCAAGTATGCAAGATGGGTACTCCTTGGATGAGGAATTAAAATTTTCATCCAACGAATACTCCCGCTTGAAATTTGAGTAAAAACTTTGGGAGATAAGTTGAAAATGCGAGTTGAAAAAATAGTTTTATTATTTTATTATTTTTTAATTTTTGTACCCTTTCACTTAAAAAATGGCGAATCATCCCCCATGGTTGAAGTCATCATCTTGAATCCTATTGGTCCTTATAAAGTTTATTTTTGTTGTACAATTTTCTTAGGAGGCCCATTTTAGACCTCAAAATTCCCCTAATGTTGATTTTGATGATGATGTAGATAATAGAAGATGTCTTCTTGGTGAAGATGTTCTCCTTCAAAAGTGATTCTTGGCTCACAAGATCACATTGATTCCTTGATGATGACCTCAATTTTTCTTCCTTCAAGTCAATGCTAGTCAAATTTGGTTCACAACCTCAAATTTTTGGCCCTTCTTCATAATTTCAGCTTGCTGTAGTAGGTCTGCAATTTCAGACTTTCTTGCAGAAATCCTAGATGACACATTTGGTTGGAATATGGATTGATTTGCCTCCTTTTGACTTCGCTTGACCTTGAATCTTTCTCTTAACAATTATTATTGCTAAATAGTCCTTCTTTGACCCAAACTTTGGCTCCTTTGAGTGACTGTAATTTTTGGCTTTCACTATTGAAAATGATGTCCTAACCTTCACACATGTGGAGGAGAATTAGCCCAAAACATATTAGAAAATGCTTCGCTCTTCTTTATTCTCCCTTCATTGTGTATTAGGTTCCTTTCTCTTCCTTGATCGCACTCTTCTTGATGATTGATGCTCTTGATGTTTCCAAGATTATTTATTCATACTTCGGACTTGAGTATCATTCTTTTTGTTTCCCTTCCTTCATGTAGCCACCTTAGCTCTGATACCATGTTGAGAAAGTTAGGGCAGCTATATTAGGTGATTTCTCTTACTTTGATAACTGCTTGTGATGTATTTTTACTTTACTTGATTAACTTCTTCTTTCCTTTATTATTATCGGTGTTCTCTATCATCAAAAAAATACCAAATCATAAAGAACAGTGAGACAATAGGACATAATATGTAGGCAATCAACCAGGGGAAAAACCTCTCCAACTGAGAGGAAAACCCATCAGAATTATTCTCTTCTTATAGAACTTCAATTGATGAATTCCAAGACCTATGAACCTTGACCAAGACCCTCCAGGACCAAGTCAATTTTTTCCTTATTTAATGGATTCCAGCAACAAAGTTCGACCTTCCAGCAACGGCTTTGACTTTCCGGCAACAACTTCGACCCCAACAACAATTTTGACAACTTTGACCTTGACGCAGCTTCGACCTAGAAACTTTGCAGCTTCACAACTTCAACCTTGCATATTCATAGCTTTGACCTTGCAGCTTCATAGCTTCGACCATGTAGCTTCAAAACTTCGATGCAGCTTCAAAATTTTGTCTTGCCTTGTAACTATAGAAACCCTAACAAGAGAATGAGAGAGAGAGAGAGAGAGAGCCAAAACTTTGATCTTTTTCTTCTTCTCTGTCTTCGTCATTTTCCAGTGTCTATCTTGAGGATATTGAACTTTCTTGAGTGTCCAAATGAGGCTGAGTTCCTTCTTATTTATAGGCTTATGAGGGGTACGAATTTCTCTCTTTAGGTCGACTTTTCCCTTCATGTAGGCCGACTTGAAGTTTTTTCCACGACGACTTCTTGGAGGGTATTTTGACTCTATTTTGACTCAAATATTTTTTCTTTACAATATGTAACATGCCCAAATGGGCCTTCAATACATGACAATGACTCAATTGAATTTATAACAAACCTAGAAACACTCAATGGGTGCTTGACATAAATTTTTTTTTCCTTGAAGCATGAAACCCATGACTCAAGAATAACATTAATAAATTTATTTTACTCTTTTCATTAAATATATAAAATCATGATTACACATGTCATTATGAGGACTGAACCTAATTACATATTTCAATATCCAAAGTGCCAAGAGTGATCAAGAGTAACTAAGAGTAGTTAAGAGAGTCATAAAATGTTCTCCCTCTCCTTTTATTTCCTTTTCCTTTTCTTTTACTTCATTTTCCTCCATTTTCTCTTGCATGCATATTCTTGTCTCTTCATCTTCCTATTCTCCTATTTTCCTTTATTTATTTAATTAATTTGTGTTTATTGTGCTTTGTCTTTTTCCAATGACAATGCCAATTTCCATAGCCATTAATTAACCACAAGTGAATCCCACTTTAATTTTTTCCCCTCCATTCAGCTTGGAATACGTGTCCCATGACCTTGGTCTTATTTTTCCTTTATAATGCCCTTCCATTTACATGGAAAATCAACCTGAGATTGTTACAAACCCCCCCCCCCCCACCTTAGGGGAACACTATCCTCGGTGTTCTTATGACTCTTATGACCAGTGAACCGTTAAATCTCACAAACATACTGCTTATGGAGATTTATAATACAACTTGATGTAGTATTTACAATGACAAACTACTAAAAACATGACCATCATACTGCTTATTGGAGCTTTATAGCGCAACTCAATGTATTTTTTACATCATACTGGTTATTGGATCTTTATAACATAGCTCCTTGCAGTGTTTATAACACACACACACACATATCAAACACGTTTTCTTCAACCAACAAATAAAGAAGTATATAAGGCCCGCATTCGATCATCCATCCCCCATGTAGCTTAATCTTGCCCAAAGTGCTTCCACTGCACTTTAAATTTCTCTATTGCTGGCTTCAGAGCATGAGTTTTTTCCGTTGCAATATGTATTGTGGCTATGGCTAGAACTCTCTCTCTGGTTCCACCTGCAATACAAAGCGATCAATCACATGATCAACATCATGTACATATCTTTTTAAGCAATGGAACATGGAAAACATAATATCCTTTCATTGATGGAGGTAGAGCACATATGTATGCCACTGGTCCAATCCTCTCAAGGATATCAAAAAGCCCACAATACCGAGGTGCCAACTTCGCACATGACCCAATCCTCAAGGAGCTCCTCTTGGGATTGATGTGAAAGTACACATGCTCCCCAACCTGAAACTCCTTAAATGCTCTATGATGATCTGCATAATTATTTTGTTTATCTTATGTCGCATTTAAATTTCTTTTGATTACCTGCATCTCCTACTCCATCTCTTCCAACATATTCGGTCCAATCAACACCATGTTCACTAAATCACTCCAGCTGATAGGAGTATTACAAATCTACCCATAAAGAGCCTCAAATGGACTCATCTTCAAGGATTCATAATACCCATTGTTATAAGTGAATTCCCCAGTGGAAGATACTCCTCCCACTTCCTCTGCTAATGCATGGCATACCTCCTCAACATATCATGTTAACCCTCTCTATCTTCCCATCTATTTGTGGATGATAAGTTGTACTGAAACATAATTATGTCCCCAAGCCTAAAAACAATTCCTTCCAACATTTGGAAGTGGACTTGGCATATCTGTTTGATACAATATTCTTGGGAACTCCATGCAACCTAACTATCTCCCTAATGAAGATATGATTCATTTCACTAGCTGAATTACTAGACTTCACTGCAATGAAGTGAGTTATTTTGCTTAAATTTTCAACCACGACCATGATGAAATCATGTTGCCTTGATGCCCTAGGACATCCTATAATGAATTCCATGGAAATGAATTCCCATTTCCATTCCGGAATCAAAATAGGTTGCAATAGATCATTTGGATGCTTGCATAAATATTTCACCTACTGATATTCCATGCACTTAGAAATAAATTCAGCCTCCTCTTTCTTCAAATTCGACCAGTAGTAGAACTTCTTAACAATTTTCAAAGTCTTCTAGTATCTCGGGGGTCCTGAATATGGTTTGGCATGTAACTCTCTCAAAATAAGCTTCTTCAACTCTCTACTATCTGGCACATAAATCCTGTTGTTGAATATGACCAAGCCATATGTTGCAAGGTGATACTCCTCATCCTGATCACTCTCACCTTGCTGTTGCAATCTCTGCTTCAGTTGTTGGTACTTGTCATCATGTTTCCCTGCATGTAAGGTCCACTCTTGTAAATTTGTCCCATAAGATATCACAACTGAAATATGATTCGCATGTACTCTCTTACTAAGAGCATCTGCAACTCGTTTCTCCTTGCCTTTGATGTAGCTGATATCAAAATCAAACTCACTAAAAGTAGACAACCATTTAGCTTTCCTTGCATTCAGATTAGGCTGGTCAAATAAGTACCTCGGTCCACTATGATCACTCATCAAAATAAACCTCCTTCTAAGGAGATAATGTCTCCACATCTTTAATGCATGAATGATGGCTTCCAACTCAATATCATGAGTCCTATGGTTCTGCTCATGCTCATTTATCTTTCGTGATTCATATCAAACCACCTATCCTTATTGCATTAGGACTCCACCAAGTCCTTCCTTACATGCATATTTACAAACCACAAACTCCTTATCAAGATCTACAATCTTCAAAACTAGAGCATTATTAAGTAAATTATTGAACTAATCAAAGCTAATTTCACACTCAGCAGTCCATTCAAGCTTCTTTCCTTTTCTCTACAAAGGTGTGATATGATAGCCAATCTTGGAAAAGTTAGATATCATTTTTGGGATTCAACTGCATTAATTTAGTCATTCATCTATGACCATTTCCATGAGAGGTAGTCGTAACTGACTAGTTTCTCATGATTTTTGAATAGTCCACTTAGCACTCATTGCATCAGGTGATGCTCACAGGGGTGAAGAAGTGGGATTGAAACTGGTGAAATGAATCACATAGCGCCAATCATCACTTCTGGGGCTTTCACCTGGTAACCAGGACTTCTCGAGAGGTCACCCATCCCAGAACTCCTCTGGCTCAAGCACGCTTAACTGTGGAGTTTTCCCCACAATCAAGCCCACTTAGCTTGCTACCCCATTTGCAAAACCTTAGCAACTATTGTGCCTCATGAACCATTCAAGAAGAGATCCCTTTACTTTTAGTATTTTAAGTATGAGGGGTTTCTGTAGTGCATTATATTAAATATCATTTTTGGGATTCAACTGCGTTAATTTAGTCATTCATCTATGACCATTTCCATGAGAGGTGGTTGTAACTGACTAGTTTCTCATGATTTTTGAATAGTCCACTTAGCACTCATTGCATTGGGTGATGCTCATAGGGGTGAAGAAGTGGGATTGAAACTGGTGGAATGAATCACACTTGAGCTAGAGGAGTTCTGGGATGGGTGACCTCCCGGGAAGTCCTAGTTACCGGGTGCAAGCCCCGGAAGTGATGATTGACACTATGTGATTCATTTCACCAGTTTCAATCCCACTTCTTCACCCCTGTGAGCATCACCCGATGCAATGAGTGCTAAGTGGACTATTCAAAAATCATGAGAAACTAAGTCAGTTACGACTGCCTCTCATGGAAATGGTCATAGATGAATGACTAAATTAACGTAGTTGAATCCCAAAAATGATATCTAATATAATGCATTGCGGAAACCCCTCATACTTGGAAAAGTTATTGATGAACCGTTTGTAATAACCTGCTAGTCTCATGAATGATCTTACTTCATCCACATTCCTTAGAGTTGGCCACTCCACGATAGTTATAATATTTTCCAGATAAATTGTTATGTCTTTCTTAGAAACAACATGTCTCAAGTAATGAATCTGAGACTAAAAGAAAGTGCACTTGTTGAGCTTGGCATACAACTTATGCTCTCTCAACAATCTCAACATCGTTTTCAGGTGATTTGCATGCTCCTC
The DNA here is from genome assembly GCA_034641835.2 of Pinus albicaulis. Lineage (NCBI taxonomy): Eukaryota > Viridiplantae > Streptophyta > Pinopsida > Pinales > Pinaceae > Pinus > Pinus albicaulis. Next base: position 20,623,819 of record MU968551.1, read on the forward strand.
CTCCTTCTTTGAATAGACCAATATGTAATAAACAAAGACTATCACAAACTTATCTAGATAAGGGCACAACATGTTGTTCATCAAACACATGAAAGTGGTTGTATCATTGGTAATACCAAAAGGAACCACCAAAAACTCATAATGTCCATACCTTGTACAAAATGTAGTCTTGTAGATGTCTTCTTCTTTGATGCGCACTTGATGATATCCTAATATCATATCAATATTTTAAAATATTGTTTTTCCCTTCAGCTGATTAAACAAATCGTCAATCTGAGGCAATGGATACCTATTCTTGATAGTCACTTTTTTCAATTGTCTGTAATCAATGTCCAATCTGAGAGTACCATATTTTTTTTACAAACAACACTGGTGCACCCCACAGAGACACACTTGGCCTTATGTATTTATTATCAATCATCTCTTTAAGCTACAACTTCAATTCCACCAACCCTGGAGTGCTCGTCTTGTATGGTGCCTTAGTCGATGCTCGTGTTAATCCTAGTATCAAATCAATAGAGAAATCCACCTGTCTACAAGGTGCCAACTATGGAATATCTGCAGGAAAAACATCTCGGAATTGTTACAAGACAAGATAATTCCTCAAGAATTCACCATCCTCATCTTCCTTCCCTTTGTCACTGGAAACATGAACTGCAAACAATGCACACTCTTTCATGCAGTTTCGCTTAGCTTGCATAGTTGTAACCATTCCCACTGATGTAGGTTTCTTCTTTCCCTACAAAGCTCTATTTTCCCCATCATTATATAGGCACTCAATGGCCTTCTCATAACTATCTATCTTGGTCCTCTAAATAAACAACCAATCCATGCCCAAAAGCATGCTATATGCTCCCAAAGGAAAACCATTTAGGTGTGTTGTTGTATACATGCCATCAAGCTCAAATTCATAGGATCTCACTCAATGGTGAACTCTTCTCTTGGTCCCTGTATCCAACTACACCAACCAATTTTCTGTATGCTCTTATTTATTCAAACGACACTGATCCACTAGGTCAAGACTAACATATGTATACTTAGATCCAGGATCTATTAAAATGGAAACAACTTTATCATGAAGCTTACCTTGCATCTCAATAATAGATGCTTGACGGTCTATATTCGTGTTATCAAGTGATACATAGATCCGGGTAATTCTCTGACCCACATCCCTAACCCTTTGTGCCTCCTAAGCACTATATATTTGTGGCCTTCCACCCTTGTAAAATTTACAATCCTTCTTGCGATGGTCTTTACCCCAAATCCAACACTTCAACGGTTCCCTGCCACTCTATTTATTTCACTGCTCTCCATGCTGAGACCCTTGTCCTTTCTCGGTTGCATTAAACTTCTTATGAGAGGTTGAATTTTCCTTCTCACCTACATCTTGATATCTTCCTCACTTCTTGAACCATTTTCCTTTAGTATTCTCATTACCTTTCCAGTCACTCTTGAACATAGGCTTGTGTTTTGACTGCTCATAAAAATTCTTTAACTTTCTGATGGCTTCCTCCAATGACTGAGGCTCATCAAACTCAATCCAATATTTGAATGACAATGGAAATCTATTGGTGAAAATTTGTATCTTTGCTTTCTCATCCTTGAGATAGGGAACATACCTAAAAATCTCTAGAAATCTAGTTGTATACTCTTCATATGTGAAGGAACCCATCCTGAGCTCATAAAACTCCTTGGCCTTTCCATCATAATATCTCTTAGACATGTACTTCTTCCTGAAGAGTTTTTAAACTCATCCCAAGTCGGCTTCACTTCTATGATGCCTTCGACACTCTTAAAATCTTCCCACTAGATATTTGTTTTTCCTTTGAGACTGAAGCTAGTTATCTAAGCTTTCATGTTCTCTGAGTAATCATGTGATTTGAAAAAATTCTTCATCCTAAGCATCCATTCTTTTGAATCTTTTTATTTCTTCATTTCCCCATCAAAAGTAGGAGTCTTGGCTTTCTTGAATTCCTCTGTAAAATACTTTATCTTCTTATGATGCTAGCGGTGATGGTGATGATGTCTCCTTAAAGAAGAGCTAGAATAAAATCCATATGTACTCAAGGATCTGCCACCTTTTATTGTGTCATCACGGAACATCTTGTACCTTTTGTGAGACTTGCTTCCATCCGCCCCATTAGTCTTTTCCTCTTTCTTATCTCCATGATTGATCCCCAGTTGTCCCTGCTTTGCAACTATGAAAGGCTCTGAAGGATAACTGCATTGACTTTGGATTTCTTTTCTTAAGCCTTTGCAAGTATTTCCTATGCCTTAATCAACCTGTTATTATTTGATTTACAACTTCTAATATATTCCCTCAAACTCCTCAATGTATCTTCTAGATCAGGGGAATATTCCTCTCCTTGCCGCTCATTTGACTTTTCTCATTCCACTTATTTCACTTTAGCCCTGTACGAGGATTCATGTGAAATATAATCCACCATTATTCTCTTCATATTTAAGCCTTCTATTTCTCGCAAACATACCATGTTACATAAACCAAATAGAATACATAATCAAAATCATACCTTGATGTATCTCAGGGGAGGCTATTACATCTACACAAGATAGTCCAAATTAGCACAATATATAATAATAGAAACAACATATCAAAATCATGCATGAATCAAAATAATAATACAAAATTGTAATATTAATTTCATGCATGATAATGATAACCATCTGCATTTACCCCGAAGTCCAATGTTGTAAACCTCGCTTTGATACCACTCTATAACACTGGTACCATAGAAAATTTTACAGGGAACGAAATTGCTCTGTTACCACCCTGTAACAACTTACCCCACATTTACCCTCTTTAAAAGCTCTCCAAGGTAAACATGAGATGATATTTATTATGCATGATCCAACATCCAATTTCCAGTTATGGAAGTTGGGCCTAGTGTTTTGTAACTTTACTGCAACCTTTTAGGGATACTTGAGCACCTAGATATCAGACAATGCCCACTGGTGATCCCTCCCTGAGTTGGAACTTTCTTTTACCTGATTTTATAGCCTAGCCGCATGCATGCCAAATTGTGCATGTGTCCAAAAGGCTCCATTCGCACGCACAAGGCATCTTCCTTGCGGCTACATCCGGAATTCCCTAGTTATGTGGATGCGGCCATAAGCCCTGTTCCAGATTTTTTTAGGCTAGTCTTCAGGCCACTACCTAGGTTTGCCTTGAACTTTCCAGAACTCTATCATTCAGCTACACGAACCTCCAAAATCAACTTATAGGCTCTAATCATACTCGAAGTTACAAAAAATACAATAGTCATTTATGCAAACTCTTTGTAGGAAGAGTACCTGTAGCTCATAAATACATATATGTTCATTGATTCAATAAGTTCATCAAGGCCTGTTTCCCTTTGTTACTAGCTACAACAACACACATTAGCTCATGCATTCATATAATGTATCCCAGAGCCCATCAAAACATGGAATGAATCCATAACAAGATAACATCATATAATGAGAAATATACCATGCATGCAACCAACATTTAAACAGAATGGAACCATGAAAAACAGGTCATAAAATCATACATAAAATCAGAATGTGTGCCCATTAACCATAATAATAATCAACACATAAATACATATGCAAATTCCAACCAAGTCTGGTACCTCCATGTACAACCTGACCATAGATTGGGTTGAACCAAATATTTCTTCAACCAATCACCCCTGTGTCATTTTATAAGCATGAATGTGGGATCTCATGGGATAAAACCAAATACAACCAAATAGGGACTCCACAAGTTAAACCACCTTCACCCTCAAGCCACAATTATCTCACCTAAACTAGTTCAAAGATCACCAAACCAACACAAGCTTGGTTTCTCTTGAATTTTCCACGATATTGGGTCTAGGTTAGAAGCTTAAAATATTTTATGATACTAAACCAAGAATAAGAAATACTGGTCACACTGGAAAATATGAAGAAGTAAATCACCCATTCACAAGTATACACAATTTTTTAAAAATATTATACAATAGTTTACAACCCAATCTTCATTATATTAAACCAATTTGAATAATACAACAGTCTATGGAATAAAATATATAATGAAAATATTCGCTGCAACTTCTATGTCGTATATCGTTTTTCTGGTCCTTCTCTTTTGTACTTCTCTCTAGTCACCCCTTATTCCTTTAAAGGACAACACATAGTGACCCCAGGAGAGCTACCACCTAACACTGTTGCAAGTCACTTTTGCTGCATGTACACGGGCTGATTCAATCTACTCTCTAGGCTATCCAATACCTAAGCTCCAATCCACCTTCTAGTAGCCTCTTTTGTCCATCAAAGAGCTACTCATAAGGCACCAAACTTCACCCAACCTTCATCTCCTCTTCGTCACTTAAAGGTAGCTTGTCTAGGGATAATTTGGGTAGCCAACACACTTCCCTCCACCATATCAATGACACCCATTCATTCCACTGCAAGATTAACTCCTATGAAGACTTTAGATCACCAAATAAAGTCTCCAAATTGGCTCCCACGAGCTGCATGTAAAATGATCCAAATTGATACAAAAATCTGATCTAACACCTACAAGAAAAACACACCTTACTCATTGTTTTGAGGTCTGATAAAAATGTTGCAAAATAGGCCTAGTTAGGGCACAACTTAGTCCCTTTTCCTGCCTTGTTTCTCTGCCTAGAATTGCACCAAAGTGATGTGGCTGCCCTTTCTTGAGAGGCTGAGGAGGGCTGCTCCAAGTCTGGGTTGTCCCAGTCCTCAACCAACCCTCGTCCTACTTTCAAATGATTGTGGCATGCTACAATTGGCCTCCATAAGCCCGCGACATGCTATTTTAGGGTCTGCCCACCCTTCTTTTTCCCTTAAAACAATACTTCCTACCCCGTCCCTCTTGAAAAGCTTCTCGACCCTCCTAAAAGAAACTCAGCCTTTTAAAAATGACCCTGAAATAGCCTTCAATGCCCACACTATTCTATCCCTTATTTGTTGTGGCTAAAACATAGATTATTCCTCCTCCAACGAGATCTTATCTTGTGTTGTGTTGCACAAATGGATGAGATAAATGAATCTCCATCACCTTCTATTTACAAACATTCAAAGGTATTCTTCCAACATCTATTTAGGGCTTTGTACAGTTTTCATGTGGATAAATAACATCAAGCTGACCTATAACATACATGTGAAAAACCCAACCATAATTTCAAAAATTCATATCTCCATTTCTACAACTCGGAATTAGATGATTCTCATTGTGTTGAATTCATCTCGTCAAGGGATATCATCCTCATCCATCACATGTCGAAATGTGCACATGGTTTTCAATAAAATCATGATGGGTACAAAACCCCTACCTTAGGTTCTAAGCACACAAGTGACTCTTATGGTGCTTTGTCCTCCAATCCTTAAACCCTAGGGATTGGAGTACCTCCCAAGCTACTCTAAAATAAACACTCCCTCTTAACGAGGGAGGTACTTCCAAGACTAGGAATTAACTCATCATCATCATCGCAACTCGCAACACTTGCCCAAATCTTGGTGCTCACCACTGCAACAATCCCTGGAGCATGAACTGCACCTCTCTCGGAATTGTCGCTATCAGTGGAAGCATCATGTTTATTCTTCTTCTCTTTTATCGCTTTCCAATCTCTCCATGATTCCTTCTTGGTAGTTGTAGGAGAAACCTTCATCCCCAATTACCACATGCTCTTCTTGGTCTGCGAATTCTCTTTTTGAACCTACAAGCTCTCGCTAGAACTCGACTCCCTCTGAGTCTCTAGAATCTGGAACTTCTTCACTGGAACCTGTGCCTGCCTCTCTAAATCCTGCACCTTCACCTGCTTCACCTACTTCTTCTTACCATGATCCACAGGATTTCCCATCAACTTGTAGAGACCATGCTCTCTAACTCCAAGTACAATCCAGTCGGAGCTAGAGCCTCTAGGTCCGAGCCTTGCCTTCCCATCCCAGGACAAGACCTCAAACCCCTTCATCTTGTTCACCAAGACATAAATCACGCTATATCTAAGTCCTAGTACAAACTGTTAGCCACCTATAAATTTGTTATAGCAAAAGGTGGCTAAAACTTTTTGAGCCTTCAAGGAACAAATTTTATTGCTAAAAAGTGTTGGCTCTTGAAGACTCTTAAAGGCCTCATGCCTCTGTCCCATATTCATTTCTGTGCCCACTCTACACTCAGAAATCCTGTTGATTCCCAAGAAAGAATAATGCTGCAAAGACCCTTTTCCCCTTTTCCCCTTTTCCAAAACTAACCTCTTGTTCTCTCCTCTTTCCCCATAAGATCCCTCATTTTCATGTTTTTCCCCTTTTCCCTTTATTCAAAATCCCTTGATAAGGTTTTAAGACTCCCTCTTAGCCTTATCGAAACTCTTAAATTCCTTTGAAAACCATTGAAAAATCATTAAAATGCATATTTAATATATATATTATGGACTTAAGCCCCTTGGGCTAAGTCTTTAATCCTCCCCTCCATGCGTCTTGGTGCTAGAACTGAGCGCCAACCCTTCAGGTGCTTATCGCGTCACCCGATGCCGATTAGCCCTCTGCTTTAAGCCTCCGGTCATATTATCTTCCATGCGCCCAAAGGCCCCACACTCGGGTGCCAACCCGTATTGAGAATTAATGTTTTAAACCTTCATTTATATATAAAATTTTCGGGTTTTGTTATATTATAAGGTTACCGCCAGTGCAGAGTTTGAATAATTCTCCGCCGTCGATCTGATCTGCAGATGGACAGCGCGCAACCCATTGCCCTGGTGGTCCCCGCCAACCACTCACCATTCCAAAACCGGGCGGTATCCATCGCACCGCCTTCAAGCGGAGGGCAGTTTTTTCCCAATCGGCAGTGATTCCATACACCACCCGACATGTGTCTTGTGCACTGTTCAAAAACCGCTGCTCATCGCACGTTAAAGTTCGAACATGGACCCGACGCGATATTGATGTCCACCGTCCGATCTGGGGCCGCTCATCGGACGACAGTCGCTCTCCGAAGATGCCCGTGCGATAACTCGGGGTACGACGCAGTGTTAAAAGCATCTCTGCCGTCGATCTGATCTGCAGATCGACGACCTAAAATTCAGCGCCTTGATTCCTCGTCCAGTTAGCATTTCCAAACCTAGGAGTTTTATTCATCTGGATTTTATTGAAAATTTGATGTCCGGACATGATTCTAAGGTTGATCGGCACCTGTTCTCCACCGTTGATCGCGTGGGCCGATATCATCCGACGGCCCACATTTATCCCAATTCTCAAACCAGATTTTGTGACCATTTTTGTCCAAAACAAAGGTTTTTAACCATTTCTCCGTTTCACTTTGACTTTCGCCTTTGATCCTGACCGTCGATCTCCGCGCGATCAACGACTCTGATTCAAATTCCTCTTTCGCTCTCCTCTGACCTCCTCTGAACAATCTCAACCGTTGGATGATGCCATCCAATGGCCATGCTCCCTCCACGTGCCTTCTGAAGCAGCGAACCTATACATGGAGGATTTTATAATAGTTTTTTGTATTTTACAGGGTTTAAATGGTTTTTCCGCCATGATTGAAGAATTTTCAAAGGCACAGGGTGACGATCCTCCCACCTTCGATTCATCAAAGAAAATCATTCGCACGGTTTAAAATTCACTTTTTCATCAAGTGATTCATGAGGCATTGATGCCATATAACCCCTGCATAGCCCCGCACATCAGCAAAAAACACGGTAAATCAAGCACAGTCAGAGAGTATTAGTATCGAAGACAAAAATGTACCAGGACAGAAGACTGAAGATAGGCCTTCGGGGATTACGTCTAAGATGGTTTATCAAAATCCTAATCCCCGATTAAAACACAGTTAAAGGGAAAGTCATAAAGGTTTATCAGTCAGAAAGCTTCTACCGCCACAGCTGAGGCAAATTGATTCCTCTATCTACCATGATGCCACCTGTGCCTCAAAGTAGTCAATCAGAGGCCGAAGTTATTGATCAGGACCAAATATCTGCCTCACCACACAGTCAGAGGATAAACTCTGCAAAAAAACTTAATGACAAAACAACATCAGAGTTACTTTGACACCACACAGAGCCTCAAAGGTCAAAAAGAGCTCCCACCGAGCTTAAATCTTTATGTAAAACATTTAATACAGAAAACACCTATGTAAGTTTCTTCGTCGAGCCCCCCAAGGGCCGAGGGACCATTAAGTCTGTATTAATTGTCTTTAGAGATCTTTTATCAGATCTCACCTCCTCATTCTTCTATATATACTTCTGCAGAAGATGAGTAATAGGTTGGTTGCAGAACTTTGAAATACATTTGAGCTTAAACTTCTGATTGTAAATAGTGTTCACGGGCCCTTGGAGCTCTGCAGGTGGTAGATAGGTTAGGCTGAGATGTGTAGATGATTGCTAAACTAAAGCATTGGACTTAAAGCTGTAACTGGTTTGGAGCATCAATACAAGCTGATTTATGGGATCCTGGTCTATGTTGACGGTGATGTTTTTCTCATTGTAAGTTGTCATTTTGTTTCTATTTTCACAGTGTTTCATCTTCTCTTATAAATAACAGCATGCATAGAGTTAGGACCTACTGTATATCAGTACCCTTCTTTGACTGAAAATATTTATCTGAATGTTTTCTTCCAATCTGTGTTACTTGGGAATGATTTAATTCAGTTTAAACATAGGAATGCTGGCGTTCCCTCGTCTTATTGTCTTAGCTGAATATTATTCTTGAAAGTTATGTTCAGTACTAGTTAAGTAGAGATGAACTATGGAAGATATGGTGTGCCCTGGTCCTATTTTTATCCCCAAAGGCTGTCTGGATGTTTCCCTTGGAATGTGTTAAAAGCTGGCTAGTTTAGAAGTACTTACCAGATCTTAGGCCATTCTATGTTATCTTTGTGTTTGTCTTGAAAGTAACCAAGTAAAGCAGAGCTAGGAGAGGATTTGTGGTGAGCCCGGCCCGCTAGTTTCTACTCCAACAGTTGCCTTCAAGTTTCCATTTGTTTTAAAATGTTTTCTATTGAAAGTGTATCAAAGGCTGGCTAGTTTAAAAGCACTTACTAGATCCTAGTTTTCTTTTATGTTCTTCTTAAGTGTTTGTCAAAGGCTGGCTAGTTTAAAAGTACTTACCAGATCCTGGGCTGCTCTTTGTTCTGCATCTGTTTAAATTTCCCTTCTTGATGTATCATTTCATTCCATAAATCAAACTTCAAAGAGATCCTTAGACATAGATGACTTGCCCCATGGACCACTCTTGCCTCTTGTTTTCCCAATTAAATCCTATTATGACTCCATAGCCCAATGGACCAAAACCTGCAATTATCTATCTTCCTGGCCAAAGCTTACTCTGATTGCTTGCAACTTCTCACCTTTGAAACTCTTTGCATTTAGAACTTTCCACCCCAAACACTAATCATGCTCAACCATCCAAAAATAAACAAAACCCTTGGCCTTCATAACTAGCCTAATATCATTACCCCAAAACTTCAAAGACAAATCCATATTTGCACTTATTGGAGAGATCCCTCTCCGGATTCAGGAGGGCTAGATCCTAGAATCCTAAAGTGGTTGAAACGATGTTGCTTCTGCAGTTTTAGTCTTACCAATCTGCTAAAATTACAGATTCCTAACACAAACAATACATCCTGGACCCAAATCACTCATTCTGTCTCCATCTTGAATGGCACAACACTTGATCCTCGTATCTCCATCTGACTCTTGTCTTCCAACACCATGTGCAACTTCAAGTCCCATTCAGTTAGAGTCTCAAAAACCTCTTGTGACCCTGTCATATGTTTTGTCGCATCACTATCCATGTACCATCCATCCTCTTTGATAGTACCCTGTGAGAAATGAGAAATCATAGCAAATTCCTCCTCCTCCAATTTCCTAGTGAGATCATCTATCTCAGCTGAAGTGGCAACACTGACGATCTTCTTTCCTTTCCTCTCCTCACCATATCCCTTCTTCTTCATCGAACATCTCGACGAAAATGACCCATCTTGCCATAGTTGAAACACTTGAATGTACTCAAGTCCTTCTTTTTCTTACCCTTCATTCATGCTGCAAGTGCCACATCCTCATATGCCCTCTTCCTTAGATTAATATACTTGTATCACAATTCTTCCTAAATGAATTTTTCCCACAACCTATTCCTTCTGGAAACTTCTCTCTACTAACGATCCCTTTTATGAAGGGCTTCCATTCCTCGGTGAACCCTTTCAAGGCAATCCTTACCATATCATTATCTAAAATAGTCATACTATTGGCAACAAGCTCATCTCTGACCTGAGACAATCTCATCAGATATGAAGTCACTCCTTCACCCTTTATCATCTTGGTGGATTTCAACTTATCCTCCATTACCAGTACCTAGTTCTTGTTCTTATTTTGGAACAAATGAATAACCATCCACATCTCATGTGCAGTGTTCTTCTCGGAAAAATTAGGTATAAGGGGATCCTTCACACCATCTAGGATGATCAATCTCACCCTCATATCCAAATATTCTTACACTTCTAGATATTTTGGGCCAATTGGATTCTTGATGGCTTTCTCGGCGAACTCCCAGATCATGTTGACCTGCAAGACCAACTTGATCCTTTCCTTCCATGGACTATGGTTGGATAACCCCTCCAACCTAGCCCCATACCGGAGACCTGCCTGCAACTTCTACATTACCACCTACAATGTGAATAAATCTATCTTAAGTTGTACTTCTCTATGGAATAATACAACCGATTTGAATAATACACCAATTTGAATAACACAACCATCTATGGAATACAAGATACAATGGCAATATTCGTTGCATCTTCTATGTCGTATCTCATCTTGCTGGTCCTTCACTTCTTTACTTCTCTCTAGTCGCCCTTAGTCCTTCAAAGGAAAACACATAGAGACTTCAGGAGGGCTGCCACCTAACATTGTTGCAGGTCACTTCTGCTACACATACATGAGTTGATCCAATCTGCTCTCTAGGATGGCTAATACTCGAGATCCAATCCACCTTCTAGTGGCCTCTTTTTTCCATCAAAGAGCTACTCATAAGGCACCAAACTTCACCCTACCTTTAACTCCTCTTTGTCACTTTAAGATATATTTTCTACCATTACTTTGGGTAGCCAACATACTACCCTCCACCAGATCAATGACACCCAATCCTGCCATTTCAAGATCAACTCCTATGAAGACTTTCGATCACCAAATCAAGTCTCCAAATTGGCTCCCACGGGCTGCATGTAAAATGATCCAAATTGATACAAAAATATGATCTAACCCCTACAATAAAAACACACCTTACTCATTGTTTTGAGGTCTGCTACAAATGCTACAAACTAGTTCTGGTTAGGGCACAACTCAGTCCCTTTTCCAGCTTTATTTCTCTTCCCAGAATTGCATCAAAGTGATGTGACTATCCTTTCTTGAGAGGAAGAGGAGGGTTTATCCAAGTCTAGGTTTTCCAAGCCCTCAACCAACCCTCCACCTACCTTCAAATGACTATGACATGCTACAGTTGGCCTCCAAAAGCCTGCGGCATGCTAGTTCAGGATTTGCCCACCCTTATTTTCCCTCAAAATAGTCCTCCCTGCCTCGACCCTCTTGCAAAGCTTCTTGGCCCTCCTAATAACAAATCGGCCCTATAAGAATGACCCTGAAACAACCTTCAATGCCCATGTTGTTCTGTCCCTTCTTTTTGCAGCTAAAACATAGATTAATCTCCTCCAACAAGCTCTTATCTTGTGTTGTGTTGCACAATTGGAGGATAGAAATGACTCTCCATCACCTTCTATTTATAAACATTAGAAGGGATTCTTCGAACGTCTATCTATGGATTTTTACAACTATCATATGGCTAAATAACATCAAGACAACCTAGACCATACATGTGCAAAACCCAACCGTAACTTCAAAAAAACATATCTCCATTTCTACAAATCGAAATTGGATGATTCTCGTTGCATTGAATTCATCTCACCGATGGCTATCATGCTCATCAATCACATGTCGAAATGTGCAAATGATTTTGGATCAAATCAAGATGGGTTTAAAACCCCTACCTTGGGATCTAATCCCACAAGTGACTCTTGTGGTGCTTTGTCCTCCAATCCTCGAACCTTAAGAGATTGGAGTACCTCCCAAGCTACTAAAAAATCAACAGATGCCTCAGAATTTCTTCACCATACCCAAAGGAATTATTTTTCTCCACCCACATGTCAAGGGATTCCTATAGAAAACCATCTCCACCCCCAACCCTTGAATTTTTCTTGAGACCACCTCACCCAGATCTAATTTTTTTTTCCCAATGCAAATCTCAACCAAGAATGAATCCAAACACACCTTGGCTATCCAGGAAATGGAAAGGAAAATACGAACACATTGTCAATCTAGGCAATCACATGCCAATGACAGAAAAATAGTCATGTAAACCAAATGCATGCACCATGCATTCAAATCCCAACAACGAAATCGCACATGCAACATGTTACCTGCAAAATCCTCCTGTTGTAGCTACTCTTCCAATATTGTCCTAGCATTCCCTTGTTTTTCCTTTGCTTGCTTGCTTTCTTGTGTCCAAGTGATCTCTTCTCTTGCTATAGTTCTCTCTTTCTCCTTCTCCTCCAAAGTTCCAAGTGTGATCAAGAGTAACTAAGAGTAGTTAAGAGACTCATATATTGTTCTCCCTCTCCTTTTATTTCCTTTTCCTTCAATTTCCTTCATTTCCCCTTGCATGCATATTCTTGTCTCTTCATCTTCCTTTCCTCCTATTTTCCTTTATGTCTTTAATTAATTGTCATTTATTGCCACTTGCCTTTTGTCAATGTCAATGTCAATTTCCATAGTCATTAATTAACTGCAAGTGATGCTCACTTTAATTTTTTTCCATCCATCCATCTTGGAATACGTGTCCCATGACCTTGGTCTTATTATGTCCTTATAATTTCATTCCATTTACATGGAAAATCAATTAGGGGTTGTTACAAAGTACATATTATTTAATCCATTTTTACATATTTGGAGGCATATTTCACCTTCTATTAAGACCTGGACAATGCCCCATGTTAAGCATAAAGCCCCATGTTAATCCCTAGATAATCAATTATATTTCTATTGTTATATCAGTGTGGTCTCCTACACCCTTTAGTTGTAATTGTATCCTTTGTCACACACACTACAAAGGCCTAGTTTTAGGATCATCCCATCTCGTCTTATATGTTGATTCATTATAAAAGCAAGTATCCCACTCAAAGTGGATTATTATTATTTGACATTTTATGATTTTCAAGGTGTTTGCTTCATAATATTTGGTATTAAAACCTATGGTCCTAGGGTTTTGATCCTTCAATAAATACATCTTAACATTTTCATTATAATTTTTTTTGGAAGTCTCAAACAATGAAATTTTGAGGAGACTGAGGAAAAATATCAAGGTACAAATGGTCAAATTTTGGTTTTCTATAGTTTATAAATATAGGCTATGAAATATAGGGTTTGTGACTATCTTAAAATCAATTTTAAATGAGACATATTAGAAGTCTCTCAATAACTATTTTCCTAGGAAATTTTAAATAGAAAATTTCCGTGGAGACTAAAAAATGTCATATTATAGGTGGTAAAATTTCAAGTTTTAATTTTTTATACTTTTGGATATATATTCTATGGAAGATGGGGTTTGTGAATAATACTAAAATTAGTTAAAAAAGGGTCATCTTGGAATTTTCAATCTAACTGTTTTTTGCAATTTTTTAAACTTTGAAATGTTTAAAATCCCTAGATGATATAGTGAATTACATATAAAAAAAAATCATATTTTGACTAGTTATATTTTATGAGTTATATATCATAGAAGTGGGGGTTTTTGACTTGTCCTCAAATTACTCCTAAACGGGTCAATTTGGAATTTTTGCTATACTTGCCTCTAGTGAAGTTTGTTGAGATTCAACAAGATGATGAGCTTAGTGAAAATGAGTCGCCTTCACTAAGTGGGCCCGTAGGCTATTTTTAGGTGCAAGTATATTTTTAGACATGGTGATCATATTTCAGAAGTTGCAGGATGCTATTTGTGGATGGTTAATCAAGTTCGAAAAATAGATGAAATTATATTTTTAGAATATTGGACGAAGTCTATTTATAGATCGTCGATCTAAAAATAGAAGTGTCGATTATTATTAGCTCTTAATAATAATCCGATAATAAACAACAACTTATTATCTTGGAGCACTTAATTTCAGCGTACAGATTTAGAAAATCAGTGGGCTGAAGGAATTACACAATTCCTAGGGTTTACTGGTGGTTCATGCATGGAGGACTCAGTTAGAACTAAAGTGGCAAAGTTATGACAGAGTTGGAAGAGTAGTTCATGGAGTTGTTATTCAGTTTAACTCAATTAATGGAGTTAAACTCAGTTGAGTTAGTTGTATCTAGTCTAACTGAATGATGCACTAGTGAGAGTGGAGTGAATTAATTCACAAATAATAACTCATTAATCAACTGAACAATACAACAGTTAACTACAGTGCATGTCAACTCCAGTGGAGACCCAGTGGAGAGATAGGTGAAAGGGCAAGATGGACTATCTGTTGTGACTATAGTGATGCATTGATTGCACCACACACACATTGGAGTTGCCAATGAGGATTGCACAGTGCAAGCAAGGTATATTCGAATTCATTCAGAGCTATTATTCAGTAGGGATTGCGCAGTGGAGGTAGGCTATCAGGAGGGCAGAAATCGGTGCATGGATTTGCAGATTTCATCTTGTTAGTGTGTGACAATTGATTGTACTGAGAGCTTGATGTACTAATCTTTGTATGAGATTGTTACATGATCTCCATGATACATAATATATGATAGTTGGGGTTTTCAGCTTCAGAATTTCCCATTAAAAAACTGTGTTATGTGCAATTTTTTTTATTTGCTTCATGTGCTTGCAATTGATTTTAATTTCCACAAAAGATTAACAGTGGAAGGATTCTGTATTTAGCAAGAAGATAAAATATTGTTAGATCAGGAGAATCTGGATATATACATGCATCTTGTATATAATTTCTACATGGTATCAGAGCAGTGTTAAATCTTGAAGATTGCAATTGTGAAGAACTACTGAGTTTGTGTTGGTGGACAATTCGAATTTGCTGCAGAAAATTCTTGTTGCGACAGTTGAGTATACATTGAAATGTCTTTCAATGGGTTGCGATTGGAGTATGCCCTTGATGGGAGCTCGAACTACATAGCCTGGAAGGATAGGATGGAGGCGGTGCTAGAGGATAATGGACTGAAGGAGCTCATCGATAGCGATGTTCCTAAGCTGGGATCTAGTGATGCTACATTACTTGATGCATGGAAAAAGAAGGTAGCAAAGACAAGAAGAAGTCTGTTGGAAGGTGTGAAGGACCATATTGTGTTCAGCCTTCATGGGAAAGCCACTCCATTTTCAATGTGGAAGGCTTTGACAAATTTTTTCCAAAGCAGCAGCGACCAGAGGAAGTTGGCGCTGAAAGATAAGCTCAGAAAAATAAAAATGGAGAAGCGCGACAGTATTCCAAAATATCTCACGAAGTTTGTCCACTGTAGGGATGAACTAGGAAGTGTGGGGATTACTGTTGATGATGAAGACTTGGTGAGCTTGGTTCTCCTTGGGCTTCCGAAGAGTTGGCATAGATACGAAGGCTCTGTCAATGGATGGGAAAAACTGTCGGGATGGGAGCGACTTTGGTCAGATCTTGTGCAAGAGGAGAGAAGGTGAGGTACCAGGGATGGCTCTTCATTGAAGAATGATGATGAAGAGAATTTCACTTTGGTTGCCAAAGCAAGGAAAGGGAAGGGGAATAAATTTCCTTAAAAATATGAAGCTAAAGGCAAGAAGCAGGATTTGTCCAAGGTGAAGTGTTTTCACTGTCACGAACATGGGCATTTCGCCACTAATTGCCCACAGAAGAAGAAGAACAAGAAGGCTGCTAGAGCTGCAGCTGGAGAGGCCTTAGCCTCGCAATTCGAACTTGATTTCTCTTTTATTGCATGCTTGGTTTCAAACTATATGGGATCAGTGTGGTATCTTGATAGTGGTGTGTCTTTCCATATGACGGGAGACAAGAAGTTGTTTAGTGACTTGGAGGAGAAGGACCTTCAAATGCATATAGAGATGGGAGATGATGGTCGATACAGTGTGACCAACATTGGGACCATTACCTTTGAGAGGGAGTCAGGTAATCCATTTCTGTTGAAAGATGTTATGCATGTTCCAGGTCTAAAGAAGAACTTGGTCTTGGTCGCAATGTTGGAAGACAGAGGTTATGACGTTGTTTTTAGCGATGGAAAATATTTCCTGTGACATAAAACAACAGGTAAAACCAAGAGGATAGGGACTCGAGTTAATAATATCTACAAGCTGGATGTAGATGGCTGCGCTGCAATGATGGGCAAAGCAGAAGAAGTGGTGAGCCAGGATGAGGGCGAATTATGGCACAGGAGATTGGGTCATCTTCACTATGGCGCTTTGAAGATTTTGCAGCAGATTTCTACTGGACTTCCCAAGGGTACTCTTGCGCAGTCAGATTAGTGCAAGGGATGTACTATGGGTAAGTTTATGAAGACCACCTTTCATGAGAAGGAGAACCGTGCTTCGGTGATCCTTGAGAGAATTCACACAAACATGTGTGGACCTTTCTCGGTTTCTTCAACAACAAAACATAGGTATTATGTTATATTTTTTGATGACTATTCTCGTAGATGCTGGATCTTCTTCATGCAGAAGAAGAGAGAAACATTCTCAAAGTTCTGTGAGTTTAAAGCATTGGTGGAGAAGGAGTTGGGGAAGCAAGTGAAAGCTCTACGGAGCGATAATGGTGGTGAATACATCTCGGGCGAATTCAAAGAATTCTGTAGCAAAGAAGGAATTCGAAGAGAACTCATAGCACCTCATAACCCATAGCAGAATGGGGTCGCGGAGAGGAAGAACAGAACGATTGTGGGTGTTGCATGAGCGATGCTACATGACCAGGGCCTATCGATGCACTTGTGGGCGGAAGCATGCAACACTGCGATTTATGTGCAAAACCGTTGTCCTCATAGAGTACTTAGCATGAGTACACCTGAAGAAGCTTTTACTGGTAAGAAGCCTGATATTTCTCATTTGAATATTTTTGGCTCATATGTTTACATACATGTGACAAAGGATGCCAGGAAGAAGCTGGAGCTAACTTCATAAGTTGGGATATTTGTGGGGTACATAGAAACACCCCATAATTATCGTGTGTATTTTCTAAACAATTGGATGAATGTGGTGTGATGGGATATAAAATTCAATGAGGTTAAAGCCATGAAGTTGTCGCTTGAGAGGGAGCTACACTTGCATGTAGAGGAGGAACTTCTTGTTCCCAAAGATGAGCCTCTAGATGTGGATCAGCCACAGGAGGAGATTCATGGAGTGGAGGAGTCCACTCATGTAGAACCAAACATCAGACAAGGCAGAAAGCGTACCATAGAAGGTAGGCGAATCTTGATGCGTACGAATGTAGGAGTCCCTACATCCATGGTGTGACATTGTCACTGACCAGGTCTGGATACATGGCTCTTATGAGCAAGCATATCGTGTGAGTATATTATTTTGAAAGAGAATCAGTACGGGGAGCCCACATGGGTAGATGCCATGGTGGAGGATTATGACTCCATTGTGTAAAGTGCTTGGAATTGTTCCAAGGCCGGTGGTCGTGATTGTAGGATCAATATGGATACAAGGTAAAGGAAGTTGTTGATGGGAGCATCGAGAAGTATAAGGCAATATTTTTTGCTGGATGATTTTCACAGATTGAGAGGATTGATTATGAAGAAACTTCTGCACCTGTCGCATGGTATTCTTCCATAAGGACCATCCTTTCTCTCTCAATGCAGATGAGATGGCACATTCATCAAATGGATGTGAATATTGCGTTCCTTAATGGGATCATTGAGGAAGAAGTATACATTGAGCATCCTGAAGGATTTGAGATCTTCAGCGGCGAGTCGCATGTGTGCAGACTCAAAAGAGCGTTGTATGGGCTGAAGCAAGCACTTCGTGCTTAGTACACACGGATCGACAGCTATTTCACTGGACTTGGCTTCACCAAGAGTGAGGCGGATGCAAACCTATACCAAATTATGGTGGAGGGTAAAATTTTAATCATTGTTCTTTATGTTGATGATTTAATACTAACAGGTGATGAAAAGTTGATACACTCATGCCAGGAAGATCTTCTAAAGGAGTTTGAGATGAAGGATTTGGGCCTCCTTCATTATTTCCTTGGATTGGAAATATGGTGGGAAGGTGAGCCCCATTTTGTGTCTCAAGGCAAGTATTCCCGGGAGATACTGGAGAAGTTTCACATGCAAGGCTGCAAGCCTGTCGACACTCCTCTTCCAGTAAATTGGAGGAAAGAGGATGCTACATCGTTAGAGGTAGTGGATGCCACTGTTTATCGACAGTTGGTGGGTTCGCTCATGTATTTAGTTAATACAAGATCAGACATGTGCTATGCGGTGAGCCAACTTTCACAAGTGATGGTTAAGCCTACCAAGCTCTTTTGGAAGGCAGGCAAGCATGTCCTGAGATATCTTAGGGGAGCATCTGAGTATGTTTTATGGTACAGACAGACGGATGAGGTGAATTTACATGGCTTCACGGATGCAGATTGGGCAGGCAACCCAAAAGACAGAAAGAGCACATTAGGAGGGATTTTTAGTATAGGATCTATGGTAGTTTCTTGGTACAGAAGGAAACAAAGATCCATGGCACTCAGTTCAGTGGAAGCAGAATACATGGCAGCAAGTTAAGCGGCATGTGAGGCTATCTGGATGAGGAAGATCCTGGTTTTTTTTTTCAGTTCACATTTAGACCCTACAGTGATACATTGTGATAATCAGAGTTTCATTAAACTCTCGATTAATCTTGTGTTTCATGATAGATCTAAACATATTGATATCTGGTATCTTCATATTATAGATGGTGTGCAGTGGAAGATCATGTTGCTTCAGTACATTCCTATGGAAGATCTAGATGCAGATATTCTGACGAAGGCGCTCACCAGGAGAAAATTCGAATACCATAGAGGCAGGATCGGTGTGAAGGATAATCCCTATCTTGTTGAGAGGGAGTGTTGAGATTCAACAAGATGATGAGCTTAGTGAAAATGAGTCGCCTTCACTAAGTGGGCCCGCAGGCTATTTTTAGGTGCAAGTCTATTTTTAGACTATGTCTATTTTTAGACACAGTGATCATATTTCAGAAGTTGCAGGATACTATTTGTGGATGGTTGGTCAAGTTGGAAAAATAGATGAAATTATATTTTTAGAATATTGGGCGAAGTCTATTTATAAATCGTCGATCTAAAAATAGAAGTGTCGATTATTATTAACTCTTAATAATAGTCCAACAATAAACAACAACTTATTCTCTTAGAGCACTTAATTTCAGTGTACAGATTTGGAAAATCAGTGGGCTGAAGGAATTACGCAATTCCTAGGGTTTACTAGTGGTTCATGCATGGAGGACTCATTTAGAACTGAAGTGGAAAATTTATTGTAGAGTTGGAAGAGTAGTTCATGGAGTTGTTATTCAATTTCAATCAGTTAATGGAGTTAAACTCAGTTGAGCTAGTTGTATCTAGTCTAACTGAATGATACACTAGTGAGAGTGGAGTGAATTAATTAGTTATTTAATTCACAAATAATAACTCATTAATAAACTAAACAATACAGTAGTTAACTACAGTGCATGTCAGTTCCAGTGGAGACCCAGTGGAGAGATAGGTGAAAGGGAAAGATGGACTATTTGTTGTGACTATAGTGATGCATTGATTGCACCACACACACATTGGAGTTGCCAATGAGGATTGTGCAGTGCAAGCAAGGCATATTCGAATTCATTCAGAGCTATTATTCAGCAAGGATTGCGCAATGGAGGCGGGCTATTAGGAGGGCAGAAATCAGTGCATGGATTTGCAGATTTCATCTTGTTAGTGTGTAACGATTGATTGTATTGAGAGCTTGATGTAATAAGCTTTGTATGATATTGTTACATGATCTCCATGATACATAATTTATGATAGTTGGGGTTTTCAGCTTTAGGATTTCTCGTTAAACAACTGTGTTATGTGCGATTGTTTTTATTTGCTTCATGTGCTTGAAATTGATTTTAATTTCCGCAAAAGATTAACAGTGGAAGGATTCTGTATTTAGCAAGAAGATAAAATATTGTTAGATTAAGAGAATCTGGATATATACATGCATCTTGTATATAATTTCTACAAAGTTCCAAACTATGAAATTTTGAGGAATTTAAGAAGTCATATTAGAGAAATATAAGCTAAAATTTCAAACTCAAAAGCGTTTAAAATTTACAGATATATGAGGATAAAGGTCAGTCGTCTAAATAGTCTCCAAATTATGGTTTGAAAGGAACATCATTGACAAGTGACAGAACCCTTGATTGGAATTTCTATTTTTGATGATTGAAAATGTGGAGTGTTATTATTTTCTTATATGGGTAATGGTTTTGCAAAAAACACTACTAGTACTCCTAAAAACTCGAGCACGACTTCTAGAAAAAGTGAAGCCTTATAAAACATGTTAACCCAATAAAAGAACGAAGTTGATTAAATGTGAGGTTATATGTTGAAATGAGTAGATTGATCATGTTCTTAGGAGTACCTTAAAAGGGAAATGATGGATGAAATCGAAAAGAAGATGGATGAAATGGATGAAAATAAGGAAGAAATATAAAAACCCATGAAGGAAGAAATCCAAAAGTCCATGAATTCCATAGAAACCATTCTTTTACAGAGACTCCCTAAAATGGATATAAGGAAGCAAGGAAATCTTGAAAATAATGAAACAATTATGTTGAGACTCAATCACATACAATGATTATTTTATTACATTTGTAGAACACAAATATTGAATCTCAAAATCATGATCATTCATCACTCCAAAATCCACATCATTAGGGCTTCAAGTCAACACCAAGGAACTACTTCATTTTTTCAAATCGATATGAAGTTTGATGTTAAAGATCCTACAACATTGATTCACACCAAGTTTCAACCTTTTAGAAGGTAACTATTGCATCCTTGTGTTTATAAAATGGTCAATTTGTGTGGTATCATTGGCTTTGTGGATGAAAAAAAAATTATGTTGTCCCTTAGTCCATTATATATATGAACTAGTAGCACATTGTGGGGATATTAAGAGAAATGCATTCTTTAGTTAATTGATAAATATTTGGCAAAGAGTTCCAATCGTAGAGCAAATTCAATATTTCCAAACTTTAAGTATCAAGGGAAAGAACATTCTGAGAGGAAGGATGGCGTGTGATCTCAAGTTTAGGGTTGTGATATTGCTACTTTTTCTCATGGTGTCACCATCGGTTTTCAGGGCTTCAATCCTTTGCTTTCTATGGTTCATTGGGGTCACACTGAGATTGGATGCACCCTAAGGATGAAATCAAAGACCATTTTCATTGTGTGGCTACGTGAGAGTATTTTTTATTAGGTATTAATGGGCGCTTATCCTCTGCAAGAATACACCACCTTTCCTTAAGGCAACCTCCAATAGATACTTTGCTATTTTTTTCACTTTGGATTTAATTTTGAATAAGATCTTTGGAATATTATGTTAGCGTATGGAGGCCTCAACCTCCATAAGGAGTATCCTCCTTCTTCAACACTGCTCTGCCTCTCCGACGGGTCGCATTCTATCCAAGGTAAAGGGAGTCTTTGTCTTCTTGATACTTAGAAGTTGACCCCAAAATTGGGTCTTCATAATTTGAGGAAAAAATTGTGATATGCATGCCCCTACCAAGTTCCAACAGGGCATCCTGCATATAGATATTCATAAAAATCCTTAGTGGGGAATCAAAGATCATTTGGGTGAATAACTCATTCTTAGTTTTATTTATCAAATTTATATTTGAATCCTTTTGGGGCATTCCATCATGTCATCAATGTAGAAATTTTAATACAAATATGTATTTCCTAGATTCTCTTGATCTAACAATTATATATCATTGTTAAATACAGAATCACTTCTCAAAAAATTCTTGCACAAATTTAAAACACGATCGCCAATTGCAAACACATGAAGAAAGATCATTCACACATAACACAGATGTTTACTGGGAAATCTTAAAGCTAAAAACCCCACTATCATATATTATGTATATGTCATGGTTCATGAAACAATCTCATACAAAACTCTAATCCAAGAGCTCTGAGTACAATATACAATCGTCTCACACTGTCTTGTAGAAATTGAAAAACACCTTAGCCAAATTTTTGCCTCACAACAGCCTGCCTCCACTACGCAATCCAAGTTGATTACAAAGACCAATTCGATGCAATCAGACCCTCCTTGACTGCGCAATCCTCATGAGCATATCCAATGTGTGTTTGGCTTGCAAGAGTGCAATCCAATATAGTACAACTGATAGTCAACTGTCCCTTTCTTCTACCTCTCAACTGGGTCTCCACTGGATCTAACATGCATGTAGTTAACAATAGTAAATCTTCAGTTGCATGTGAGATCACTACATGTGAATTAATTTAATATTTAATTCACTGATCTCTCACTGGTGTATCTTCAGTTACAACTAACACAACTGAGTTAAACTATGAATAAGAAATTTTCGGTGAAATTCACATGTAAGAAATTTTTGTCAACGCGTTTCGAACCAGCCTGTGTGGTTCATCATCAGGACAAGATGAGAAATCTGATTAAGAAACCTATTTAAATAGAAAAGGACAGCTCCACCTAGCCGTTGAAAAAACGGCTAGTTTGACTCGAATAAGAAATTGAATAAGATTTTGTAAATTTTTATTAATTTTTAATTATAATTCTCAAATATTTTTTAATTAATTATATTTGAATATAATTTAATATTAATACTTTTACATAATTTAGTATCAATAATTTTTAAAAAATAATTTAATATTATTTTTATCATAAAACCTTAAATTATAAGTTCTCCAATTTAAAAAAATAAAAAATAAAAATAAATAAATAAATAAATAAAATAAAAAATAAAAAATAAAATAAAATAAAATTAAAATTAAAATAGATAAATAAATAAAATAAAATAAAATAAAATAATAAAAAATAAATAAAATAAAATTAATAGAAAATAATAATAATAATAATAATCGATTAAATAATTTAATACTCTTAAAAAAAAGAAGAAAAAAACTAAGAGTGAAGGGCAGGAATCTAGCATCTACTAACACTCCACCCATCATCTCTGTTGAGGTTAACCGGCCTCTTTTCGATTTCCAAGGCTTCCCTCAACTTTCGGTGGTGGAAATGGTCAATCCTTGCAATAAGCTCAGTATCTTCAATACAAATATGATGCTTTGTTTTTTCAGCATGCTCTGCTAAGGTACAGGATTGAGATCTACCATGTCTAAGGTCAGCAACATGTTCATGAATTATTTGATTAATTGATCGATCAGTTTCACCTATATAAGGTGTCCCACAGGAACACGAAATCAAGTAAATACCCTTACTATCCAATGGGCCAATCGGGTCTTTAATTGATCTAAGAGAACTTCGAATAGTGTGGAGAGGCTTGAATGTTGAAGAGACATTATGTTTCTTCAAGATCCTAGCGATTTTATCAGTAGTACCTTGGATAAACGAAAGGTGAACTCCAGATAACTGCTCACAAGGATCTTTCTTAATCCTAGGACCTTTTTCAGCTTTTTGAAAAGCTCTAAGACATTGAGCCCTGTTATAACCGTTCTTACAGAAGACATCAAAGAGATGTGATTTTTCACCTTCAATGTGGTGAACATCAGAGATTCTAAAGGCTCTTGTGACTAGGCTACTGAGAACCCCAAGTTTCTGAGCTGGGTAACGATTTCTTACATGTGATTTTCACCGAAAATTTCTTATTCACATTTTATGGATCACAGAAGCCAAATTCCTAATACTGAGTTAAACTACTTTACAACTCACATAAATACACATCCAAATCTGTTACAACTTCGAATCACTCAGTTACAACTAAGTCCACTTGCATGTCCCACCAACCAACCTTAGAACTCGAAATTCCTTCAACTAACTGGTTTGCCACTTCAGTTAACTGGTTTCAAGTGCTCCATGAGAATAGATTAATATTTATTGTCCAACTATTATTAAGGGATAATAATAGCTGTTGAGCTGCATCTTTGTCCAAATTTTTATGGTTTTTTATCAGATAATTTTGTGATTGTACCTAGTATTTTGATCCGTTTTATATTATTAAGTCGATGATTAGAGGCATTTAGAATTAAATTATAAATTCTTGTTATTAATTAAATTGAATAAGTGTTTTATATAATAATATCATTAATAATATGTTTGCATGATGGCAGGAGAATAAGTTGAGCACCAACAATACTGGAATGCCTCTTGAAATACATTTGAGTACGGATTCATGCACAGAAGCAACACCATATTTGAGTATAGATTCAGGAACATTGCACACTGCAAAGCTTGTCGAAACCTTAAATTGGCCAGATAATGCACTCATGGGTTATGCAACAAATGCCATCATAAAGATCTATGCTTTTGAAATTTCAGCCATCGATGAATTATCAACATCATGATCACCAAATCTGCAGCAAGTCTACAAATTTTAGTTTCAGAATAAATTCATGAAACCTTTTTGATACAAATAGTGCTGGCATATTCTTTATCCTTCGTAAAACTGAGCTTATGGTTCATGGAAGGTGGATCATCCTTCAGCTTTAAGAATGTTTGATAAGATTTCTAGCATTAGCAAAAGGGAAATGTATCGTAGTCTTTCTAGATTATGATGGGACACTTTCTCCTATTGTAGAGGGTTTTGAGGCATGCTGCAACTCCTTGGGCTTAGAGTATATTTTCTTAAAGTGCTTTGGTGTTGTCAATATTTCTACAGTGCTCATTGATGATGGAATTTACTTTGATCAAATAGAGGTTTGTTCAGCTATTTTAGTTGACATTGAGATCACAAGCCAAGGGCATTGTTGCCTTTAAGAGTGTAGTTGCTTAACGCAATGATCTTGGTATAAATCGATTGGTGGAAATTCAAGAGGCAGAAGATGGTCTTTATGAATATTTATATGCCAGGAAGCATGTACAACATATTCATTGACTACATATTTACACTCAGTTTAGAAGCGACCGCATATTTTGATTGCCCCATGCGAATAAATACATGTTTTGAAGACAAGGACCTGGACCTGAAACTTTCAAACCCTCTTCATCTTCAGCCAATCTAAGGAGATGATCGATTCAAAGCGAATGGCCATATTAATACTTGTGAAGCAGTGAATTTGGGTTTGCAGTCAAAGCATACAATTGCGTAGCCCTTGAAGCCAAGAACGCATGTGAATGACGGTTTGTAGATGTCGGTCTCATCCGCTGTATGTGTGGTGACAGATGATGTGTGGCTTAGATATATGAGGTTTCAGGAACAAGGAAAAATAGAACAGGCCAGGAAATATTTGGAACGCTTAACTCTAATCAGATAGCAATGTGCTGATGTTGCGAAGAAGCGTGAGGAAGAAAAGGCTGCGAGAGAACAAAAAAAGGTCGAGGCATGGAAATGAGATTTCTTGCTTTGGATTTTATCAAATTTTCCTTTAACTGATACCAGCTGTACGTGCATTGTCTCTGCCAGCAAGGCGTGATGATCAAATTCTTATAGATGCCGGATCGACCCAAATCAAACTTGAATTGGGAAGAAAATATTCTCATTCTGATTTTTCCCAAATCGTATTAACTAAAAAGCTTATATTTATGTTTTTGTAACTATCGATTTTTAATTATAAGCAGCGTTGCTGCTATATATAAAATAGAGGGTTACGCACTGAGGAACCCAATATTTTAGATCGAGATCCGACATTGCATTTGTTTACAGGAAGTGTGTGAGTCTGTCAATCAGACAGGATGGGATCGATAGGAATAAAAGGAGAAATTTCTCATATGTAAAGCAGGATTTCTCAAATGTAAAGTCGAATTCCTGAAATATGGATCTGGCATCGAAGTTTGCAGGAGAAATGTAATGGAGATAGGGACTGTTGTGTGAAAACCAGAATATTTTGGCCTGTGACTTTTATAAATCAATTTCCAAAGGATGTTTTAAATATATACATTCACCTTCAATTCGTAAGCAGTAGCGTTGTGCCATGAGTAATTTCGAATTCAGTATTTGATGTTATAAGAAATAGTAGGCTTACTCCAGGCATGGGAGGGCCCACCACATTTGGAGTTAAGCTTGATCAATAACGTAGGCTAATTAGATGTGTGCGATTTTAACATTTCAGGTTTTTGTGTGAATGTGTGGTTCAATCTCAAAGCATTTCAATCATCTTCGTATTGCGCAAAAAGAATTATTATTCATTACATAACTGATGTTTGACAACTTTAATATAACATTATGCTCTTGTCAAATCGAATGTAATGGGAACATATGAATACAACGATTTCTCAGTGATCGGAGTGAGAACAAATTTAATGCTTTGAGTTTTAGTATGGTTTGCATTACCTAATTTCTTTGAATGTTTGCAAGATTTAAATGCGCATTTGATTTTTTTATGCATGACTTCACTCAATAATTAGATCTCTTTTAATTAGAATTTGTCTTGTTTTAGATATCTTTTTAATTAGTTTCGTTATTGTTTTCGTAGTGTAATCATTTTCTTATAAGGGCAAGTTTGAGTGTAGCTTTGATAGATTTATTTTTAGTTAGAATGATTCTTGTTTTCGTAGTGTAATCATTTTCTTATAAGAGAAAGTTTGAGTGCGGATTTTATTAGGTAGAGATATCAAGTTAAATGCAGTGTGATTTAGTTTTAGTTATTAAGTTACATGATTCGATTTTAAAGTAGGCTTTCTTTTTAACAGTTCCTTTTCATTCAGATTAAAATATTTAAATAGAAGGTTATCATAGATTATTTGCAATTCGATTTTTAATAGGATCTTTTGAGTGTTATTTTACATGAAGCAAAGTAGTTTTCTTCTAGAAATAGTTAGAACTATCCTTTGTTAATTTGGAATTTTGAATTTGTTATCAAGAGTATTTTAGATAGTTAGTTTCAGGTGTGAGTTATCATTAGAATAATATGTGTGTCTTTTTTCTTATCTCAAGATTAGTTTTAAGTGTTAGTTTCAAGTTGATGAGAGGAATAAATAGATTAGGTTTTTCTCAAGTTATCATAGGTGATTTAAAAAGTAGAATTAGAGTGCGAGAATGATTGAGGATTGCTTTGGATTTCCTTATAGTTTAATTGCGGTATGGAATTTGCAGTGAATGAAATTGGTTAAGTAGGTTCTCTTTTTAAGTTTGTTTATTTGCCAGCAATTGTGTGTTTCATTCCAGTACCTAGTTTATCATTACAAAGTAATATATTTATAGTCTAACCATTAAGGTGAGCCAATACGCAGTACAACTCGCATTTACAACTCCCGGATTGATAATTAATATTGAGAGGTTTAATCCGACAATTAAACCGCCCAACATTTTGGTGTCGTTGCTGGGGAGTTGTATTTTGGCTCAAGTAAAATTTTCTCATAGAGTTTCAAGTATATTTCAGGGCAGTTAGAGAGCTGAGAGTGTATGGTAAGACGTGAGTGAAGAGCCACGCATCCACTATTGTGGGGTTGCTCCAAAGTCTAGCCATCTTGCGTATCTCTTGAACTTTTATTTCCTTTATGTGTGGAAGTAAAAGTAGGCTTTAGACATTTAATTTCCAAATTTCTTTGCTTTTCATAGATTAAATTGTACTTTTATTCGGCATTTTCCTTTCATGCAAGTGTGGTGAGCTCTATTTCAGCCAATAGCTTTAAAATTCATTTATCTTCAGAATCCAATCTTCAACATTATATCATTTTTGGGGTACTGTAAGAACCCTTGCGTACTAATCCATGTGATGAAAAAATGTACCAGTTTTCTTGTTGAAGACAAGCAGATGGTATTTTGAGGAATCATTCAATGAGGATTTTTCATGCTGCTACAGAGACGAACAACTCATCCGATGAAGAATTCACAA
Source organism: Pinus albicaulis (assembly GCA_034641835.2). Classification (NCBI taxonomy): domain Eukaryota; kingdom Viridiplantae; phylum Streptophyta; class Pinopsida; order Pinales; family Pinaceae; genus Pinus; species Pinus albicaulis. The sequence continues at coordinate 20,651,849 of MU968551.1, forward strand.
GTGCAGAATTTAACACCTTGCTTGAACATAAATTCAATATTATTAAATCTTTGATTTCGGAATTGGATGATTTGCAGGAGCAAGAGAAGGATGAAGAACCAATGCTTATCCTTTGCACCAACTGTCAAAAGAAACAATGCCTTGGAAAGTGTCCACCTAACGATCTAAAAGTTTGCGAAATTTGAAAGGATGGTCATGCAATCGAACATTTCCCATCACTGCCACGATTACGAAAGGTACTCAAGGAATCAAGTAAGGAATCGAATCAACCGCTAGGTATAACTCAAAACCCAACACCGTGTGATACTTGGAGTAATGCTTATTTTCCTGAGCAGGTTTCTCAACTTGTTTATAATCCTGCAGTTTCATGGAAAACTTATAGTCCTCCTCTAATTGAATATCCTACTTCGTGGCTGCAGTGTCCCTCTCCTTGACTATCATCCTCGAGCCAGATATCTCCATGGCCTCAAGAATCGTTTGGATCCTTATCTCTAGGGAAATCTCCCATGCAAATTCAATCATATGAGCACCCACAACAACCACAATTTCTCTCCAATGCACCATTAAGTTATCCTCTTCCATGGTCCCAGCCGTATGTGAAACCTTACCCTAACCCTCATCCATACCCTAGTCCTAATCCAAACCCTAATCCATACCCTAACCCTAGTTCATACCCTAATCCATAGACTAGACCTAATCCATACACTAACCCTAATCCTAACCCTCATCCATACCATAGCCCTAATCCAAACCCTAATCCATACCCTAACCCTAGTCCATACCCTAATCCACCACCTAGGCCTAACCCTAATTCCAATTTAAAGCGTAGACCTAACCCTAGTCCAAAGCCTAATCCCAATCCAAATCAAAACCTTAGTCCACGCATTAACCCAAACCCTAGTGCAAACCCTAGCCCAAACCACATCCTACATCCTAATCTAAACCATCAGGTTGCACAAAAATTTGAGCCACATATTCTTTTCGTTGATTCCCCTATTGAAAAAAATGCTACATCTTCCATGTTGGAAAAGGGAATGAATCTGGAAACTTCCCCCATTGCCGTAGAACATTCACCCCGGGAAAGTGTAATTCAAAGACCACCAGAGGAGCAATCTTCCATTGGAACATGTTCTGAAAATGTTTTTAAAAATCAAAACCCTAGAATCTCTCTCAACCATTCTTCTCAATTTGAAAAGTATATATTTGAACCTGAACTTGAGGGATTCATCTTTTGTCTTTCACCTGGTCCCTTATGCCTCCAAGAGAGTGAATATCAAAAGGTGGAAGATTTGTATCAGTTGGAGAATCCTAAATATGTGGATTCCATTGAATCTTAGTTTCTAGCAATCATCTAGGCATCTTATTTCCTCAGCATTCAGAAACTCTTGGTACCATATCAATTGAAGCAACTGGTTTCTCATTCTTTCGTATGTCTTGAAGTCTATTCTCTAAAACTAAGTGTGAGTATCACCAGCATTTTGTTACGCACATGGCTTCATTGGAAGTACACTTATACTTAAACAAGAGTCTTTCGCCTCTTAGGGTAAAATAGGGTAGGAGAATAAATAAATAAAGTTGTTATAATGCTATTAGGGTTTTGAATTTTAAATCATGGTTGTTAAAACTACTTTTGATCCACATTAGTTGTTAACACACACTTTTGTGACAAATCTTGTTGAGTACAATTCACTCTAATACCTCATGATTTTTCAAAAGTAACCATGATTAATCACTCTAATAAGTTGGCGTCTCGGATATATATTTTCAGTTTCCCTTAAAAGGTACTATTGGAAAACCCCTATGGTGGACCACTCTTGTTAAGATCATAATGAGCTATTTAGGAGAACACTAGCATTATTAACTCAAAGAATATTTTAGTCATTGTCTGGGATATCTTTAATAAGTCTTTAGGGTAGAGGAATTAGCCAGCAATGATTAGTCATTAAAAACTTTTCACGCCATCATGTACCCTTAAGGAGTAGATATGTCTACCCACTTATTAAGTAACCTTTAAGGTTAATCATAATCAGAGCCTACAAATATTTATGGAAGGATAGGACGTCTCGTGATGAGCCGACCTACCACGATCATGAGACCTAGCATGCATGACATTACTGATCCTAGTCACCAAGCCAGAGTAATGGCTTTCAGCCAAAAAGCTGGAAGACAGGAGGTCTCATCACGAGCCAGCCTGTTCATCCATGTTACTTCTTGTGAGTGGCACTGCCATCAGCTAGTTACCAAGCCAGGACAATGGCCTTCATCTAAAGAGGCAAATAAGCTAACTCTGAATCTGTATCTAGTAAGTGGGATACTGACATTTCTCTAGGTTAAAAGACACCCCTGTCGAGGTTATGGATACCTACGGGTAGCAGGGCCATGTCTATGGTATTAAAGTTAACTACATACTATAATTTGCTTGGTTATCCTTCTCTTTCCCTAAGACTCATAATTTTTCTTGGGCAATGGTTTTAAGACAATTTGGACATGATGCTTTGAGTTCTAAATTTCAAAAATCAAGAATCTTTGAATGACATGGTACCCTTAGTGAAGGTAATCCTTTGTACTAGATTAAGAAGAAATTTATTTTTTAATCCAGATAACAACAGAATTTAGAGCATTCAATAAAGAGGTTGTTGATTGGTATCATAACTTACCTTAATTCTCATGGTATTCAAAGTGATGAAATACTCAATGATGACTACTCACAAGGTGTTGGTTTCCAACAATGCGTATTGATTGTAGTTGCCTCTGCATGACCTAGGTACGAGATTGTTATAGTAGGTGCAGAAATCTTCTATTATTATTTTTGAAACTACACTTTTTCAACAAAATTTGATTTTTATCGTAAGACTTTGGGAAAAAACAACACATGGGACAAGGTAACAAGCAAGTGCCATACTCTTCTTCTATAATGTCTACTTGTTGTACCTTATCTTGTTACATTCCTGCAATTGATGATTTCATTAGAACTGTAACATGGTTTTGGTTAGCATTACATGCGAGTGAAGGCATTTCAATATCAGGTATCTTCGTCATTACTTGCTAAAATCATTGCTGACATTTTCCCTGCCTTATTTCATCATCTTATAATTTTTCCTTGCACGAGGATGTGTAAGAAGTTCAGCGTGGGGGGATGTTGAGCTGCATCTTTGTCCAAATTTTTATGGTTTTTTATCAGATAATTTTGTGATTGTACCTAGTATTTTGATCCGTTTTATATTATTAAGTCGATGACCAGAGGCATTTAAAATTAAATTATAAATTCTTGTTATTAATTAAATTGAATAAGTGTTTTATATAATAATATCATTAATAATAGGTTTGCATGATGGTAGGAGAATAAGTTGAGCACCAACAGTACTGGAATGCCTCTTGAAATACATTTGAGTACGGGTTCATGCACAGAAGCAACACCATATTTGAGTATGGATTCAGGAACACTGCACACTGCAAAGCTTGTCGAAACCTTAAATTGTCCAGATAATGCACTCATGGGTTATGCAACAAATGCCATCATAAAGATCTATGCTTTTGAAATCTCAGCCATCGATGAATTATCAACATCACGATCACCAAATCTGCAGCAAGTCTACAAATTTTAGTTTCAGAGTAAATTCATGAAACCTTTTTGATACAAATAGTGTTGGCATATTCTCTATCCTTTGTAAAACCGAGCTTATGGTTCATGGACGGTGGATCCTCCTTCAGCTTTAAGAATGTTTGATAAGATTTCTAGCATTAGCAAAAGGGAAATGTATTGTAGTCTTTCTAGATTATGATGGGACACTTTCTCCTATTGTAGAGGGTTTTGAGGCATGCCGCAACTCCTTGGGCTTAGAGTATATTTTCTTAAAGTGCTTTGGTGTTGTCAATATTTCTACAGTGCTCATTGATGATGGAATTCACTTTGATCAAATAGAGGTTTGTTCAGCTATTTCAGTTGACATTGAAATCACAAGCCAAGGGTGTTGTTGCCTTTAAGAGTGTAGTTGCTTAACACAACGGTCTTGGTATAAATAGATTGGTGGAAATTCAAGAGGTAGAATATGGTCTTTACGAAGATTTATATGCCAGGAAGCCTGTACAACATATTTATTGACTACATATTTACACTCAGTTTAGAAGCGGCCGCATCTTTTGATTGCCCCACGCGAATAAATACATGTTTTGAAGGCAAGGACCTGGAACTGAAATTTCAAACTCTCTTCATCTTTAGCCAATCTTAGGAGATGATTGATTCAAAGTGATTGGCCATATTAATACTTGTGAAGTAGTGAAGTTGGGTTTGCAGTCAAAGCATACAACTATGTAGCCCTTGGAGCCAAGAACGCACGTGAATGACGGTTTGTAGATGTCGGCCTCATCCGCTGTATGCGTGGTGATAGATGATGCTTGGCTTAGATATATGAGGTTGCAGGAACAAGGCAAAAAAGAACAGGCCATGAAAGATTTTGAATTCTTAACTCTAATTAGACAGCAACGTGCTGATGCTGCGAAGAAGCGTGAGGAAGAAAAGGTTGCGAGAGAACCGAAAAAGGTCGAGGCACGGAAATGAGCTTTCTTGCTTTGGATTTTATTAACTTTGCCTTTAACTAATACAAATTGTACGTGTGTTTTCTCTGCCAGCAAAGTGTGATGATCAAAGTCTTCTAGATGCTGGATCGACACAAATCAAACTTGAAATGGGAAGAAAATATTCTCATTCCGATTTTGCCCAAATCGTATTAACTAAAAATATTAAATTTATGTTTTTGTAACTATCAACTTTTAATTATAAGCAGCGTTGCTGCTATATATAAAACAGAGGGTTACGCACTGAGGAAACTGATCTTTTAGATTTAGATCCGACATCGCATTTGTTTGCAGGAAGTGTGTGAGTCTATCAATCAGACAGGATGGGATCGATAGGAATAAAAGGCAAAATTTCTCATATGTAAAGCATGATTTCTCAAATGTAAAGTCGAATTATTGAAATATGGATCCGACATCGAATTTTGCAGGAGAAATGTAATGGAGATAGGGACTGTTGTGTGAAAACCAGAATATTTTGGCCTGTGAATTTTATAAATCGATTTCCAAAGGATGTTTTAAATATATACATTTGCCTTCAATTCGTAAGCAGTAGCGTTGTGCCATGAGTAATTTCGAATTTAGTATTTGATGTTTTAAGCAGTAATAGGCTTACTCTAGGCGTGGGAGGGCCCACCACATCTGGAGTTAAGCTTGATCAATAACGTAGGCTAATTAGATGTGTGTGATTTTAACATTTTAGGTTTTTGTGTGAATGTGTGGTTCAATCTCAGAGCATTTCAGTCATCTTCGTATTGCGCAAAAAGAATTATTATTCATTACATAATCGATGTTTGACAACTGTAATATAACGTTATGCTCTTGTCAAATCTAATGTAATGGGAGCATATGAATACAACGATTTCTCAGTGATCGGAGTGAGAATAGATTTAATGCTTTGAGTTTTAGTATGGTTTGCATTACCTAATTTCTTTGAATGTTTGCAGGATTTAAATGCGCATTTGATTTGTTTATGCATGACTTCACTCAATAATTATATCTCTTTTAATTAGAATTTGTTTTTTTTTAGATCTCTTTTTAATTAGTTTCATTATTGTTTTCGTAGTGTAATCATTTTCTTATAAGAGAAAGTTTGTGTGCAGCTTTGATAGATTTATTTTTAGTTAGAATGATTCTTGTTTTCGTAGTGTAATCATTTTCTTATAACATCAAGTTTGAGTGTGGATTTGATTAGGTATAGATATCAAGTTTAAATGCAGCATGACTTATTTTTAGTTATTCAGTTACATGATTCGATTTTGAAGTAGGCTTGCTTTTTAATAATTCCTTTTCATTTAGATTAAAATATTTAAATAGAAGGTTATCATAGATTATTTGCAATTCGATTTTTAATAGGATCTTTTGAGTGTTATTTTACATGAAGTAAAGTAGTTTTCTTCTAGCAATAGTTAGAACTGTCCTTTGTTAATTTGGAATTTTGAATTTGTTACCAAGAGTAGTTTAGATAGTTAATTTTAGGTGTGAGTTATCATTAGAATAATATATGTGTCTTTTTTCTTATCTCAAGATTAGTTTTAAGTGTTAGTTTCAAGTTGACGAGAGGAATAAATAGATTAGGTTTTTCTCAAGTTATAATAGGCGATTTAAAAAGTAGAATTCGAGTGCGAGAATGATTGAGGATTGCTTCAGATTTCCTTATAGTTTAATTGCAGTATGGAATTTGCAGTGAATGAAATTGGTTAAGTAGGTTCCCTTTTTAAGATTTTTTATTTACCAGAAATTGTGTGTTTCATTCCAGTACCTAGTTTATCATTACAAAGGAATATATTTATACTCTGACCATTAAGTTGAGCCAATACGTAGTACAACTCGCATTTACGATTCCCGGATTGATAATTAATATTGAGAGGTTTAATCCGACATTTAAACCGCCCAACAATAGTCGACATGCATTTATAAATAGACATGCAATCTATAAATAGAATTCGCACATACATCTAAAAATAGAACATCATCTATAAAGAGATTTCCGCTATAAATAGAATTTTCTCATCCGTTCTAAAAATAGACTTACACCTAAAAATAGTCCAAGGCTCCATCCTAGTGTAGGTGCTTAATTTTCATTAGGATCATCATCTTGTTGTATCTCAACACTCCCTCTCAACAAGAAAGGGATTATCCTTCACCCCGATCGTGTCTCTATGGTATTGGAATTTTCTCCTGGTGAGCGTCTTCGTCAGAATATCTGCATCCTGATCCTCCATAGAAATTTATTGAAGCAACATGATTTTCCACTGCACACAGTATCTGATATGATGATATCGGATATCTATATGCTTAGATTTATCATGAAACACAGGATTAATCAAGAGTTTAATGCAACTTTGATTATCACAATGTATCACTGTAGGATCTAAATGAGAACCAAACAAACAAACTAAGATCTTTCTCATCCAAATAGCCTCACACACAGCTTGAACTGCTGCAGTGTATTTTGCTTCCGCTAAACTGAGTTCCATAGATCTTTGTTTTCAGCTGTACCAAGAAACATCTGTAGATCCGATACTGAAGATCCCTCCTGATGTGATCTTTATGTCCATTGGGTTGCCCGCCCAATCTGCATCCGTGAAGCCATGCAACTTCACCTCATCCGTCTGTCTGTACCACAAGCCATACTCAGATGTTCCCCTCAGGTATCTTAGGACATGCTTGCCCGCCTTCCAAAAGAGCTTGGTAGGCTTAACCATCGCTTGACTAAGCTGGTTCACCACATAGCATATGTCTGGTCTTGTATTCACTAAATACGTTAGCAAACCAACTAACTATCGATAGACAGTAGCATCCACTACCTCTTCAAATGTAGCATCCTCTTTCCTCCAGTTTCCTGGAAGAGGAGTATCCATGGGTTTGCAGCCCTCCGTGTGAAACTTACCCAGTATCTCCCTTGCATACTTGCCTTGAGACACCAAAATTTCACCATCTCGCTGCCATATTTCCAATCCAAGGAAATAATGAAGGAGGCCCATATCATTCATCTCGAACTCCTTTCCAAGGTCCTCCTTGCATGACTGTATCAACTGCTCATCACTAGTCAGTATTAAATCATCAACATAAATAACAATGATTAAAAACTTACCCTCCACCACAATTTGGTATAGGTTTGCATCCCGAAGCCAAGTCCGGTGAAATAGTTTTCTATCCGAGTGTACCAAGCACGGGGTGCTTGCTTCAGCCCATACATTGCTCTTTTGAGTCTGCACACATGCGGCTTGCTGCTGAAGATCTCAAATCCTTCAGGCTGCTTAATGTACACTTCTTCCTCAATGATCCCATTAAGGAATGCAATCTTCACATCTATTGATGAATGTGCCAACTCATCTGCGCTGAGAGATCAAGGATGGTCCTTATGGAAGAATATCGTGCGACAGGTGCAAAGGTTTCTTCATAATCAATCCCCTTGATCTGTGAGAAGCCTCGGGCCACAAATATAGCCTTGTATTTCTCAACACTCCCATCAGCAGCTTGATTTACCTTGTCGATCCATCTTGAACCTACCATTGATTTATCAACTGGCCTTGGAACAATTTCCCAAGCACTGTTTCTGACAATGGAGTCATACTCCTCCACCATTGCATCTATCCATGTGGGCTCCTGCACTGCTTCCTAAAAGGAAGATGGCTTACTCACAATACATTTTCTCATGAGATCCATGTATCCATTGAATTGGTCAGGAGATTGTCTTTGTTTGTGCTGTGAGGTAGGGACTCCTACATTTTGTGCAGCATCAAGTTTCAGCCTCTCAACTTCTGTGGTACGCCTTCTACCAGTTCTGATGTTTGGCTCTGCATGAGTGGACTCCTCCACTCCATGAACCTCCTCCTGTGGCTGATCCACATCTAGAGACTCATCTTTGGGAACCAATAGTTCCTCCTCCACATGCAGGTCTAGCTCCCTCTCAAGCGACAACCGCATGGCTTTCCCCTCATCGAATTTTATATCCCGTCGCATAATAGTCATCTTACTGTTAGGAAAATACGCACGATAATTATGGGGTGTTTCTGTGTACCCCACAAATATCCCAACTTCAGTAGTCAGCTCTAGCTTCTTCCTGGCGTTCTTCGTCACATGCACATAAATAGATGAGCCAAAAATCTTAAAGTGAGAAACATCTAGTTCCTTACCAGTAAAAGCTTCTTCATGTGTACTCATGCTAAGCACTCTATGAGGGCAAAGGTTTTGCACATAAACCGCAGTGTTGCATGCTTCTTCCCACAAATGAATTAGTAGGCCCTGATCATGCAGCATTGCTCATGCCGCACCCACGATCATTATGTTCTTCCTCTCCACGACCCCATTTTGTTGTGGGTTATGAGGTGCTATGAGCTCTCTTCGAATTCCTTCCTTGCTACATAAGTCTTTGAATTCGTTCGAGATGTATTCTCCACCATTATCGCTCCGCAGAGCCTTCACTTGCTTCCTTGACTCTTTCTCCACCAATGCCTTAAACTCACAGAACTTTGAGAATATTTGATCATTCTTTTGCATGAAGAATATCCAACATTTGAGAGATAATTCATCAAAAAAAATAACATAATACCTGTGTTTTGTTGTTGAAGCAACTGAGAATGGTCCACACACGTCTGTGTGAACTCTCTCCAGGATCACCGAAGCATAGTTCTCATTTTCATGAAAGGTGGACTTTACATACTTCCCCATGGTGCAACCCTTGCACTGATATAACTGAGCAAGTGTTCCCATTGGAAGTCCAGTAGATATTTTCTACATGACTTTCAAGGCTCCATGATGAAGATGGCCCAATCGCCTGTGCCATAATTTTCCCTCATCCTGGCTCACCACTTTTTCCGCCTTGCCCATCATGGTAACACAATCTTCTACCTCCAACTTGTAGAGATTCTTGAATCGAATCCCTATCCTCTTGGCTTGACCCATTGTTTTATGTCGCAGGAAAGCTTTTCCATCACTGAAAACAACGTCATAGCCTCTTTCCTCCAACATCGCGACTGAGACCAAGTTTTTCTTCAGACCTGGAACATGCATAACATCTTTCAATTGAAATGGTTTACTTGACTCCCTCTCAAAGGTAATGGTACCAATTTTGGTTCCACTGTATCGTCCATCGTCACCCATCTCTATATGCATTTGGAGATATTTCTCCTCCAAGTCACTGAAAATCTCCTTATCTCCCATCATGTGGAAGGAAGCACCACTATCAAGATACCACACCGATCCCAATGCGTGTGATATCAAGCATGAAATTAAGGAGAAATCAAGTTCAAATTACGAGGCAAGGGCCTCACTAGCTGTAGCTCCAACATCCTTCTTGTTCTTCTTCTTCTGTGGGCATTTAGTGGCGAGATGCCCATGTTCGTGACATTGAAAACACTTCACCTTGGACAAATCCAACTTCTTACCTTTAGACTCGAATTTTGAATGGAATTTCTTCCCCTTCCCTTTCCTTGCCTTGGCAGCCAAAGCACAATCCTCTTCATCATCATGCTTTAATGAAGAGCCATCTCTGGTGTTCTTCCTGAACTCCTCCTGCACTAGATCCAACCATAGTCATTCCCAATCCGATAGTTTTTCGTGTCCGTTGATAGAGTCTTCATAAATATGCAAACTCTTAGGAAGTCCCAAGTGAACCAATCTCACCAAATCATCAACGACAATAGTGATTCCCACACTCCCCAGTTCATCCTGACATTGGACAAAAATTGTGAGATAATTTGGAATATTTTCGCCCTTTTCCATCTTGATCTTTCTGATTTTATCCTTCAACACCAATTTACTATGGTCCCTGCTGCTTTGGAAAAGATCCGTCAAAGCCTTCCACATAGTATATGGACTGCTTTCCCATGAACTCTTGAGACAATGTGGTCTCGTACACCTTCCAATAGAATCCTTCTTGCCTTCTCTACTTTATTTTTCCATGCATCAAGTAATGCAGCATTCGTTGAAGTGGACTTAGGAACATCACTGTTGATGAATTACTTCAAGCCATTATCTTCAAGCACCGCCTCCATCCTGTCCTTCCAGGCAATGTAATTCGAGTTTCCCTCAAGTGCATACTCTAGCCACAAGCCATTGAAAGTCATTTCGATGTTTACTCAACTGTCGCAAGCAAGCCCACAACACGAAATCATAGATCAAGTTTTGAAAGCCATTGAAAGCCATTTCTTGCGGACAAGACCGATCTCCCTAGTACTAAAATTATCTAGCAACAAATAGCCAAATAAACTAATCTTTCTCTAAGCATATATGATCCATGAAAAGCTCTATGGAGGTGTTAAGGACTTACCGTTTGTCTAGTGCTTGTTTGAAGTCGTTGTTGTCCCTTGCGCACTTGAAGGAGTTTTCTTCGTAAACCTGCAGTCACAAACAAGAAAAATATTACATAGCACCTGTATATACATCATCATAAACCATGCTTATCATAGTGATCAAGGAATCTATGAAATAAACCATGAACATACAGCTTATTGAGAAAAATGAGTATATTTGTATTAATTTCAAAAGAAGGAAAACCTTACAACCTGAGCCTTGATGTTGCACAGGCCTTCTCGGGGTCCAAAGCAGGAGTCTCTTCTACTTTGATAAGCTCTGCACTCCTCTAACCAAGATGAATAGAGGTATGTAATCTCTCCTCACAAAAGTCTTAGTCAACTGAGTCTAAATCTCAACAACACTTAACCTCAAATCTTCTATAGCTTGACCTCCCTTTGAGGCTACCCAATGCCTCTTTTTATAGTGGAAAAGAGGAGGTTTTCTGTTCCAACTATGAAGGGATAGAATCCTCCTTCAAAGGGATAAGCTCCTCACATCAAGGGGTTAGCTCCATAAGGTAAGGGATACATGCACCTCATAAGAGCGGTTCTATCACCGCAAGATATTTTCTGGAAGCTTCTAGAATTCACTTTTATTGAGATTTTTGGAATTTACTTGTGCCTTTTTTATCTTACAAGGGTCTGCACCTTTAACACAGATAAAGTGCATTCAGGTACGCAAGAGAGCTGAAAATTAGGTGCGGGACTGCAGGCAAGATAGAGAGAAAGTGCGAAACCAAAGTTTAGGAGATTTTTAGGAACATTTCTCTGATTTTCAAGGCTTGACATGAGGAACTGATATGTTAGACTTGCAAAGGGAGAAGTATGAGTAATAATGAGCTCATACACATAGCAGAATGTCAGGATGACAATTTTTAGTGTAACAGATTGCCCCCTAAAGTGCAAAGTCTAGAATAGATGATGTTGAAGTCTGTCATATATGAAGAGTGCAATACTTTATCATTTCAAGGATCATCCTGTGGTCACCCCAGTCAGAACCTGTAAAAACATTCACGTAATATATATATATATATATATATATATATATATATATATATATATATATATATATATATATATATATATATATATATATATATATATATATATATATATATATATATATATATATATATATATATATATATATCATCTATTTATATAGTATTCCCATACTCAGATCAAAAACTAACTAGAAACTAATTAAAATTTTTCTGATACAGGAATGATTTTGAGTACATCACAGTATAGACATGTGTTGTCACAGTATGGACGCAGCCATCTGTTTATAAATAGTCCACTGTATAAATGATAACAAAATTCCTCGCAGCCTGGATGGTAGAAACTAGATCTAGGGTTTTGATTTCTGTTTCCCGAACTAGTACGATTCTATCCATGCGATTGAATGTGTTGAAGTCGAACATGGTAGAAACAACTTGATTACCAGTCAATGATGTAAACTGTTAACAAGGGTGAGAGTAACCACCAGGAATGTCAATGGCTCTCAAAGTACTCAGTACAATCCATGAAATGTGAATAAATGAGCTGAAGTCGAACATGTCACGGAATCATTCAATCGAAGGTCAATGATGCAACCTGTCGTCGAAGGCGAGAAACCTGCCATTGAGGCATGCAGATTTCAAGGTACTGATGATTTCTAGATCAACTTCCTAGATAATGAGTTGTCGTCGATAGAAAGTGATCCGTCGTAGGCAAGCCCACAACATGAAATCATAGATCAAGTTTTGAAGAAACATATTGGCAAGGACTGACTCAGAGATGGTCAAAATGGAAGACAAATATTTCGCAAATGAATGGTTTGTTTGAACTGTCCTCTTGAACACATAACGACACTGCAGATGGTTTGGTGACAATTAACCCAAAGCTAATACCCAGAAACCGGCTGAAGACTTTCAATGGTTTGATTAACTGTTAGGTAAATGATTTCCCAACCTAGGTGAACAAAAAGTGTCTTGTTCAAGAGTGGTTTAATGGTTTTCCGAATAATCAAAATGTAACAAACAGGTTCGTTTTTCTCTCTTTTCCCCCACCATTTCTGGCAAGTACCTCTTTATTTTTGACAAGGTTGAGGAGGATAACATTTGCTTGTTTATAAGCTCATCCTTCGAATGAGTCCAACTTAGTTTAAGATTTGAACCCTAAGAAGGAGTGGTTCGTTCCTGTTTAAAATTGAACAGGTCCTTTACTGTTAAGTTTTAACGAGTCCAGTATAGGAGAAACTCGGTGTTTTTCAATTTTAGGGAGTCAGAAGAAAAAACTTAAGAAAACTCCATGGGTGTACTTTTTCATAAATTTAGTCTCTCGAGCCCGAAAAAGGATAAAATAATGCGGGAGAGAACTCTATTGACCGTAATTAGTCAACGTATACCTTTTTCGTAAATAGTCCATTTCAGTTCGGAAAAGGGGTAAACTTATACTGAAGGGACGATTATTCATTTACTTTAACGAGTTCGAATAATCAAGTGATCGGCAATCTTTTCATGTTTAGAGAGTCTGAAAAGGGCTTAAAAGAGAACTCAAAATTTCAATTTTTCGTAAGTTTTAACGAGTTCGAAAAAGGGATAAAAATGTACTCATGGTTTTCACTTTTTTGTAAGTTTTAACGAGTTCGAAAAAGGGATAAAAATATACTCCTGTGGCCGACTTTCAATTTAATTTACGAGCAGGAAAGACGGAAAGAACTCGGCATTTTCATGTATTTTACGAGAATGAAAGATAGAAAAATAATCTCGGGATTTTCATGAGTTTAACGAGTCTTGAAAATAACCGAAATTGACTCAAGATAGGTTTCATTTTTACAAATGCTTGAAACAAACAAAAACTATGCTTCAGAGTGGTTTCATTTTTACACAAGCTTGAAACAGAGAGAAAATTGTGCTTGATGCCCCCTAAGCGTAACTGCTAGAGCGCATGCCCCCCCAGCTTCATTTCATTCAACTAAGTACACATCTAGTAATTAATAGCTGGATGGAATGAAGGTTCATTTACGAGATCATATGAAAGACCCGACCTAAAATTGTAAGAAAATTATGCAAAAAACTAAAATAATTAACCTAAATATATGACTTAACATTTACGATATCTAGTCAAAGACTCGACTCAATTAGGGGATGATTTGTTTCATTTTTTAACGAGCTTGACACAGAGAAAAAACTATGCTCATGGCAACGTGTTTCATTTTTTAACGAGGTCGACACAGTAATAGGAACTATCCTCACCTAAATGTTTCATTTTTTAACGAGGTTGACACAGTAAAAGAAACTATCCTCGTATCTACTTTCTACAATCTACCTATATAACCTACTGATTCATTTTTTAATGAGGTTGACACAGGAAAAGAACTGTCCTCATACCTGATTCATTTTTTAACGAGGTTGACTCAGTAACAGGAACTATCCTCTGACCAACTGATTTATTTTTTAACAAGGTTGACACAGGAAAAGAACTGTCCTCATACCTGATTCATTTTTAATGAGGTTGACTCAGTAACAGGAACTCTCCTCAGAAACTACTTATTTCTAATATATCAATCTACTCTCTACAATCTACCCACTGATTCATTTTTTAATGAGGTTGACATAGGAAAAGAACTGTCCTCATCGCCGACTGATTCATTTTTTAACGAGGTTGACACAGTAAAATAACTATCCTCAAACTCACTGATTCATTTTTTAACGAGGTTGACACAGTAAAAGGAACTATCCTCAGACCAACATGTTTCATTTTTTAACGAGGTTGACACAGTAACAGGAACTCTCCTCAGCAGCCACTGATTCATGTTTTAACGAGGTTGACTCAGTAAAAGGAACTTTCCTCAGACTCACTGATTCATTTTTTAACGAGGTTGACACAGTAAAAGGAACTTTCCTCACCCTCACTGATTCATTTTTAAACGAGGTTGACACAGTTAAAGGAACTATCCTCGGAAACTACTGATTCATTTTTTAACGAGGTTGACACAGTAAAAGGAACTATCCTTGCACCAACTGATTCATTTTTTAACGAGGTTGACACAGCAAAAGGAACTATCCTCGAACACACTGATTCATTTTTTAACAAGGTTGACACAGTAAAAGGAACTATCCTCAGAAACTACTGATTCATTTTTTAACGAGGTTGACACAGTAAAAGGAACTTTCCTCAGACTCACTGATTCATTTTTTAACGAGGTTGACACAGTAAAAGGAAATTTCCTCGAACACACTGATTCATTTTTTAACGAGGTTGATACAGTAAAAGGAACTATCCTCAGACTCACTGATTCATTTTTTAACGAGGTTGATACAGTAAAAGGAACTATCCTCAGACTCACTGATTCATTTTTTAACGAGGTTGAAACAGCAAAAGGAACTCTCCTCACACTCACTGATTCATTTTTTAATGAGGTTGAAACAGTAAAAGGAACTATCCTTGGACTCACTGATTCATTTTTTAACGAGGTTGACAAGTAAAAGGAACTATCCTCGGGCCACTGATCATGGCTTCTAACTGGAAGAAACACATGTCAATGGACACACCTTGATCATGGCTTCCAAGAGGTCTTCATCAGAAGGAAGAATAGTTCTCTCGAAGGAACACATGTCAAGGGACTGAAAAGGGATAAGAACATCATGTTCAAATAATCCCATAGATTTTTCCATGTCAATTACCGGATCTAAGTCAAAGGAAGACGAGAAAACAGTGAGAGGCTCACTTACATCGGTAATTGAAAACATGGGACTAGCTACCACATAATTAACCCGTGGCGGGGTAGATACCACTTTATAATTAGGAACATTTAGGGGTGTCATAATATTGGTAGTCGAAACAAGACTAGGGAACGAAAGCTGGTCTACAGTCACAATATTTCCATTGTGAGAGACATCACGTGAAAGAGTGTCGATACGACAACTTTCATTGCATAGACATAGTCTCGCTTAAGGAGTAAATTGAAATCCAAGGGGCCTCGAACTACCATAAGATCAATACAAATAGTTTTACCTTCCAAAGTAATAGAAAAATTAGGAAGGATCCCTAAAGGTTCACTAATGGTTCTGTTAAAAGCTTTCAGATTCTGCGTATTAGGCACAAGCTGAGGGGAACCCAAAGCTTTCCAAGCAAACGGAGGATAAAAATACCAATGTGCTAATTCCTTCATCTACTCGTGTACGGTATATATCCCTACGACCAGCTTTCACAAGATTTGGAAAAGGTATGGAGGAAGGAAGACGAGGTTCGATGTACTATTCCAATCAAAGGAAAAACCTCGTACTTGGAGGGGTTCTCGTAGGAACAACAAATGCCCCCGGCGTAGAAGAATCGATGTAACAAAAAAAGAACCGAGCGGTAAGGAAGTTCACTCTCTACAGAGAATGGGATCTACCGAATGTGAAATCGAATCGACCACTTGATCAACTAATGAATCATCAACCTGAGTGATATGAGTTTCACTCTCCAATGGTAGAGTGGGATTGACTGTATGTGAAATTAAATCAATCACTCCGTCAGTTGATGGTAGGTTGGGAGAAAGTTTCAAATAACCAGTTGGAAATTCTTGCTGTGGAACAGTAAGGTTTTCTAATAATTTTGAGGCTTCATCCATGTGAGGGAAAATGTGAGTTTGATGACTCCCTTTGCATAACTTACAAGGAAACCTAACTATACCCTTTTTCCCAGTAACTTGACTATCAATGGTTGATGGATCAACGGAAAGTTGATGATATTTTTCTGACCATAGTTCCAAGACCTTAGGAATACCAGGACAATTGATAAGGAAGTGGTCACACTTACAAATCTTGCAACGGTATTTGGGTTTACTATGCATGTTGGAGGTTTCCTCAACACAAATAACACTTACAGCCATGTTTGGTTGGTTGACTTCTTCCTTTTCTTGCTTCTTCTTCTTCTTCTTCTTCCCTTTCTTCTTCTTCTTAGCCACATGGTTACTAGCGTCAAGGCTTTTACCAAGAGAAGAGGAAGAAATGGAGGAAGACATATTGGGCGAAGAAGGTAAAGGGTCAACATGAGGTTGGTGATGTTGAGATTGTGAACTCTGTTGAGGTGAAGCATCTGGTTGAGGTGGAACAATTGTAGTATTTGGGGCCAACGAAGTTGAAAATAACCATATCGGTAAACCTATTGTAAATATAGGTAATGATAATGTAGCCATATAAGGAGGACCAATATTTCCAAAGCAAGGAAAAGTACTAGGATTCTCATTAAGAGGGGTTCCTTGGTTGGTAAATTCCGGAACAGTTTCCATTAGATTCAACTTCAGTGAATTTTATTAACAATTTTAAAACTAAAATTAACAATTCACAATTCACACCTAAACAATTAAAATTCACAATTCACACCTATGGTCTCTAAAAGTAAAAACAAACAAATTAACATGTGCTATCAAATCTAGGAGTCAAACCACACACAAACAATAGATTCCCGCACTAAAAACACTAGTTGGTGATGAAATCCAACATCATAGAATTTTAATGCAGAAATGGCTGTTGGAACAGTTACCCCGAAAACCTGCTTAATAAAACAGACTGCACAAGTTTCTTCACAAAACCATCTCGAGTGAAGAAAACCCCCTAGAGAGTCCAAGTGAGTCTAGTCGACGTCTACTCCAGGTACATTGAGATCTTTCCTTCACCATCACCTTAGGAAATAATCTTAAGTTTATGGACACTAAGGTTACCAATAGTAACAAATACAACTGGGGGAACAGTCTACGATCCAATTCCACATGCAAGGGCAGAGTAACAAAGCTCAATCCCCTTGAAGGCTCCTCGACATGGTTAATCCGAGGTTTACCGAAAAGTGACCCCAAGCTCCTCAACAATGGTTAATCCAAGGTTTATCGTTTGTAATGCATGCAGATCTTCTATCTTTCCCAATGAAACAGAATCGATTGTCTCAAAGGTTCGGACATGATATCGTGATTAACTCCTTTAAGAGAAGCTTCCAAAATTGTACCAATTACAATTGGATTTATTTCCTACCGCAAGATTTATCTACTTGTTTGTTTTAGTTGCTTTGGAAAGTTAACTACAACCTATTCCAAAGCACTAATCCTGAGCTAGATTGGTGGAAAGAGCCCTAAAAATGTAAAAATTACTAGATGAATTTTAATTAAGCACTGTGTTATTTAGGCTGTTATTACTCAAAAGGGTAAATGAATATGAAACCAATGGTGTTATGACCCGAACCAAAATTGAATGCAATCGAATATGATAATGTAATCTTTTCAATTCGATGAATCCTAACTAAAGTAAGGAAAGAGTTTCCATTCACTTTCGCTTGAGGGTAGTATGGTGTTGAGCTGTCGTGACGCAAGCCCAACGTTGAAGTCAGCTCCGTCATCATATAATCACGGAAATGAGTACCATGATCAGTGACAATGGCTTGAGGAACCCCGAATCGTGCGATAACGTGGTTGAATATAAATGAAGCAGCCGTTTTCCCGTCAGCAGCTAGTGTAGGCATCGCCTCGGCCCACTTAGTGAAGTAGTCGACTGCGACAATGATATACGCATGCCCCCCGGCCGAGTGAGGGTTACACGTCATAAAATCCACGCCCCATTTCGCAAAAGGGCCGACGGTAATAACGGGATGCAAAGGCAATGGCGGCGCGCGCATCTTGCGCTGAAAAATCTGGCACGGATGACATTTACGGACTGCAGTGATACAATCCTTGAATATGGAAGGCCAGAAATATCCTGCTCTCAGAATATTCTAGGCAGTAGCATATCCGGACATGTGTCCGCCACAGGCGCCACTGTGGCAGTCATTCAAGACTTTCTCAGCCTCTTCCAAGGTAAGGCATCGTCGGAGCACCGAATCTACTCCAATACGATATAAGGTATCTCCTACGATACGGTAGGGTTGGGACTGGTGCCGAATCCGACGGCGGGCAGTTTTATCCAACTCAGACCGAAATGTCGCGGTCTGAAGATACACTATAATGTCACCATACCAAGGATCACGAGTATCGATAAGAAACAGCGTTTCGTCCGGTATATGATCTTCTGAGTGTGAAGGGACAGAGTCTGTAGGGAGAGAGCATATCAAATCCGCGAAGACCAGTGATTTAGTTGACTTGGCAGTGGTGAACTCCAAGTCAAACTCCTGCAGGATCACGATCCATTTGGAGTACTTGCCCCCTAGTAATTGTCTATAAAGAATATACG
Organism: Pinus albicaulis; assembly: GCA_034641835.2. Classification (NCBI taxonomy): domain Eukaryota; kingdom Viridiplantae; phylum Streptophyta; class Pinopsida; order Pinales; family Pinaceae; genus Pinus; species Pinus albicaulis. The sequence goes on from MU968551.1 coordinate 20,670,909, forward strand.
TCATAGGGTTGCAGTCTGAAACCACTGTTATCGTGCGCAAAAGGATGTAATGGCGAAAGCGTTGTACGGCATGTACTGCTGCTAAGGCCAATTTATTGACATGTGCATAACGCGTTTCTGGGTCGAGAAGGTTCCGAGACAGGTAATAAACGACATGTTCGTCACCGTTCTCGTCATCCTGCACCAAGACCATGGCGATGGTGCTTAATGCGGTGGCTAGATACAAAGTAAAGGTGCGGTGATAGTCCGGAGGGCGAAGCAACGGAGCATTGACTAGCAATGTCTTCAGCTTCTCAAAGGATTCCTGAGCAATTTCGTCCCAGTGAAAGGGAACATTCTGCTTTAACAAACGAGTGAATCCTTTGGCCACCTCGGCGTAATTCGGGATAAAGCGCCTAAGAAAATTCGCTTTCCCTTGTAGACTCTGTAACTGATACAGGGAGGAGGGTGATGGGAGATTTACGATGGCCTCAACCTTTAGAGGGTCAAGGCGAATTCCGTCTTTCGAGAATATAAAGCCTAAAAGACGGCCAGAATCAACACAGAAAACGCACTTATGAGGGTTGAGCCTGATATTGTAGCGTCTGCAACGAAGAAATATCTGGCGGAGATGCTCAGGATGGTCCTCTCGCTTACCCGAATGGGCTGGCAAGTCGTCCAGATAAGGCTGAACAATATGGCGAATATCATGAAAAGCGTAGGACATCGCACGTTGAAACGTGGCGCCAGCGTTTTTTAAGCCGAACGAGAGTTTTTTGTACGTGAAAGTGCCCCATGGACAGATGAATGTGGTCTTATGTTGATCCTCAGGTGCAATATTGATTTGGTTATAGCCTGAGAAACCGTCCATTAAGGAGTAGATCTCACTCCCAGCACATTCGTCGATGATCTGATCGATGAACGGAGTGGGATAATTATCCTTAGGACAGGCGCGATTGATATCGCGATAATCCACACAGACTCGAATTGTACCCTGCTTTTTATCAACAGGGACGATATTGGACACCCATTCTGTAAGGGGGATAGGATAAATAAAACCCGCGTTCAGAGGTTTTTCAACTTCTGCCTTGATGGTGGCGACTTTCCGAGGATGCATGGGACGTAGGCGTTGGCGCACGGGTTTCGCACCTGGGTAGGTTGGAATCTCATGCACGACAATGCTCGGATCAATTCCCGGCATTTCCTCGTAAGACCATGCGAAAACATCTCTGAATTCTTTGAAAAGCTCAGTATAGACTTGAATCTCCTTGGGAGAACAAGTCACACCCACATGAATGTTCTCAACAATCCCCCGTTTAACGGAGATGTCGATTGGAACAGTTTGAGTAATGTTACTCAGATTACCCTCCGAAAAGACCTCGTGCATTAAGATCGGTGTTTGAAGAGGAGGGGAAGGAACCTGAGTAGCATATCGCTCCAGACAATCAGTCACCAACAATGCAAAAATTGATTACTAAGAGAAAATATAACAAATTCTCTAATGCACTAATTTCATCAAGAAAAACTAATGCAAATCAATTCCAAAACAATTTTTTATTTTTATGTTTTTAAAACAAGCATAAAAACATCTAAATTCAAATCAAAGAAAACTGATCTAAATCTATGATTGATTTTTCAGAATGTAAACTATGCAGTTGTAATCTATGCACAATTCACTTGAAAAGTATGCAAATGTAATCTATGCACATTTTTCATTTATATTCTGAAAATGAGAATTCTAATTATGCAAATGTGATCTATGCAAGAGAATTCTCAAACACAATCAAGTGCAAGCCAAGAAAATCGGGTGAGAGTTCCAAAGATAAAAAAAAATAAAAAAACTCAAAGGCGATTAACACTCATACACAATTTAGCCCCCCCCCCAGCGAATGAGGGGGAATTTTTTTTGCAAAAACAAAATAAAAAAGATGAAAAATTGTGAAAAGACTGAGACAAACCTCCAAGTAATGACCAAAGGAAATCAAATTAAGAATTTCTCAAAAAAGAGACTCAAAACACCCAATACTGCTAAGATTCATTCACATAAAGCTTTTGACAGAAACAATCATCAATCTGGGCAGAAACCAAAAACTCTAAATCAAAATAAAGATAAACTAAAGAAAGAAATCTAAAGTTTTTCAAAATTTTAACAGGGTCCGCAGGCTTGCAGAAGTAACAGGTGCGGTACCGCACTGTTTACCCAAGCAAAGATGCGAAACTACCCGAACTGTGCAAAGAAGGCAAAGTGTGGTCCCTGGAAAAATTAGAGAAAAACATAAAAGATCTCAAAATTCTCAAAAACAGAGAAAACCTAAGCTACCCAGGCAGATGTCTATCAATCAAAAACTAGGAAAAACGTTTCCTCAAATCAAAATAAAAGAGAACCAAAAACAACAAGTTCTTTCCCCAGCGGAGTCGCCAATTTGTTGGAGGATTAATCCGTCTTGTGGAGAAGACCGATCTCCCTAGTACTAAAATTATCTAGCAACAAACATCCAAATAGACTAATCTTTCTCTAAGCATATATGATCTATGAAAAGCTCTATAGAGGTGTTAAGGACTTACCGTTTGTCCAGCGCTTGTTTGAAGTCGTTGTTGTCCCTCGCGCGCTTGAAGGAGTTTTCCTCGTAAACCTGCAGTCACAAACAAGAAAAATATTACATAGCACCTATATAGAAATCATCATAAACCATGCTTATCATAGTGATCAAGGAATATATGAAATAAACCATTGATTGAAAGCTTATTGAGAAAAATGAGTATATTTGTATTAATTTCAAAAGAAGAAAATCCTTACAACCTGAGCCTTGATGTTGCACAGGACTTTCCGGGGTCCGAAGCAGGAGTCTCCTTTACTTTGATAAGCTCTGCACTCCTCGAACCAAGACAAATAGAGGTATGTAATCTCTCCTCACAAAATTCTTAGTTAACTGAATCTAAATCTGAACAGCACTTAACCTCAAATATTCTTAAGCTTGAACTCTAATTCTCCATCTCCAGAATCTCAATCTCCAAAAACTTAACCCTTTGAGGCTACCCAATGCCTCTTTTATAGTGGAAAAGAGGAGGTTTTCTGTTCCAAGTATGAAGGGATAGAATCCTCCTTCAAAGGGATAAGCTCCTCACATCAAGGGGTTAGCTCCATAAGGTAAGGGATACATGCACCTCATAAGATCGGTTCTATCACCGCAAGATATTTTCTGGAAGCTTCTAGAATTCACTTTTATTGAGCTTTTTGGAATTTACTTGCGCCTTTTTGATCTTACAGGGGTCCGCACCTTTAACACAGATAAAGTGCATTCAGGTACGCAAGAGAGCTGAACATTAGGTGCGGGACCGCAGGCAAGATAGAGAGAAAGTGCGAAACCAAAGTTTAGGAGATTTTTAGGAACATTTCTCTGATTTTTAAGGCTTGACATGAGGAACTGATATGTTAGACTTGCAAAGGGAGAATTATGAGTAATAATGAACTCATACACATAGCAGAATGTCAAGATGACAATTTTTAGTGTAACAATACTCTAGCCACAAGCCATTGAAAGCCATTTCGATGTTTACTCAACTGTCGCACCAAGAAATTCTTGCAACAAATTTGAATTGTTTCCACCAACAAACTCAGCTCCTACTTCAAAATTGCAATCTTCTGTGCTCTAATACCATGTATAAATTTTAATACAAATATGTGTTACCTGCATTCTCCTGATCTAACAATTATATACCACTGTTAAATACAGAATCGCTTCTACAAAAATTCTTGCAGGAATTTAAAACACGATCGCCAATTGCAAACATATGAAGAAGGATCATTCACACATAACACATATGTTTACCAGGAAATATTAAAGCTAAAAACTCCAGTATCATATATTATGTATATATCATGGATCATGAAACAATCTCATACAAAACTCTAATCCAAGAGCTCTCAGTACAATATACAATCGTCTCACACTGTCTTGCAGAAATTGACAAATGCCTTAGCCAAATTTCTGCCTCACAACAGCCTGCCTCCACTGTGCAATACAAGTTGATTACAAAGACCAATTCGATGCAATCAGACCCTCCTTGAATGCGCAATCCTCATGAGCATATCTAATGTGTGTTTGGATTGCAAGAGTGCAATCCAATATAGTACAACTGATAGTCAACTATCCCTTTCTCCTACCTCTCAACTGGGTCTCCACTGGATCTGACATGCATGTAGTTAACAGTAGTAAATCTTCAGTTTCATGTAGATCACTACATGTGAATTAATTTAATATTTGATCTCTCACTAGTGTATCTTCAATTACAACTAGAACAACTGAGTTTAAATCACTTAATTGAGTTAAACTACTTTACAACTCACATAACTACACATCCAACTCCGTCACAAATTTGAATCACTCAGTTACAAGTAAGTCCACTTGCATGTCCCACCAACTAACCTTAGAACTTGAAATTCCTTCAGTTAACTGGTTTGCCACTTCTGTTAACTGATTTCAAGTGCTCCATGAGAATAGATTAGTATTTATTGTGCAACTATTATTAAGGGATAATAATAGTTGACATGCATCTATAAATAGACTTCGCACATACATCTAAAAATAAAACATCATCTATAAATATAATTTTCTCATCCGTTCTAAAAATAGACTTACACCTAAAAATAGCCCGAGGCTCCATCCTAGTGTAGGTACTTAATTTTCACTAGGATCATCATCTTGTTGAATCTCAACAACTAAGTGTTTCTATATAATGGAAAAATTCTAATAGATTCTTAAAATTTGGGTGATTATAACATCACAAAGGATTCGTACATCACACTGAATACATGAATATGAGGAAGGGGTCCTAGTTCCGCTTCCACCAAAGGACCTTTTGTTTCCTTTAAAGAGGCATCTCAAAGGAAACCTAAAACCCTTGCAGCTTAGCTTCAAAATATCATGGGTCCATATATAGTTGAACAAATGGAAAATACTCATGCAATGGAAATAACACATCATGAGGTAAAATCTTTGTTCTTTGTCCTTCAAACAAAAGTTATCATTTGTAGATTTAATGGTTTTTGGCCCAAACCAAAAGCACTCATTTAATGGATTGCCACAACTTGGTCTCCTAATTTTGGAAATTTTCTACGTTCAAAAGGATTCTGTATAGTTAAGTTTGAAATAGAGAATGACATGGAATACACTTTAAATGTAGGGCCCTGGTTTTGGGGAAGATTCGGGCTCTTCACTACTCCTTGGTTCCCTGAGTTTGATGCAACTTTCTATGGTGGTATGTAGGATGTCAGTTTGGGTTAGACTCCCAAATATTCCACTATCATTATGGCATCCTAAAGTCCTTAAGATATTGACAACACTCTAGGGAATTTCAAAAAAGTGGATATGGAAAGAGCATAAAATTGTATCTTCGCATATGCCAGAATATGTGTGGAGTTCGAACTCAGCAAAGGACTTTCTGATCATGTAAATTTGAAACATCAAAACCTCTACTGGTCACAAGTTTAGACTATGAAATATGGAATGTAGGTGTCATATTTGTTATCAGACATGCCATTTACAACAATCATGCCCCCAGGAAAAGAAGAATCCCAAGAAGAACAAAAAACCAACAAATAAATCAAAAGGATGGTAGTTTTCAGAACAATACCACTCTGAGGATGAAGAATAAGATAAAAAATAAAACCACCCAGGCCAATATGGAACAAGTGTAACATACTTGTGGGATGATTCCTAAGTGGGGCACTACAATACAACAAGCCATCGATCTAGTGAATCGGGTTGAAAAGGAACCCTACGACTCTATGCCTCAAGATGGATGTGGAGGCTCCAAAAGAGCATGTGTATCAGAAAGTTTTGATTCTGGCAAGGAGGCTCTTCATGGGATACTATATTTGGCTTTGGTTCTTGTTGAACCAAATTCGAATGGTTAAAAAAAAGTGCACAAACAGAAAGGAAAAAGAGAAAAACTATGCACTTGTCAACCATAACTCTTTGTAAATATTTTGTTAATTTTCATCTTTTTTTGAGGCATATTGTATGACGACCCACGTGTTGATACTCAGTTCTTTTTTTCTCTTTTATTGATCCTCTTTATTGGATCTCAGTTATATACACACTAGATGTGTTTATAAAGTGTAATTTTTATTTTTATTAATAAAATTTATGGGTTATTTGCAGGAAAAAAGAAGGTAAAGGACCTTCTAAAGGATGAACTATTAGATACCTTTATGGGAACGTTAAAGGGAATCATCCAACATGAAGTGTGTATCTTTGAACCTAAATCCCTAGATCATGCTTCAATCTCACAATTATAGAAAGCATCATGTTCCCCTCCTAACCTAATGTAATCGATAAGATTGATACCTTAGCAAATAGATGAAAGAAGAGAAAAAAGACTATGTTCCAATTGTGACAAAAAGTACAGTAAGGGGCATAAATGCACCGAGAAGAAATTATTTTACATGGAATATGAAAAGGAAGAGTATTAAGGATTGAATCATCACAAGATATAGAGTTAGAAGAGACTACTCCACCAAAATTTTTCCATGCACTAGTTGACTCAGTAGTCCACAAACCCTCGAGATAAAAGGAAATATAAAAAAGAAAAAGGTAATAATATTGATTAATTCAGGTAGTTATAATAACTTCATCAATTATTGTTAACAGAATATCTCAATTGCTATGTATTTCTAGCAATAGAGCTTCAAGTAATGATTGTAGATAGAGGTACCATAAAATGTTCACAGAAGTGCCATATTATTAAGAGAAATGTGTGGGAGTATTTATTGGGAAATCTCATGATTGAAATCTATGAGTGATGTTGATGTTGTATTATGGCTTAAGTGGTTGTAGTCTTTGGGAACAATGACCCTTAATTATCAACATCTTTTCAAGATATTTTCCTTAGAAGGCAAGGAAATTGAGCTTAGATATATCCAATGGAAACCATGTAAAGTAATAAGCTCTAATAACATAACAAAGATACTCAAAATGAGACACCATGGTGTAATTCCACAATTGTGCTCACTAGATGTTCAAACATCTATATCATTTTTTTTAGTGGATCTCCAAAAAGTTATAAAAAATCATTTCAAAGTATTTGGAAATATGCTTAAGGGTCTTCCACTTGTTAGATATCATGGCAATGTTATTCATTTGAAATTGGGAATATCACTTGCATTAAGCCTTATAGGCATCCATATGAAAAGAGGAGTGACACTGAGTATATAATTCAAGAAATGTTAGAGGTCGACATTATTCAACCTAACCAAAGCGATCTCTTTACCAATAGTGATGATTACAGAAAAAGATGTTTCATGGCATGTATATTAAGATAAAAGACAAGTCAACAAAAAGGTCATCAAATATAAATTTCCTATTCTTGTCATTGATGAATTATCAGATGAATTCCATGGAGCAATTTTCTTTTCTAATTCAGATCTTCGTTCGAGATATCATCAAATTAGAATAAGGTAAGAAGATTTTCACAACATGGCTTTTAAAACATGTTGTAGCTAAATCCCACCAAGAAAAACAACGTTTACATTAGAGCCCATAATTTCACATTACAATTTTTTATGGCTTATGGATTATGAACAATTTTTAGTTTTCATATTCTTATGCAATTTTTTTAAAATAAATTTATTGGGTAAGAAGGCCCAATCTCCAAGTCTGCTTTTTTTTAATAAAATTATTGGCCACGAAAGCCCAATCTTCAAGTCAAATATTCTGAGTCACAAAGTCATCTTCTTATGAATTTTTAGTTTTCATATTCTTATGCAATTTTTTTAAAATAAATTTATTGGGTAAGAAGGCCCAATCTCCAAGTCTGCTTTTTTTTAATAAAATTATTGGCCACGAAAGCCCAATCTTCAAGTCAAATATTCTAAGTCACAAAGTCATCTTCTTAGGCAAAAAAAATATTTTTTTATAAAATATTCCAAAGTCACAAAGTCATCTTCTTATGAAAAAAAATATTCCAAAGTCATCTTCTTATGAATATTTTTTATTATTTTTTATTATAATATTATTAGGTACCGAAGGCCCAATCTCCAAGTCAGTTTTTTTAATAAAATTATTTAGCACCGAGAGAGGAGGAGCCCACAATAGATTGCGCAACGTATTCAACCACATGATGAGAACGTTGATTTTTCTAGACACCAATGAAATAAGTCATTTAACCAATGTGGGATATTAGTTCTCAAAGCATATGTATACAGACCACTGATGCGGCCACTGCTGGTTGTCTATCCGATAAAAGGATTAAGCTTTACGAAGTGGGCTTCTTCTCATCTATGAGTGTCATTGTTGTTGTTTAACTCTTTGGCTTCATATGTTCGAGCATATAATTCTTATTGTACAAACCAATCCACTTGCATTCTCATTCACAGTAGATGTTGAGATTTCTACACACATATACCCATTCAAGTTTCCTCGTCAACAGGGCTCAAAATAACTTTGACGCAAAAACATCTCATTGGCCTTCCTGATAGTCGATACCACACTTTTTGAAAAAGAATGGAGGGCAATGGCGAACATGAATTATTGTTAATTAGCCAAGCATTAGATAATAACCAGAGATTTATAGCGAAAATTTGGTAATTACCTACTGTTTGAACTGCCAGAGATTGGATCTGGTAGTGCTTAAGGAAATAATTGTGATTGATTACATGTGATTGGATCTCGACTCAATTTGCATAATCTGATGGCTATATTCCTGGTTAATAATATGAGCCAACAGCTGGACTACTGGATCGATTATATCGTTGCCTGCTATGTTGGTGACAATTGCCATGGCTATCTTGTTATGGTCAGAAAGTTCCGCGGGGAGATACAATGAAGAAGAAGGAACGCAGTTACAGAATAAATTTGCTTCTATGGTCATTTTAGCCCAACGCCAGTTTTTTTTTTTAACTTATCTTGTTTTATTCTTTCGTTTTTATCGTATATTATATTTGTGGACTGACTTAACCCGATAACGTTACAAACCTTAAATACAAGCTGGAATGTATACACCGTCCAAAACTTGAGCATTCTTTATACTTTGGTGAGCTTGGTATTTCGTGGGCTTAATTGTTCATGGTTCAACAACTATAGAGTGGAACATTAAGTCACATTACATTAGTGATTTAATAGTGTAGCTTGAATTTGGAATTTACCTATCTGTCATACTTGGTTGAGAAGTTTATTAGTTTTTCACTGTTCTAGCATTGAAGACTATTGTTTCAGGTTTTGATGAAATTTTTAGAATACCTTTTTACATTATTTTTTCAAAAAGATTTCAATGTGTTAGGTTTTGATGAAACATTTAGGATACTTTTTCACATTATTTTGTTACAAATATTTAATAAAATAAGTTAGAAATGTTTAAAAATTGTGTTTTGGAATTGTTTTTAATTTGATGATTGACTTATGATTGTGGGAAAAAGTGAGCAACAACAAATAAAGGTTCAAGAATGTAATGAAAGAGTTAAGTTAAGATATATAAAGAGAAATAATCAATTAAATAAATTAAATTTATGTATAAAATATTTAGGAATGTAATTGAATAGTTATGAAGATGAAAATTTCTAAATCTAAAGAGTTTGTTGTCATACATTGTTAGTTGGTTTCTTGTTTCAACATTTTAAATGATTAAACTATGGAAATTATAATGCTCAAGTAGAAAATAGACCCTTTGGCAGAGCAAGCTCAACAACCTCAATAATGAGCCCTAATTGCACCATAGAAAGTAAGCAATCACATCAAGGAGAGGAGACTCTTTGGCAAAGCAAGCTCAATAACCTCAACAATCTAATGACGAGGTCATTATTGTTAGTTTTTAAAAATAGGAAGGAGAAACCTAGCTTACTCATTTAGTAATGTCCTCATTGCCTTTTTTGGACAATCCTTCTTATAATTCAAATAATTATTTTTCTGTGAAGGATTGACCTGTATATGTGCAAACAACAAAATGAGCAAGAACATTGCATGTACTAGAAAATAAAATGTACACAGAAGGTTTGATGAAGGGTAAATCTTAAAAAATAAACTGAGTAAGAACATTGCCTATACTAGAAAATAAAAAATACACAAAAGGTTTGATGAAGGATAAAGCTTAAAAAGAAACTGAGACCTTTTATCGATCCATGTGCAGGGCCTACCCTCAGATTGGATGGAAAGGAACTGATTAACTGCAATTTTTGGGTTTTGTATCTTTATCCTTCCTCCAGAGTATTACACAATTTTTGGGTTTTGTAACTTTATCCTTCCTCTGCATTATTATAACAGTTTATCATAACCACTTTACAAATCTCAAGTATTAAAAATGCAATGAATGTCTTATCTTTGATACCATGTGTAAAGATTGTGATTGTAATTACATTTATAGTAGTATATGCCTATCATTATAAATTAATTTCTAACATAATATAATTATAGTTTCATTTCTAGCATAATATACCTCTTCAATTTTAGAACTAAACATCCTAATTTAAATTTATGCACATGCCTAGTTTTTTCGACATACCTGGTGTCTCCTCGAAGATTTCTTTCAGTTTAGTCCAGTTTAATTATGAGTTCGATGATAGAAATATGATATCTTGCAGATTCTATAATGCACTTTTACTCATTTGTAAAACTCTACTTTACCAATACTTTAGCCTCTTAATTCCTCATGGCTTCAATATCCACATCATTGTTTCCTACAATGCTACCTTTGCCTCACTCTACATTCATCTACACTTCTATCAACAAGTCTTTGCACCCTTTTGGTGCAAATGCTAGGTTATTATATTGGACATTAGAAAAAAGAAATGAGGCGACGACATGAGGTAAGTGGGAAAAACAGGAATAAAAAGTCCATGTATCCCACTATTAATTTGCAAAAACTGTTTGGATTCTTGTATACTCCAAGGAGTACATTTCTACAGTCAGATTTGGGAAAAATTTCAGTGTACAGTTTCATAGTGGGATTTTGTAATTTGTTGAGGCAAAATCAAGATTAAAATAATTCTTTTAGGGCGTAGTTGGTGTAGAAGTGCAAATCATATTATATTGAAACTGGAAAATTTTGAGCATGTTTCTCACATTTCACCCATGACTCTAGCAAGTTCCCAATAGCTAGTGGAAATTTTTGGGTTTTCATATTCAGGAAAGAGTGTTAGAAGAAGCATTAAATTACTTTCTTCTACGATATGATGTTTCATGTATTGACACTGGGTGCGCTAATGCTAGATAAATTGATTCCATATCTTTAGCCCAAAAGTCAACAGTTAGTGTTATACCTCTTACAAGCATAGAAAAAAATTCACGGTCCACAACATTAATTCCCAGATCCAACGGTACTCAACAATTCATTTCCTAACAAAGTTTAATGAGTAGTGGGGTGTCAATGAGCAGTTTTCCCAAAACCACTCACCTCCATATTGAGGGTTGGAATTCATCCCGGGGTCCTTAACAAATTCCAGAAACCGCCAAAGGAGTTCCCGAGAGTTAGTTTGCAATTTAAAAAAAAAACTGGTGTATGCATAATAGAACGTGGTACCCACATGCATTTTTCTTATGTTTGGAACAAAGCAGTTATTGTAGTGTTTGGGACTCAAGACAAAACAAAGCAGTTATTGCAGTGTTTGGGACTCAGGACAAAATTGAGCGGCAAGCTGGCAGTGAAGAAAAAACAGAGAATTCAATAATAAGGAGGAAAACAACAAGAGAAACATGGATGAAAAGGGGTGAAGACTCAAATTTGAGTCTTATGTGTCAAACTGCGTAGTAGTCAAATCCTACCCAAGTCTACCTAAGCTTATCTTGTTGTAATTATAGAGGCTACCCTTGGAGAAGGGGACTTGGGTTAGGGCCTATTGTGGAAGATAGAGACATAATTTGTCTCACAGAAACTCTTGAACATGATGGTTTCCAAACTTATGTGTTTGACGATTATTTGAAGTTATCAGTTTGGAACAAGGTAGCAGAAAATGGAAAAGGGTATTGGGGAATACTATTTTTAGTGAAAGAAAAAGAAGGTCGTCACATTCATTTGATGAAAGAAGATGCAAATAAATAATATTTATGGTTCAAAATATCAGAGAATGAGAATCACATAAGAATTGAAACATGTTATTTTTCCCCTCAAGTCTAAAAAACTTACAAAAATAAGGGGCTAGAAAACAAGGATCTGTATGCAACTTTAAAGCAATATATTGCCGCATACTTTCAACAGGGAGAAGTTCTTTTAGTGGGCGATTTTAATGCTAGAACAAAAAATCAGCAAGCTAGTATTCTTTGTTGCAAAGAGGATCATAATCCTACTTGGCTCACTAAAGAGGAGAATCCCCAATGGGTGAGATGTTCAGAAGATGAAAAAGTTAGCAATAATTTTGGAGAGGAGTTTCTTACACTGTGTGGTGCTTTTAAATTAATTATTTGCAATGGTCTAGACATATGGAAAAGGTCTGGGAACTTCACTTGCAACACATATAATGGGGCAAGTGTCGTTGATTTTGTGATTTGTTCACAAAGCTTGATAGAAAAGATAGATGAAGTTAAGATTTGAGAGCATAATTGGGACTTAAAAATAGAACATAACCTAATTTATATAAAGTTATCATGGGTAGAATAAATGCAGCATAGGAGAAAAACCCAATGCTCTCAACAATCACTACCAAGGGGAAAAATTCTTCTAAGACAAGAAAATTGTACTATCTCCAAGATAGTGTTGGAGAGACTAATTCCGAAGGAGAAAAATGGTTTCCAAAGCTTCAACAGTCATGAGCTAACAAATATAATTCAAAGGGCACTTGATAAGTGCAAAAGAGAAAAAATTAGGAAATCAGAATCAAATTGTTTTCCTGTAAATGCTTGGTTTGATGAGGAATAAGGAGAACCTTGAAAAAGGCAGGCAAGGAGAAGATGAATGTAAATTTATATAAGCAGATAATAAAAATGAAAAAAGATGAGTTTGTGCAAACAAAGCGAGACTAGTTAATATATCTAGGCAATAATAACCCAAAGCTTTTCTGGCAGGAACTTGAACCAGGGAAGAAGAAAATAAAAAATAATATTACAGCCAATCAATGGTTTGAATATGCAAGACAACTCTATGAGAAAGAATCAGAGGCTGAGCCTCCCTCGAGGCTCAACATAACTACAAAGCTAAGTCACGTTACAAGAGGTGGAGATTGGAATTAAGAAGTTGAAAACATGAAAGGCAAAAGACTTGGTTGAACTTCAAGCAGAGTATCTAAAATAGGGAATGAACACTCTTGCACTGCACATCATGGAAATATTCAACAACATAATTCAACAAGGATTCCCAAGAGACTGGACATCTAGCCTAGCAATACCCCTTTTTAAAGGTGGAGACATTAATAATCCTTCCAATTATAGAACCATTATGATCAATCCTTTGTTTGCAAATATTTTCGTCAGAATGGTAGAAAATAGAATTAGTAAGTGGGCAGAAGTAAAAGAAAAGAGGCCAAAAGGACAAGCAGGTTTTAGGTCGAAGCATTCTACAGTGGATCATGGCATCACATTGAGACACATTATTGAAAAGGTTTGGGGGTTTTTGAAGCATCTCTATCACATACTATCCATGACCTAGGAATACTTCACTAGGTTTTTGTCGTACTTATAATCACAGGTTAGTGCATCAACCCTATATCCTTTATATAAAATTCAAAATCCAACTACTTCTTGCACTAAATGATAAGAGGCTCAACACCTGGCAGAAACCACGAGATTTTCATTGTGGGAGCAATACCATATAACGTGGGTTCATATTGGGGGATACATAATGAGGAAAAAATGACATAATGTATTGGGGGATATATAGGGGATAAAGGGTTTTTATATTGGCTGGTATAAAAAATGGAGCTCAAAGTTAATGAACAATATAAAAGGGTATAAAAAATGTTAATAAAAAAATGGATACCTACAATTTACAGAGAAAGTAGGGGCTTTTTAAATTGGGAAGGTGTGTTGGGTTTATATTGGTAGGGGGTTAAATATTGTGATTTTTAGGGGTATTTTCAAATATGTACCCAAATTAAGGGTATTGTTTAACATGATATTATCACACGTGATATTTTAGAGGTTTATTGAGTGAAGCCCCCATGTCAGAAATAAGTCATCAACATATACTAATAATATCATAGGTGCATGCTTCACAATCTTAAAGTGAAGGTTTGGATTGGCTTCACTTTTGGTAAATCCCAGTCTCGTCAGATAACTGTCGACATGAGAATACCAAGCTCTTGGAGCTTGCTTGAGTCCATACAAGGCCTTCTTCAATATGAAAACATGAGACTCCTTTCAATGTACCTAAAATCCTTGAGGTTTCTTTATGTACACCTCTTCCTCAATTACTCCATTGAGGAAAGTACTCTTTACATCAATCTGGTGTAGTTCCCATCCCATGGAAGCAGTAAGTGAAATGATGGATCTAATGGAGGTGTACCTAGAAACTAGAGCAAAAGTCTCATTAAATCCTTCTCCCTCTTTCTAGGAGAATCCTCTAGCCACAAACCATGCCTTGTATTTGTCAATATTACCATCTGCAACATGATTTATCTTGTATATCCATTTGCAATTCAACACTGACTTCCCTTCAGGACTTGGCACAAATTCCCAAACATCATTCTTCGTGATTTATTGGTACCCATTCATTGCTTCCTTCCACACCTATTAATTGGCTTCTTCTTCATATGTGGAAGGTTCTTCATCAATGAGTTTTTTCATGATATCTACATAGTTATATAACCTCTTAGGTTTCTTCATATCTCTAGATGTGTCATTAGGAGCTACATGTCTTTCCACCTCTTCCAATATGGATCTAAGCCATGTCGGTCTCTTCTTGATCTATGGAACTATAACTAGTTTTGTTGGATATTGAGGCCCTTATGTCCTAGCGATACATTCTATAGAACTTGAATACTCTTCTATTGAGGCATCCTTCTTTACTTCATCTAAGGAATTTTTGGAGACTTCCTTAGACATCCAATATGCCACTTTATCATCGAAGGTGACATCTTGATTGAACTCAATTTTTCGTTGTTATGGAATGTAAATTCTATAGGTTTTTAAAGATTCAATATATCCAACAAATATTCATTTATTTCTTGATGCCTCAAGCTTGTTCCTCTTATCCTTGGGAACATGAGTATATAAAGGACACAGGGACTTCACTCAATGAACCTCTGACCTATCGCGTGCTTTCGTGGCATATAAAACAATACCCTTAATTTGACTACATATTGGAAAATACCCCTAAAAATCACATTATTTAACCCCCTACCAATATGAACCCAGTACACCTTCCTAATTAAAAGAACCCCTACTTCCACTAAATATTGTAGGTATCCATTTTTTCCTTAACATTTTTGATACCCCTTTATATTTTTTCATTAACTTTGAGATTCATTTTGTATACGTGCCAATATAAAAACCCTTTACCCCCTATATATCCCCCAATATATTATGTCATTTTTTCCTCAATATATATCCCCCAATATGAACCCACGTGGTATGGTATTGCTCCCCAAGTGAAGCCCCTGTGATAAAGAAAAACCAAATATTCTCATGTGCCTAACATTTGATTCCTCTTGGAGAAGGCTTCTTCAGGAGTCATGCCTTCCAAAACTCTATGAGGACATTGATTTTGAATATACAAAGTTTTTTGTGATGCTTCACCCCATAAGAACAACGATAAGTCCAAATCATGCATCATGGCCTTGAAAAATTCTTTAATGGATTTGTTCTTTCATTCTACTACACCATTTGGTTGAGGATCATAGGGAACAATTAGCTCCCTCTTAATCCTATCTTGTTTGCAGAAAGAAGCAAGATCCTTTGAGGTGTATTTTCCTCCATTGTCAAATCTTAGTATCTTGATATTTTTACCTGTCAATTTTTCTACTTCAGCTTCGAATTCCTGGAACTTATTGAAAAATTCATCTTTCGTCTTCAAGAGATATATCCATTTCTTACGGGAGAAGTCATCAATATACGCCACATAGTACAACGAACCACCAAGTGATGTTACGGGCATCAGACCATATACATAAAAATGATTTAAATCCAAAGCTTACTTAGATCTATTGTCACTATTTGGAAATGGTTTCTTCATGTTCTTCCCAAGAGCACAACCTTTGTATATGCAATCATTCTTTATCTATAGTCCAAGAACCACTTACACTATTTCACTTAATTCAAACAATGCTCTAAAATGAATATGTCCATACCTTTGGTGCCATAATGCACTTGGATCTATTTCATCATGTCCCTATTCTTGATTTGATTGACTCATAATTCTATACAATGTTCCATCATGAATCCCAATAACCCTAACATCATCTATACTAGAGCCCTTTAACCACACAAGTACTTTTACATCCACAAAATAAACCCTATCTCCTTTATCTTCTAAACAAGAAATAGAGACAAGTTTTTTTTTCAAGCCTAGTACATAATGGACGTTGTTGAGATGAACATTGCTACCAGATTCCAGCTCTATGGATTCCTTCCCAACTCCTTTGACTACATAGTTGTTATAGTCTCCCAGTTAAATCCTTTGAGATAACTTATTCTTGGTCATGCTTGAAAGATTCCCATTCTCTCTGGTCATGTGTCTTGATGCCCCATTATTTACCAACCAAATGTCATCATCATCTACAAAGGAACCTATCAATATAGAAAAGTAGAAGAAATATTTTTCACCTTTGGAATTCTTCGACTTTTCATCTTCTTAAAATTTTGTTGTAGAAGCATTTTGTTTCCATTTTCTTTTCTTGTTATCCATATTAGGAAAATCTCTCTTGAAATTTCCATATTCTTAACAACCATAGCATTGTATCTTTGATAAGTCTTTCTTCTCATTATAGGAGGAATATCATTTTCCCGAATTCTTATGTTGAGGTCCAATATTATTCTTTCCATTTTTCTTGAAGTGAGCTGCAAAGGCTTGAACTTCTTCATCTTAACGATCTCTAGTCATCAATCTTGCTTCTTCTTAAGCACATGATGCCCATAATTTCTCAAATGAAGGAGATTATTTCCAATTGCTTGTGCCTCCCACAAATGCATCCCATGATCTAGGGAGACCATTGCGTGTTGTAGTCAAAAGTTCTTGATGGGGAATTGATCCTCCAATAGCTTGAATTTGATTTTTGATTTGTGAAATCCTAAAAAAGTAGGAAGCCACATTGTCATCATTAGTCATCTTTTTATTTTGGAGCTCATGCTTTAAACTCATGGATTGACCAAAATGATTTATGGTGTAGAGATTTATTAGGGCATCATACATCTTCTTGGAGTAATCATGCTTTGAAATGTAGGGAATGAGATGATCTCCAATGGAATCTACTATTAGAATCATGGAAATAATGTCATTTTTAGGTCCCTATAATACTAGTGTATCCCCTTATTGTTATTGTTAGTGTAGCTCCCTTATTATTATTGTTGTTCCCATGTAGTCCCCATATTGTTATTATTGTGCCCTATAGAAGCCCACTATTGTTATTTTTGTACCCTTGCATTATTATTTTTATGTCGGCTTTGATTATATTGTGACCTGTTAGAATCCTATATATAGAAATGAAGTTTTTCCATTTGAATCATCTAAGAATTTTTCATCTATGTAAAGTAAAGGAGGTTCCCCCCTTGAAGAGGATAATTTTTAAGTCGTTGATCTATCTTTTCTTCTATTTTGTGAGTTGGTTGCATCACATTTGGTATCAGAGCTTTCGATTCTAGGGTTTCACTTCTTCAAACATGTCATCTTGTAATTTTCGCTATAACCTTTTTTTCTATGAATATTTAGAAGTTTAAATTGAAACAACATGGATTCAAAATAAGAGTGAACCTTGTATACTAATTTCAGATCTTGGTTTTCTATGTTTTCGGATCAGATAGGGTTTTTGCAAGCTCCAGAATTTCATCTCAAACAGGTGACCGAGGGAAAATTTTCATAACTTTTGTTTCAGGAATCGTATTTGAATTTTGTAAAAAGTGGTTGAAATTGCACAGTCGGTAGTTTTTCCTATATAAATTTCATAGCATAATGTTTAAACAATGATACATGGCATCCTTTACAACTTTGCTTTATTGGACCAGTCCATACTAATTAGGTCATCGTGGGATATTTGGAATAATTTTATCTTGAAGAATCCAAATTTGGTTTGACTTGTGGCATTGGAAATAAGACTCAGAGGGCTAACACAAGACTAAAGTTCATATCTTGGAGATTTGAAATCATAGAGATACAACAGTCTCAATATCAAACTCTTTAAAAGAAATAAAAAAAGTGTGTATTTTTTTAATTTTGCATAACTTTTGTTTGAAAAATCAGTTTGAAGTGATTTAAAGGGAATATTGAAGCATAGATATCAGTATTTGGTTCTAATATTCCTCCCAAAAAAAATAATTCTACACCCATTAAGTCCTCAAAAAGCTCTACTATGATGCATGAAGAGGAATAAATGCAACATGATATATCTAAATTACGAGACCAAGTGCCACAATTTTCGCTCTCAAAAAGAGTAACCAAAAATGAAATGGAAGCTAAGATAGATGGTTTGAAGAATGGTATGGAAGCTAATATATATGGTATATAATAAAAATTTAAATGAAGTATGGACTATTTTAAGAATGGTATAGAAGAAAAAATGAAAGGCAACATGGAAGATTTGAAGAATGGCTTAAAAGCAGATATGGAAGGTTTGACAAAGTTTCTACAATAAATAATTCATAATGAAGAAAAGGTATTAGATGAAACTAATGATGAGAAAAAAATGCATGTTAATAATATTTTCATAGACTCTAACATTGTATTTAAGACCCAACATATTCCAAAGATTGACATGAGGAAGTTTGATGGCAAGGATCTTGTAACATAGATACTACAGATGAAACAATATTTTTATCTCTATAATGTGCAACACACACGAAAGGTACGCATTGCAAATTTAGAACCTAACCAGTTTGTATGGTATCAATGAATTTGTTCTCTTAAACCACTTATCACTTGATCAATTTTTACAAAGGAAATGATAGCACATTATGAGGATACAAAGAGCAATACATTCTTTAGCCAATTAATAAATATCAAACAAAAGGGTTAAATGGTGGAGCACATTGAGGACTTCCAAAAATTGAATATCAGGGTAAATGACATTCCAGAGGAGCATTAGATTGATGTCTTCATAGGGACCTTAAAGGAAAAAATCCAACATGAGGTTTTCCTTTGGGAACGCGATTCATTGTAGAAGGAATTCAGGGTGGCAAGAAAAGTTGAAAGGAAAAATATGGAAACAAGGAAGTCTACCATTCACAACTATAAAGATGGAAGTGTTGTTTCTCCTAGATTTCCACAACCTAAAAGGTTGACACCGCAAAAATTGGAGGAAAAAAGAGCAAAAGGGATTTTTAACACTTGTGATAGCAAATACACTAAAGTTCATAAGTTTTCTGAGAAGAAATTATTTTACATATATTGTGAAGAGGAGGAAGAAAAGGAATAAGAAACGTCAAAAGAAGATGATATACACGAGGAACCAACCCAAAAGGAATAATAAATGAATCCGACCATATCTAGTAATGCATTGGCAGGAATTACCAGTTCTCAAACTCTCAAGATAGAATGAAATATCAAGAAGAAAAAGGTAATAGTTTTGATTGATTTAGATAGTACCCATAATTTTTTTCATTGTAAGATAGACAAGGAAGTTAATTTCTTCCTATATCCAACGCCAATGTCAAGTGATGGTTTCAAATTGAGGAACTATAAATTGCTCTGGAAAGTGCCATAATATCAAGTTATCCATGGGATAATATGCATTGAATAGTCCAATTATTTGCATTATAATGGGTGGTGTTGATGTTGTACTAAGATTCCAATGGTTACAATATTTGGGTACAATAGATTTTAATTTTCAAGAACCTTTCTTGAAATTTTTTTGGGAAGGAAAGGAAGTTGAATTAAGGGGTATCATAGAGAAACATGGAAAGTTGATCAAATCTAATGGCATGACAAAGATTATAAAGAAATAACATTCGGGCATAGTTGCACAATTATTCTCAGTAGAGGTTCAAACATCAAAATCATCTACTTCTCCAAATCTCCAAAAACGTCTTTGAAAATAATTCCAAGGTATTTGAGGCTCCAAAAGGCCTCCCACCTATTCATGATCATGATTATGCTATTCATTTGATTCCAGGAAGGGTTCCTCCTAACATCATGCCTTACATATATCCCTATGCCCAAAAGAGTGAAATTCAACGTATGGTTACAAAAATGCTAGAGGTCAGTATAATTCAACCTAGTCAAATTTCTTTCTTTGTTCCAGTAGTATTGGTTCACAATAAGGATGGATCATGGCGCATGTGTCCGGATTAAAGGGAGCTCAAAAATCTCACTATTAAAGATAAATTTCCCATTCTTTTCATTGATGAATTATTGGATGAATTACATGGATAAATTTACTTCACCAAGTTGGATCTTCATTCAGGATATCATCAAAAAAGAATGAAGATTGAAGACATTTTGAAAACAACATTTAGAACTCATGAGGGGCATTATGAATTTTTGGTCATGCCTTTTGGCCTTACTAATTCAACTTCTACATTTCAAGGTTTGATGAATTCCATTTTCAAACCCTTCCTTCGAAATTTTTTCTATTATTTTTTGATGATATACTAATCTACAACAAGTCTTTGAAGGATCATGTTCAACATGTTGACAGGGTGCTCGAACTATTGGAGGAGAAACAATTATATGCAAAAACCTCCAAATGTTTCTTTGGAGTACATGAGGTGGAATATCTAGGTCATATTTTGATCTCATGAGCGTGTTAAGGTATACCCTAACAAAATTAAATCCATTAAGGAATATAAAATCCACACAATCATAAAGAATATGCAAGGATTTGTTGGGTTGACAGGGTATTATCTCAATTTTGTTAAGAATTATGGGAGAATAGCTGCACCTCTAACAATATTACTAAAAAAGGATGCATTTTATTGGACTCCATAAGAAACTAAGGCCTTTGAACACCTTAAAGAGGAAATGTGCCAAGCACTGGTCTTAGAAACACCAAACTTCACAAAAAACTTTATTGTGGAATTTGATGCCTTAGGAAATGGAATTGGCGTTGTTTTAATGCAAGAAGGAAGACCCATTGCTTTTGAAATTTGTCCAATCAAAGGGAATTATTTACACAAACCTATTAATGAGAAAGAATTGTTGGAAATACTACATGCACTTAAGAAATGGCGACCATACCTAATGGGAAGGCAATTCAAGGTAAAAACAAATCATGGTATTCTTAAATACTTTTTAGAACAAAGATTGTCTTCAGAAGAACAACAAAAATGGGTCACAAAGATGTTGGGTTATGACATTGAAATAATCTACAAAAAAGGGAAGAAAAAGGTTGTTGCAGATGCACTCTCAAGAAAGGATGAGGATGGGAAGCATTTATTTGTGCTGTTTCTATTATCCAACCAGATTGGATAACCAAAGCAAGGGATGAATGTAAGAATGACGAAGAAGTGTGGGCACTCATTCAAAATTTTCAGCAAGATCCCAATCAATATAATACATTTAGCTGGAAATATGATTCATTATGGTACAAATATTGCCTATACCTTTGTAAGAATTTCCAACTCAAAAAAAATATTCTTCTAGAATTGCAAAACTCTCCCTTAGGAGGGCACTCAATATTTTTAAAAACTTACCACAGGGTAAAGAAGGATTTATTTTTGGGATGGACTTAAATATTATATTAAAATTTTTGTGGCGGAATGTTTGGTTTTCCAACAAAATAAAGTTGAGAAATTAAGACCCTAGGTTTTATAAAACCCTTATCCATTCCAAGTCAATATTAGGAGGAGGTTTCAATGGGTTTTATCACAATTTTACCCAAGTCTGAAGGAATTTTGAGTGTCATCATGGTGGTAGTTGATAAACTTACCAAGTATGCACACTTTTGTGCATTATATCATCCATTTAAATCCAATATATTTGCTACTGCAATTATGGAAACAATTCAAAAGATACATGGGAACCCAAAGATTATTGTGAGCAACATATATCCCATTTTCACTGGAAATTATTGGATAGAAATATTTTCTTGTCTGGGTACTCAATTAAATCATAGCTCATCTTATCATCCTCAATCTAATGAGAAAAATTATATAGTGAACAAATGTTTGGAAGGATATATTTGTTGCTTTGTAACTGATATACAGGGACAATGGGTCAAGTGGTTACCTCTGGATGAATGGTGGAGAACACTTCCTTCCATACTACAAAAAATTGACCCCATTTATGGCACTTTATGGATATCATCCACCATCCATCACATAATCTTTAAGAGAAAATTCTAAGATTCAAGTAGTGGAAGATCACATCGAGCATCAAAAACAAGTTCTCCAACTCTTAAAGGATAACCTCATTTTGGCGCAGAATCGAATGAAACAACAGGAAGATCAACATCACAACGAAAGAAGTTTTGATGTAGGCGACAAGGTATTTTTATGACTACAACCATACAAATAAATGTCCCTCAAGAAGGTTAAGAAGGATAATAAATTATCACCAAAGTATTATGGTCCTCACAAGATGTTGCAAAATATTGGTACTATGGCATACAAACTGGAGCTTCTTGCATCTTCGAGAGTGCACCCAATTTTCCATGTTTCATGCTTAAATAAGGTTATAGGTGACAAGCTCCCAGTTCAAGCATTGTTTCCAAAACTTGACAAGGAAGGAAAAATCATGTTGGAACTTGAAGCAGTCAGAGAAACAAGAACTCGACAACTATGAAATCGATCAATTTCAGAGTATCTCATCAAGTGGAAGAATTTACCCGCCAAATATTCCACATGGGAGGATGAGAATTTTATATAGAAGAATCCATAACTACTCAAGCGCCAAGGACAAGACTTTTTTGAAGGAAAGGGGCACGTTAGGTCCCTATAATAATAATGTATCCCCTTATTGTTATTGTTAGTGTATGCCTCTTATTGTTATTATTGTGCCCATGTAGTCTCCATATTGTTATTATTGTGCCCCATAGAAGCCCACTATTGTTATTGTTGTTCCCTTACATTATTATTTTTATGTCGGCTTTAATTATATTGTGACCCCTTAGAATCCTATATATAGAAAGGAGGTTTTTTCATTTGAATCATCCAAGAATTGTTCATTTATGTAATGTAAATGAGGTCCCCCCCTCAAAGAGGATAATTTTTAAGTTGTTGATCTGTCTCTTCTATTTTGTGAGATGGTTTCATAACAATCATCGTCATTAAACTTATATTTTCAAGTTGCATCAATTGGTTTAGTAGTATTTCCTGTCACAATATTCAACACTCTATTCTTGGAATGAATAATATCTATTATGCTTTCCAACCTCTGAAATTTGATTCTCCCTCTAGCTTATTTTCAGATTTCATGGAGGAAGCCATAAATTCTAATGTACAAGAAAGACTTTAATAAAATGTTATCTCTAGGGTTTCTGCATAATTGATCTCAATGTACCTTCCTTCCATCACCAAATATTTGATAGCATTTTGATTTTCTAGTGAAGTTAGGGTTAGCACAATATTTCTGAAATTATGATAATTACTTTTGATGTATATATTCTTTGAACTTGTTCCAATATATCTTTAAATAATTATACTTCATAAATCCAACAATAAAAAAACAATAGAACAATAGAGATCTCAATGAACAAAAGAGAGACAAGAATTACCCTCGGAAAATCCACTATAGGGAAAAAACGAACAACTGTTTCAATAGATAAATTATTCTTGTTCAATGAGAGACGCACATAAACCTATGGTCAAACCTAGTCTTCTCCTCCAAGTAAAGTCACCCAAATTAATCCCACACTTTTCTTATCTTGCACTTCCAAAATTCCAGGTTTTCTGTAATATCCAATTTCCCTAGAATATCTACCCTACAACAATTTCCCTAGTAAACCAGAAAATTTTGGTCCCCTATAACAGATGACCTAGAAACTATGAATCACAGAGAGAGAGATTCCTTCACATGTGTGAGTTCCTAGAGAGAGATAAAGAGAGAAAAATTGGCCGCCTTCTTCGTCCTTCTTTGTACTTCTTGTCCTTCGCTCACTTTCCCATAAACTGTGTTGAGAGAGGAATGTGAATTTACCAAATGAGAAGCTTGAGTTGCCTTTATATAGTAGTTTTTCTAGGGTTAATAGATGTGTCTCTTAGCTAGGGATGACTTGACTTGGAGGGAAGCCAACTTGTCACTTTTGTAGCCAAAAATTTCATTTCAAAAATTCAAATTTACATCTTTTGAAAGTCGCAATAGGATTTTAACACAAAATAAATTTTCCTTTGGACTCAAGAGATTATAAATATGATTTAAAATGATAAATATAATTTCATCAAGTGACAAAAATTATATTATGAAGACTGGCCATAGTTACAAATTCAACATATTTTGCCATAGTTTACCTCATGAAGATGCCAAAGTGGAGGTCAATAAAATTAGAGCTATGATAGAATGGAAAATCCTGAAAACCTTCAAGAGACTTATAGGATTCATAAGATTAACAATATATTACCTTAAGTTTGTCAATAATTATGGTAAAATAGAAACACCTTTAACAACATTATTAAAGAAGGAAGCATTTTCTCGTACTCAAGAAGAAACCAAAGCCTTTTAAAAACTTAAAAGGGGCTTTATTTATGACTCATGACTTGGTCATGCCTAACTTCACAAAAATATTTATTGTGGATTGTGAAGCCTTAGGCCATGGCATTGGAGTATTTTAATGCAAGAAAGAAAGCCCCATTTTCCCTTCAAAACAACCAACTTAAAGGAAATAACTTACTCAAATCCATTTGTGAAAAAGAAATGTTGGCCGTACTATATGCACTCAAAAAGTGATTCCTTTACATAATAGAAAGACAATTCAAAGTAAGAAAAAGATCATCATAATTTGAGGTACTTCTTGGAGCTTAGCTATTATCTTCAAAAGATCAACAAAAATGGGTTACAAAGATGCTAGGTTACGATTTTTAAATTATTTACAAAAAAAGGGAAACATACTATGGTGGAAAATGCATTTTTAAGGAAGGGATGAAAAACAAGGGATTTAATATGCATTATTTCTATTCCATAATTTCATTGGGTGGAAGGAGCAAGGATAGACTGGAAGAAATGTCAGAAGGTAAGAAAGATCATTCAAAAAATACAAGAGGACCCAATAACATTAGATAAATTTATGTGGAAGAATGATCTATTGTGGTATCAAGATTGTCTATATTTATGTAACAATTCCCAACTCAAACAAAAGGTCATTTTGGAATTACATACTTCTCCTACAGGAGGAAATTCAAGGTTCTTAAGAACAATATACCATAGGATCAAGAAGGATGTTTCCTGAGAAAGTCTTAAAATTGTTGTTGAAAATTTTGTGGCTAAATCTATGGTCTACCAACATAATAAGGGAGAGAAAATAAATACGCTAGGTTTCCTACAACCATTAGCTATACCAAATCAACATTTAGAAGTTTCAATGTATTTTATTACAATCTTACCAAAATTTGAAGGAAAGAATGGCATCATGGTAGTAGTTGATCAACTAACAAGGTATGCTCATTTTTTCTCTCTTTTCCATCCTTTTAAACCAATTATAATAGCAAAAAAATTCATTAAAACAATTCAAAATATAAATGGAATCCCCAAGATTATTGTAAGTGATAGAGATAATTTTTTCACCAAAATTTTTGGATTGAATTATTTCTTGTTTTAGTACTCAATTAGATTATAGCTCATGTTACCATCCTTAATCCAATGGGAAAAATTATATTATGAATACATGTTTAAGAGGACTCCTTCATTTCTTTGCATAAGATAAATAGACACAATGGGTCAATTGGTTTCCCTTAGATGAATGGTGTTACATGACATTCTTCCATACTTCATCAAAATTGTCCCCATTTATGGAAATTTATGGATATATTCCTACATCCATCATCTCACCTTTGAAAGCGACTGCAAAGGTTCAAGTAGTGGAGGACCACATAGGGCACCAACAAGAGGTTCCAAATTATTGAAGGAAAACTTGGTTATAGAACAAAATATGATGAAACAACAAACATATCAACATCATAAAAAAATGAATTTTAAGTGGGGTTATTGAGTATTTTTTATGCTACAACCATATAAATAGATGTCCCTCAAGCAACCAAAGAAGAAAATGAATTAGCACCCAAGTTTTAGTTCATGTATAAGGTGTTGCAAAGGATTGGAAGTATGGATTACAAACTGGAGTTGCCTCCATATTCACATGTAAATTCAATATTATATAATTATTTCCTACATAAGGTCATTAGTGAAAAAATACTAGTTCAAACTATTTGACCATGGATTAATAAAAAAGGGAAAACCATACTAGAACCATAGACAATCATTGAAACAAGGATTAAGCAACTACACATATGTGAAATAATTGAGTACCTCATCAGATGGAAGAACCTACTAGTTGAATAGGTTACATGGAAAGATGAGTTATTCATGTAGAAATGTATATAATAGTAAAGGGGAAAGACATGATCAGCCCTAAACAAAGCCCCACCATTTAGGTATAAAGTCACATGTAAATCCCTAGAGAGTAAGTTATATTTTTATTTCTATATTAGTGTGGTTAGATAGACCCTTTAATTGTAATTTACCCCTTGTCACACACTTAAAAAACTTAGTTTTAAGATAATATCATATTGTCTTATGCATCGATATATAGTAAAAGAAGCATTTCCCACTCAAAGTGGATTGTTATTCATTGACCTTTTCCATTTTCAATATGGTTGTTTCATACAACTTTTAAGGTGTTTAGGGATAAAAATCAGTGTATTTTGTACTAATACCATGCAGAAATAGTGATGGTGATTGATGTTGAATGACATCGGTTTCACCAAAGTCAGTACAATTGAAGCTATAGAAAAGCAAGTGGCCTGTATTTTCAAAAAACCTAAAAAATGATGGT
This sequence comes from Pinus albicaulis, assembly GCA_034641835.2. Classification (NCBI taxonomy): domain Eukaryota; kingdom Viridiplantae; phylum Streptophyta; class Pinopsida; order Pinales; family Pinaceae; genus Pinus; species Pinus albicaulis. The sequence goes on from MU968551.1 coordinate 20,697,877, forward strand.
TGAATCTATCAGTTCTTATATCCAACAATTCCCCAATGAATAGTATAAAAATTCTAAGAGGTTGGCTAAAGGTTGCATACTAGGGCATATTATTCGTAGAGAAAACATCGATGAACAATAAAGGTGGTCTCTAGGAGATTCAACAACCAACCCAACCTACGAATCAAATTATGCAATCTGACAATATTGTATCCTTCAATTCATGAGAGCTTGGAGATATTTCTTCTTCATGTATCGTTATTTTTCACATGCTAAATAATCAAGTGAAGGTCAATAAACATGTGAATGGGTCTTTTTTTTTATCCCAGTTATATTCACTTGTGAGATCTCTTGGGGCTAGCCAATATGTATAGTTCTCATATTCACGAATTAGAGCAATGTTTCATTCAATAATATTAATTCGTATTTTTTTTGGGGGGGATTGGACATAAAATCAATGTATAAAATAACAACCATAGCCATCATTAGTTCTCTAAGAAATGATTCTACCCACATTTATACTTCTCCTATTGTTGGATCTGTATATGCAACTGCATCAACCTCGACTACTATTCATCCTCAACTACTACTTATTCAAGTGAATTAACTGTATGGATAGGAATTTTTTTAAACATCGAAAATAATCTGATTTATATTTAGTACCAGGACAAAAAAAAAATTTAGGCCATATGATTTTCATTACATTCAATTTGCGAAAGTCATGGGGACTTTCCATCATTATACTTCCCTTCAAAAATTGTTTACATTAATTTAGCCCATCCACATGGGTATTTGATGACATTTATCAAGTGATTAACATTTTCATAATTACAATCATTTTAATAACAAAAAAAACAAAAATGCCAGCATATTTCTGCAGATTCCCTTCATCCTTGTAGAAAAGTTTATATCATTCGATCCAATGCATAAGCAGTGCAATCAATCCAGATCTCATCTGAGATTGACTTTCCCAACCGCTCCAGGTCCATTTGAGTTGATTAATTCATAATGCATTTCTCCAAATGTTCCTTCCACTCCTTTCTTTGATAGATGATCAACTTCGTTGTTTGTCTCCCTGTAGACATGAGAAAAAGAAATGGAAGAGAAAGTCCTCTTTAAAGCATATATTCTCTCAATCCAATGAGATAACATTCCAGGGTTTAAAGTGGCTTTCTGATTCATATGATCAATAAGGATTTTGGAATCCCCAAAAACCCATATATTTTCCATATATAACTGATAGGCGAACCATAAGAGGCCCCAAAGAGCTAGGCATTCAGCCTTCATATTTGTTCCAGTTCTTCCATTCCAATAGATCTTATAATGGCAAGTGGATGAAATCATTAGCCATGCCCCGCAGCCACAAATGGAGTGTTGGGAGGCCCCATCAAAATAGCCAGCTGGATAATGAATATCATGTGGGCGTAATCTCTCAGATAAATCACAGGGTGGCTTCTGGCATATTTTTAAACTTTCCCATGAACTATAAATCTGAAAAGCAGTCTTTAAAGGGGAGCAAGGTTGTCCCTCAAATAATTTCCGATTTCTGTTGCACCATATGTACCAATGATACAAAATAGGAATGACCCTGTAGTTCTTACCTCTATGCAGCCACCACCTGGTGAATTCCTCCATTGATCTACATGTTGGCTGCTAGATATGCATACTATCACATAATATTTTAAAGGTTTCCATGGCGAAAGAGAAAAGATATAAAAGATGTAGGTTGTCCTCTGATTCTGCTCCACATATAATATACAAACCTGGCCCCTGCCATCCTTTCTTTTGCATATTTTTCCATGTTAAGTTCTTGTCTGTCCATACTAACCATAAAAAATTATCATTTTCACCTAAGCTTTTCTTCTCCACATGACCCTAAACCAACTATCAGGTTCCTGATTTTTTTTTTTAATCAAGGCAGTGTAAATTTCCTTTACTTTTGGCCCTTCACTTGGTCTATTTCCTCCCCAAATAAGTCTATCACCTTCATCAGACTTGCAGAGTCCTAAATACCTCATGGATTTAGTGAATCCATACCATTCTACTTCCCATCTCTCATCCATTCCCATTTTTGCAAGAGATTTCCATCGTGGAGCCTCATATTCCCAACCGTTAATGATCTGTTGCATATAAAATACCCCCCTTTGATTAAGGATTTGCATTAGCTCCTCATTTAAATTATGTTGAGAATCAGGTTCTAGCGTGAGTTGACTTCCTACCAGAATTTTATGCCCATTCCAAAAGTCTAAGATTTTCCTTTATTAATGGCCAGATTTTACCAAAACCCTTCCAAATAGCTGAACTGTTTCTACTTTCCTTCCATCCCGATATTACAAGGTCCTCCATTAACGCCTGACCAAGGCATTTTTTTTGGACAATATCTCACCATATACTTTTTCCCTTTAAGCACCGCCACAGAGATTTGATAAGAAAGGATTTTCCAAACACATCCATATCTAAAATACCCCAGCCTCCTTTATCTTTTGGAATAGCAATATATTCCCACCTTGATAAATGTATAGGTCTTTTTTCTTGCCCACCTCCCCAAATGAATCTAGCCATTATATTTTTTATTTCCTTCAGAATTTTATTAGGGATAATGTAAAGATGCACCCAAAATACAGTAATTTGTTGTAAAAATGCTTGCGTCAGAATCATTCTACTGCCCTTGGATAATCATCTAGCTAACCAAATATGTAATTTCTTCCAAAATTTTCTAATAAGCCACATCCAATCCTCCGCTAGGTAATTCGTAGCTTTCAACTTGAATCCCAAATATGACAACCCATCCTTCAGTGGGGCCTTAAAGAAATTGAACATATTTGTTAGTTCATTTACTTCCCTATCATCCCCTGCTGCATAATATAAACATGATTTTCCTTCACTTTTCATCATCCTTGTAGCTGCACAAAAAGTATATAATATTTCTTGCAAAGCCTCCCAGCTTTTCCTCTGCAACATTCCAAATATTAAAATGTCATCTACAAATAAGCTATGTGTTGCCATCTTTTGTGGACTGATACTAATGCCTCTGAAAATGTCATGTTTTTTTGCCCTCTTTATCTTTATGCTCAATGCATCCATCATCAATATAAATAAAAGAGGCGAAAGGGTGCATCCCTGTCGGAGCCCTCTACTTGGGTGAAAAAAATTTGTGGCAGAACCATTAATGATAATGGCCATAGAAGTATTGCTGATGCAGCCCATAATCCAAGCAACAACCTCCTAATCTAGAATGATTTTGAAAAGTATCAATCTCATAAACACCTAGTCAACTCTATCATAAGCCTTGTTTAAATCGATCTTCATCACCACGGCTTCCATATTTTTGCCTTGAATTGAATGGATAATTTCCTGTGTCACTGTGACTACGTTGTGTATGCTTCTGTTTTTCAAAAAACCAGACTTCTCCGGTGAGATAAATTTTGACAAACCACCTTTTAGTCGCTCAGCAATGACTTTTGAAATGATTTTATACATAGTGTTGCATAATGAGATAGGTCTATAATCATTGAAGGTTAGTTTTCCTGTCTTCTTGGGAATCAAAGCTATGAAGGTAGAGTTTATAGCTCCCTTTATCCTCCCTTTTACTCGAGCTTTCTCCACCATGTCAGTTAGATCCAAGATGAATTCATCATAGAAGTGGAGGAAAAAATCCGGGGTCCATCCATCCGACCTCGGACTCTTGTCAACTGCAAAAGACTTTAAAACCGTTTTTATCTCTTCAGGGTTTACCTCCTTATTAAACCTTTGTAAATCTTCAACATTAAACATAACAGGGAAGTCCTATATCATCTGTAATTAAGCTTCAATCACCTGATCCTCTCTCCGCTTATAAAGGGTTCCAAAATATTCCACAACAGCCTTTTTTATCTCTTCATTCGAGCACACTGATTTTCCTTATTCCTCAATTTCCCATATTGTGTTTGCTCACCTCCTCCCTGATGCAAAGTTGTGAAAAAAATTTGTGTTTTTATCACCAGCTTCCAGCCATATAGCACGGCTTTTAAGCCGCCATGTTCTCTCCTCATTGATTAGGTATGATCGATATTCTGTTTCCAGAATTTTGAGTTTCTCCGAGAATTCACCATCCTATCTTCCTTCCGCCACCTCCCTTAAAATCATAGTCCTTTCCGCTTGAATGATTCTGATTCTTTCCTTCACTTTCAACTTTTTCCCTTTTTCCCAGTGATGAACCACCTGCTTCAAACCCCTTGAAATGGTGGAGAGGTATTCCATTGCAGACGATCTCGCGACCCTCTTATGCAGCTTTAAAAAGTCCCTAATCGTCTTATTAAACTCCACATCACCCAACCAAATTCTGTTGAATTTGAATGGATAACCCTCTTGTTTCTCCTCGAAATCCCAAACCAGAGTTATCTGTCTATGCTCCGATATAGACAGATCCTCTACATATGCCAAAATCCCCCACATCATGGATCTTAGGCCCACGCTAATCACAAAGTGGTCGATGCGTTTGCCAATGAAATCCTTCCCCTTTCTGCCATTGAACCAGGTAGGGAAGTTTACCTTAAGCGAAGTGTCCACCAAGTCAGCTTCCAACAATAATTCCCTAATCAAATCAGCAAATGGATTAGGCCGCTTTTTCTCGCCCCAAATCTAATTCGAATGAATGGTATAGTTGAAATCCTCGGCTATAATGGAGTTCTAAAGCCATAGAAAGCCACAACTCTCCATTTTCTTCGAGAAGGATAACCTTTCAGCATATGGAGCATATAAATTCAAGATGTGGATTCTCTGTGGGAAACCCCGACAGAAACTAGTAAGCACTATTCCACCAAAGAAGCCGAATTCTTTCAATGAAAAACTTTGCGGATCCCAGAGGGCAGCTAAACCACCCGATAAACCATTTGCATCTGTCGCCACAACGTGCCATTCTGGAAGCATCGTTCAAAAGAAAGCAATGGAATTGTCAGCCTCCATCATCGTTTCTTGAATCAGAATGATAGAAGGCTTGGCAAAATAAACAAAATTTTTAAATGACAGAAACTTTCCATGACCCCCAACCCCTAGAGATTTAAGGACACGACCTTCATAATGGAGACCCAAAAGAAGGGGTCAGTGCTCTAAGGACCTGTCCAATAGCATGCGAAATAGGGACATCTTGGTAATGCCCGTCGGGGAGATCATCAGTCAAACCCATCATAGATACCAATTTCTTTTTCTGCTTTTGTCTATCCTTACCCCGACGAACAGTCACATTCAACCTGGAGGAAGGGCTGATAAGGATGGATGAGGAGGATGGACCAACGTTCATCGTTATGGGAAATAAACCTGCATCAGGGTTCATCAGAATTAGCTCTAATTCACTCCCTATAGAGTTTCTAGGAGAAAGAACAATGCCGGACAGAGGGGGCGTAGAGGAAAGAGAGGGATGTCCAGGCTCCTGAATGGAATCAGAAGGAACCCTATTGTCACAGGCTATGGAAGTTGACATAGAAACACCCTCCCAACTGGTGGAAGGAATAAAAGGGTAGGATGAGGCCTCTCTGGTGAAACTCCCTTAGCCATGACACCCATCTCCATCCCCATCCCGGAAGGAAGGATACCGAATGGATTAAACCCAGAGAAATCGACACTAATAGCAGGCATAACATCACGCGCTAAATCAAAGGGCGATGAAGAAACATGAGAGGCTTTCTTACCCATGAAAATCGGCTGATCATCAGCGCACTGCCCGTGAGAATGGTTCTCCATGAATTTCGTTGTCTCCCTCTCTGGTTTCCCCTTCATATTCGGCCTACTAAATACATCCTCGCGCCATCTCGAGAACTTCCTCATTAGGTGCCCTGTCTTGTGGCAAAGATGGCACCTAAAAGGAATTTGCTAATAATCAATTTGTTGGCAGTGTACCACAACATCGCACATCAGATCAATTATCGCAGGCAAACCCCCTGCAAACGACATCTCAATAAGAACCCAAGCCACCCTTTTGTAAAATGCTTCGTGGCATTTCGGATCGACAAATCGACATCTACCAATGCTATCACCGATTGCATTGAGAACACTAGCATTCCAAAATTTTAGGGGTATTCCATACATCTTTTCCCAAATAATGTGATTCACAGGCGCATTCTTCCTCGGATGAAATCTGACATCCCACTGGTGAAGGGCAAGGAAGCATCTGCCCATTACCCAAGTCCTACTTAACACCTCCCCGACGTATTCGTCCTTATCCAATTAAAAACAATACCATCCCTCCTCCAATCTATTGACCTTAGGAGTGTAACCTAACAGTTTCTCCCACGCCTTAATAAGCCAGTCCAACATGTTTGTGGAGTTGTGTTTTTCAAACATCCACCTACCAACAACAGCTCGCTTAGACAGACACTCCACGCGCTCCTATAGAATGTCACTACCGAAACTCAACAACCTTCATTCCTCAGAAGGTTTGAAAGGCTTCGACCCGACAGAAGTCAGTCTGGGAGATGCATACTGGTTAGGATTCAGGTAAGTCTTACAATGTTTTTTGGGTAAGAAAAACCTCATGTACCGGAGACGGCCACCCCCAAACGCTGTCGCTTTCAAAAGGAGTTGTTTCGGAAAAAATTGAAATAAAGAAACAGTAGCAAACTCTGGCAATGCAACCATCGGAAAGGCCGAAAGAAAAATTCAGAGCCAAACCGTTTCTCCCCTGAAGAAAACAGCAAAACCCAGAGATCTTAACCTGGCTTTAGGATCCCAATGGAGTTGATGACGAATGATAGTGAAAGAAAATAAAAACTATCTAACACATCAGCAAGTGAGACATCCACCAATTTTCCACCATCTCTTGCACACCTGAATCTTCAAGCTCTCACACGGTTTACTAATGAATAAAATTGACACCATTTCTTAGACACCGAAGGTTGTTCTGATACCGCACTCTCCGGGTCCCTTGTAAACCAAAATCTAGAGATAAGGCCTCTGAAAAATTTTCTTAACATAATATCCCCGATAGTAGTCGTTGCTTAAATTTTGTAAGGCAACAAGGAAAATTCAGTCAATATTAACCTTACTCTGGCTAATCTTTGTCTAGTCGACAACCCTTCTCCTGCGTATATTATCCTTTCTTGTCGAACACTATGCCGCTGTAAATGACACATTATTTGTTCTCTTAGGCTCTCTCGTCGCATTCCAGGACCTGCTTCTCCACCATCAAAGGAGGGTGAAACATTACAACTTCATCTGAACAGCCCTTCTCCTACGTCTATGGATAGGAATTTACTCCCGGAATTGAATGAATGTCAACTCTAAGTTCGGGAATTTAGTTTTATTCTGTGAATTGAGTTTAGACTCAATAGGAATATTTAATAAAAGAATAGATAAATAAGGGATACTCTGTGTTAATGTGAATATATCTAGTAAATCCACAGTAATCCAATCTTACCATCCCACATCTATCGTAATGAACCCTTATCCATTTTGTTGGTTGGAGAAAAATATTTTCAAAAAACAATGTAGATAATCAATCAAAACTAAAGAGTCATCACATCAAATGGATGATCAAAATGGAAGGTATGGGAATGATTGGGAACAAGACTTATCCATGATGAGAGTATGGGAATAGGTTCTTTGTAAAAATGTTAATTTTTTTATTAAATTGCAGGGAGTATTTCTGTAGAGTAAGGGAATAGGGAGTATTTCTGTAGTTTATTTTTTATTTTTTAAATTGTTTTTAGGAATAATTATGGTAATATGTTAGCCATTTTTTTGGTGTTGTTTTTTCAGTGAGGGGTTTTTAAAAGGATGGGTCATTTCATCATCAATTTGAATAAGAAAATGACTAAATTTCAAATAAAAAAAGCAAGGAGGTTGGTGCTCCCATAGAATAATTTTAGTATGGTGTTTTTTTAGTATGGTTAACATTAAAATCTCACTAATTCATTCATTTAATTTGTAGTCACTAGCGGGTAAACATTGGTTGTTGAGATCTATCTCGCATATCTACTATAAGACTGATCAAAACTAACAATTATGTAGTTATTTTTTTCAACAATAAAAAAAACAATATTTTTTTTCATTCAAAAATAAAATTTACATATCCCCGATTGGGGTGCCACCTAGTGGAGATGGCAGCATGACGATGCCACGTGGTAGGTGTGTCAGCTGAACACTAAGGTTATCAACGAAAATGCGTAGTGGGATCAATTCATACGTGCCTATCTTATCATCACAATGCAAGTGAATTATTACCATAAATGCATGGCAGAAATCCTGACAGACCATTGGACGCAGGGTAGGGGATTGAAAAGGTTAACCTGTTCTTGCAAATCGTTTATACATACAGGATTTGAAGGTAGAACAAGCACAACATCAGGATATTTGCAAGAGCTGAAGTTTCAGGATAGGAAGCGTAGCCTTACTGGGTATGTTCTCGTTCTAATAACTCTGGCTTCAATTTTAACTTTACCTGTTCGTATAAAGTTAATGAGCTCAGAAGCTCTTTCTGGCCATGCAGAGCTATTGTCATTTTGGGTTAGCTTTTTTGGTTTCTTTGGTTTGCATGTTCTGATAGAGGGGGTTCACTTCAAAATCCCACCTTGTTTTCGCAGTCCTGAATACCATCTCCATTTAAGTTTGGGGGTTCACTTCAAAATCCCACCTTGTTTTCACAGTCCTGGATACCATTTCCATTTAAGTCTTAGTATTGTTAAAATCTTTGGGTTTAGTCACTGTTTATGTTATGTTTGGGATAATCTAGTTTTGGATATTTCTCTTAATATGTTTTTCCAGTTCTGCATTCAAGTCTGGAAGTATAGGGCAAAGCTATGTTTTGTAAAGATTTATGAAGGTCTACTTTGGAATTTGGTTCTCGACCTTCTGAATTTCATGGTTAAGGATGCTCTTCCTAAGCATACGATTGAGGGTCAAGTAGTTGTTTGGTGCCTTTATATACATCTTTCCTGTGCGGGTAAAGAGAAGCCCCTTCAAATTTCAAATAATCTGCATCTGAATTGTCATTTTTGTGGAGATAATCAAATACCCAGCCGCTCTGCGAATACGATTTTAACTATCCAGGCAACTATTCTTTTCATAAGTCATCTGAGGAAGTATTATGGCAATAAGAAGATTCAATATGTCAAAATCCGAATGATAGAAAATTGTAGTCCATACCCCAACGTTCCGGTAAATAAAAAAAAATTGGAATTTTGTATTGATCTAAAGTTTCACATAGTTGCTACTGTTCGATATACAGGGTTCCTTTCAGTCAAAATTTTATATAGTGGCATTCAGGGCAGAATGACAAAAATAAAAGGAAGGAAGTTACAATCATCCCAGGCAGCTGGACCAAGAAAAGGAGGAAGAAAGAGCAATCAGGAGACTCTGGAAAATATAGCAAACATTTATGAAACTAGAATTCCAAAGGATTTTCGAAAACTATACAAGGCTGGGAAAGGGATAGTGATGATGAAGATGATGATATTCAAGAGCAAAAGGAAAGAATAGATTTTATTTCTGACCCAGGTAATACAAGAGGAAGAGTTTCTCTATTCCAACAATCTGTTAAGACATATTGGAAAATCAAATGTGTTTTAGCAAAGGTGTTGTCAAGTATGCAGGAAAAGCAAGTCAATTATTCAATGCTTTTTGAGCTTCAGCAGATTAAACAAGATATGAGGGAAATGACAAAGGTGCAAATACAAGTACATGCACGAATTACAAGGATTGAACATCAGCTCCTTAATATGAAGCAAGTTGAGATGCTAGGGTCAACTGCAAAAGACCCGACACCTATTGATTCATCAGATGGTTAACTCTTTGATAAACTCAGTTTTGTATGTTTTTTGAAGATATTAAGTATAGTTGTTGTTTTATTTGTATTTTTTATGGAAATAGTAAAGGGTTATTAGCTGTTAGTAGAAGGAAAAAAAAATACCAATTTTGGTTCGCTTATAACTCTCTGAGGTGGCCAACAGACTTGGTTTCCTTCAGGTAGGTTGAGGCTACCAATAACTGCAAAATTTTTATAGAAACTTGCTCTTTACAAAATATAAAATAGACAGGGCCTACGAAATTTACAAAAAAAAAAAAAATTACATAAATCATAGTTCATCTTGTGACATAAGAAAACCACAAAAAAAATCAAACTTATATGGTGTTTGTATCATATCAAAAGTATACATTTCAGGTTTTCCTTTCCTCTATACCTTCGAATGAGAATATCGATTGTTATTTTAAGTTCTGCAACAATTTTGGACTCCAAGCATCTACCCGATACACCAAAAACAGGCATAAAGCCAAACAATATTAATCCTAAATATTCACACAACAAAAATTCATACCAAAACTTCAAAAAATTGAAAGGGCTACCCTTATATGTTTATATACCCTGACCTCTGCTGCACGCCCCTGCAAAAAATAGAGTATTTAATCGTGCCAGGAACCTGACTCCAACATTCCTTTGATAAATAATAAACCACATTGTTATTTTCTTAGAAAATTTGTGAGACATAAATCCTAACAAAAGACATGATCAAAGAGTGGGTCTTATCCAATCAATGAGTGAGATTTTGAGCATCTAGAGAAGATATTTGATTTTCCCATTCGACAATCACCTTTGAGTCACCATAAATGTCAATCTCAATAATGTCCAACCACTTGGAACAAAAGATTATGCCCCACATTGCCAACATCTTTGATCTGGTGTTAGAGCCACGACCGCCAAACCAACTAAACTTGTAGAAATATCCATGCCTAATCAAAATTAGCATCCTGCTACTGTATCTCCTTGATGATGATGCCCCATCAAAGAAAATAGTCGGTAATCTATTCCATGCATCCTTCAAAACACATCTTTGGTTTAAAATATTTTCTGTTATAGGACCCTTCTCCATGAAAAATGTTGCAATCTTGATACTAGACCCCTGAAATCCAAATATTTTTGGTCAAAAATCTTAGCATTCCTCATACACCAAATGCCCCATATAATGTAGGAAGGAAGAGCTATAAAATATTTTTTATTTCCAAACCATTGCAACAGACAAGCACCAATAGAGGATTGATTCCAAGATGTGTTGAGATGAATAATGTAAAGGACCTCAGTCCAAATAGAAACAACACATGGGCACTTAAGAAAAAAATGTGAAACATATTTTGAGGAAACTTGACAAAGAGTGCATCTACCAGGCTCCTGGAAGCCTCGTTTGATGAGATTGGCCCACATAAGGATTTTATCATGGACCACTAACCAACAAAATCCTTTAAGCTTTTGAGGGATATCCCGGCTCCACGATTTTTGAAACCATATTAGACTCAAATCCATATTTTTTCCCTATGAAAATTAATGGTAGATCCATTTTACCTCTATCTAATCCTTAACCATGCTACCATTCCATGAAATCCTATCATCCTTTTATTTCAATTTGATGCTAGTGATCTTTAGATGAAAATTTTATGCATTCCATTCTTCAAAAAAAGCACCAGAGAAACCCATGTCTCCCACTATTCTCTAAGATGATTGTTGAATGTCTCAGCTCTATTTACAAAAATATCTTTCATCTTGAAGAATCCATTGTTGTGTAGTAGTTCAAGAAGTGGATGAGAAATTGTATGTGGGTCATGGATCCCTTTGATGGTTTCCAATCCAATCTATGCCATCAAATTGGAGCCTATTTCCCATATGATGTTACCAAGAAACCAATGTGTAATTTTCATAAGGTTTCTCCATGAATAGATGCCACTTTATTCTCTAGAGTGCCCTCCCTAATCCAACTAACCAATGAATGGTTCCTTAAGTGTTTATCTTTTATAATTTTATTCCATATTTCCCCTTCGCTAATATCCCTCCATAAATTTTTTATAAGCATCGTCGGAATGAATATTTCCAAATTTTTTATACCTCATCCACCTAGATTCACTTGTCTAGATAGTGTCTCTAATCTTATAAGGGGAATTTTCCTATAATTTTAAGAGCTGACCCATAGAAAATGTGCGGTGATATATTTAATATTATTGATGAAAACAGATGGAATTTTAAAATATGCATCTAGTAAATAACGATATTTTGCAACACCGCCTTATCATGATGAGACGCCCACCCAAGGATAACCATATGAAATACCATGATCTCAATCTATTCTCAAATTTCTTCAAAAACCAATTCCAATCAATCATCTCATAGAATTTTGGCTTAATGAAGAAGTGATGGTATCTAAAGGCATTATCTAAAGGAAGAGATTTAACCCTAAAGAGGTTGGCAATCTCTTGCATCGATATAGTCTCATGATCTAACACTATAAGAGAATATTTCCTCTTGTTCATGAAAAGGCTCGTTGCTTCTCCAAAATCAATTAAAATATGAAAGAAATCCCTCCATTTTTTAATGGTGCATTTCCCACATATAATAATGTCATTGACAAACATCAAGTGAGTCAAAGTGGTTTGCCTTGATAGCTTACATATAGTAATAATCCTTGTGGAAATAGCCTCCCAGATGCTCATGCTCAATCTTTCAATCACAATCAGGAATAATAGTGGAGATAGGGCACAACCTTGTCTTAAGCCTATAGACGCCCAGAAGAAATCCGAGGAAATCCTGTTAATGATAATCGCCAGGTGTGTCGACGTGACACATGCCATGATCCAATCGACTATCTGGACTCCAAAACAAATCTTATGGAGAAATATCCTAAGAAACTCTAATCAATGCAATCGTAGGCTTTAATGAGATATATCTTCAATAGCCATGACTTAAGCTACTTAGACTTTATAGAGTGTGCACACTCTTGTGCTATTGCAACAACATCATGGATCTTCCTTTGATCTAGAAAACCAAATTGTTCTGATGAGATGTGCTTTGATAACACAGGATTAACCTGGTTAGCTATCAACTTATATATCATATTAAAAAGGGTTATAGGGTGATAATTTGAAAATGTGGAAGGATTTTCAACTTTAGATATAAGCATGATAAAATTAGAATTTACCGAGCTCGATATCGAGTAGAACCATCGAGAGTCTTTCACCATGACAGGTAGGTCCTCGATCATGATATCCTGAAAGAATAGAAAGAGCTCCACAATCCAACTATCTAGTCCAAGACCCTTATCCTTTGCAAAAGCTTTAAGAACTCCCAATATCTCTTCCTTGGAAACCAACCTCTCCATTGTTTCTTTGACCTCCTCATTCGGATCATATTTGGAAATATATTAAAAAAACACATCTGATTACCCACATTGAACCTTCCGTTTCTCTATAAATTTTTCTGAAATATCGTATTGCTTCCTTTTCTAAGTCCACTTGTTTGGAATATGAATTCTCTACTTCGTCTTTTATATGCCATATGGAATTTTTCTACCTCTTAAAATACACTTGATTATGGAAAAAATGTGTGTTTATATTTCCCTCAGCCACCCACAACACCCTACTCTTGATATGCCATTCTTCTTCCTAAAACAAAAAAATATTTTTTTTTTCTTTCCCAGATCTATGAGGCATTTTTTGACAGATTCTAAGAAGTAGCATGGGGCCTTTGGATCATATAGTATCTCGTTCTCCTTATCGATTTCAATAAGCTCCCTAAACATCTCATTTTTTTTAACATACACCCAATGTCTGACTAATAACTTTAGAGCTTTGAGCTTATAACAAATAAAGTCCATACATGAAGCTCCAATACCAAGAGATTATGTGAGCCAAGCCTTTTGAATCATATCAACCAACTCCCAATACTTAAGCCAATTTTGATTAATTTGAAGGGAAAATATCCTCTATTAGAGTCTCCATCCCATTCCAAAAATATCGGAAAATGATCTGAAATCATAGAAGGAAGGATACAAGATTTGAGATTCTCCAAACATCTTATCAAGCTTGGCTAAATGAGAAACCTTTCCAATCTTTTGGATATCCACGCTTCACCAATTCAAATATTATTCCATGTTGGCCCAAGTGAAGCTAGTTTGATATCCACCAATAAATTTTGAGTAAGAAGATATTTAATGTATGACCTTGGAGGTTCCTCCTTAGCAACTGCACCTCAAACCTCTTCCTTATCCAGTGCGAAGTTAAAGTCACCGGATATGAATAAAGAGCCAGGTCCAATAAACCACCTGTCTAACATATTTCCCATAAAAATTTCCTATACATATAAGGGGCATATATATTAAGGATTTCAGTCCTTCTCATAGCCCCTCTTCGATAGCCATACAAGATAAATATACCAAAATCGAAATCATAAGAAATTAGCTTAAAAATAATCGGATTCCACATTGCAGCCAAACTGACTGATAGGTCAATGGCATTGGTTAAACAAATATTCCATTTAGGATAGACCTTCGACAAGGCCTCCCATTCCTTTTCTATGCTACATATCATCTCCTATAATATAACCAAATCAGGATGATGCAATCCAATCAAAATTTGAAGGGATCTATGTTTGGGGGCGAGTCCTAATCCCCACACATTAAATGACATAATAATCCTACTAGAAGGTCCTCTTCGGGTGTGTAATATCTAAGAATTGATATTCTGTAAGAGAAACATCCAAAAATCCAACCTTGATGCTAGCCTAATGATTATTAGGATGAACTGTATCCAATAGAGACTCCTGAATTGTAGATTGAATATCTAATGGCACCATAGGAACATTTGAGACTTTTTAAAAATTCACCCCTTTTTTCTTCCCGGTAGTCACAAATTTCCTAGATTCAAGCTCACAAAATTCTCATTATCGACAAAAATTGACTTTTTGATAGTCAATGGCTCTAATATGATCAAAGAATCTCTTTCCAAATATTGTAATTCAAAATCATCCAAAGGTCGGTCCAACCTATGAAGCGAGGGTTCCCCAAATTTAATGGGAGAGGAAAAATATTCATCTCTACTAAAAAGACTTGTTTGACAGATAATTCCCTTTTGCAAACAGAAGCAAACTCTCTAGTGGCTTGATATAGAAAAAAAATAGACAAAAATACTATTCTTTCCTTAGAAAAGTTTAGAATATGAAAGAAATATTTACCTGGAATCCGACGCAAGCTCTCCTCTTCTCCTTGCTTGTAAGCTCCACCTCCAACTCCCAATCCTAAACGTGGAATATTTAAAACAACTAAAACAATCAAGAGAACTAAAACATACAAACTCCATATACTAGCATCTCTAAGAAATTAGTCAAGAAGGCATTGTTTTACATATGCATAAATGAGACATAAGTATAGGGAAACAAATCAATTTTTATATTAATGAATGTAGGATAAGATACAACCCTTGCATATCCTGACCTTGTATATGTCTCCCAACTATCTTGTCGTTCCATTGCCACAAAGGAAGCCTTCAATCACAACTCAAGTGCATGGATGGATAATGGGTCCCTAGGCACAAAGAACTAACATGAGGGGATAACTAAGATTCTCCAAAACCCAACCCAAAATCTATGGGAGGTAGTGAAATTATAAGGTAAAAGAGGTGGTTTTGGATTTACCATTCTAGGAGTTATATCCACATTAAAGGGAGGATAAGTTCTAGGGATAAGATAAAAGACCTCAAGAGTAAGAGTTAGAGATTTAATCCAACAGTAAATACTTAAAAACACTCGGGAAGCTTCTAGAAAGAGAATATTTGAAATTATTTTGTTTTTACCAAATTCCAGGGGCCATCGCACTTGCAGTGAAAGGAACATGCACTGGTCAGTGAATTTTCTCTGTGTACAACTTGCAATAGTGCAGTTTGCATGAAGGCTAAGTGCGTTGGGGACAAAAATTAGATTTTTGAGCTATTTAACCCAAACTTATTGGAACTTTTGGAGAGAGGATGCTCTTGGATTTGTAAGGGATGAATGAAAAGTATCAATGGATGTTGATTTATTTGGTTTCAAGGCCATTTGATTCAATGTGGAAAAATGACACGTAATAAATTCCCCCCTAAAAGTATGAAATCAGAAGTAGTGCCTAAGGACTGAAGTGTTTACCATGTGACAAGTCCGATCAAGGATATATTGGTCGAGATCATCAATTTTTTGTTATAATACATAATCATCATGATATCATTGCTGAGGTGGGAATACACATACTCATCATATAAGCCAATTTACATATACATTAGCAATAATCAAAATCACGTCCATTGATGACAGATTGTGGAACATGCTTGGATATCTTTATGAATGATCATTGCCATAATTCTTTGTAATCTTGTATGAATCTTGAAACCACATCT
Source organism: Pinus albicaulis (assembly GCA_034641835.2). Lineage (NCBI taxonomy): Eukaryota > Viridiplantae > Streptophyta > Pinopsida > Pinales > Pinaceae > Pinus > Pinus albicaulis. Next base: position 20,714,008 of record MU968551.1, read on the forward strand.
TGAATGGATGAAACTAGATTTGGGATCCTCTACCTCATTATACGATAGTACGAGTCTAACCATGTGAATAAATGTGTTGAAGTTGAACATGGTAGACACCATATGATTACTAACCAATGATGTAAGCCATTAACAGATGTGAGAGGAACCAACGATAGTGATAATGGCCCTTAGGTTATTACAATAAAATCTCTGTGGTGCAAAAATGAGCTGAAGTCGAATACCACACAAAATCTTTCTGTCGAAGGACAATGATGATAAATTGTTGTTGAAGCAAGAAATATTTCCATTCATATATGCAAGCTCCAAGGCGCTGAAGGGATTTTCTAAGTCAACTTCCTGGATAATGTGTTCATGTTGATAGTAAGCGACATGGGAGGGCCTTAATGTATCCCCCATCAATGACATGAAATGAGACCAAGGTTTGAGACAAAATGTGATGATGCAGGCCTAGTTCAAGAGAAACAAACATGAAGTGATGCTTAAGGGTATTGTATCAGATGTCAAATGAGGGTGGAATTTCTCTTGAACATATTGGTGACACTAATATGGAGTTGGTAGGATTGACTCAAAGACCCATCATGAAGGTTTTCAATGAGATGTGATCAACATAGAGGCAAGAAGATTCCCTAACCCAAATCCATCATGGAGATGAAGTGAAAGAGTGTCATTTTCAAGAGTGACTCATTGCCATTAATAGGTTTTATGCCCAATTTTCTCATTTTCCCAACCATTTTTGATAAGTATCTCTTCATTTTTGACAATCTTGAGGAGTATAACATATGCTTGATCTATAATTTCATCCTTCAGATGAATCCTTCTGATTATTTTTAACAAACCCTGAGACATAGTGGTTTGGTCTTATCATGCTTGATGATTTAAAAGATTTTTAATAGTTTTACAAGTTCAGGGAAGGCATAACTTGACTTATTTTTCATGTTCAAAGAGTTAAAAAAAAAAGAGAAAAAGAAAACTTCAAGATGTTCCTTTTTGTAATTTGTCCCTTGGTCCCAAAAAAGCATAAAATAATACACAAGAGAACCTTTTACCCATGTTTGACTACATTATTCCTTTTTCGTAAATAGTCTATCCAGTCTGGAAAAGGGTTAAACTTATACTAGGTAGACATCTTTACATTTACTTTAACAAGTTTGAAAAGGAAATTGCTCGACAATATTTTAATCTCTTGGGAGTTTGAAAAGAGCTTAAAGAGGACTCTAGGGGGGTTCCTTTTTTGTAAGTTTAACAAGCCCAATAAAGCGATAAAAGTATACTGATTCATAAAAATGACTTGCGTTTTAAATGTAACTTGCATTAAATCCTTCAATTATCATCTATCATGCTCAGAGCACCATAAAAACATCAAAAATACATTATATATTGTAAAATTAGGCCAAAAATATTAAAATAATGACTTTTTTAAACATAAAAGTGAAAAAAAAGTAAATTTTTTTCTTACCATTGTCATTTTACCATTTTGAGAGATCTTTGAGTGGTTTTTTACCTTGAATCTTCAGCGGGTGATTGCAACCAATCCGGTGAACCATTTCCAGTACTATCAGTTCAATTTAGAAGGTCTATCCTTTCTCATCATTTTCAGAGTTTCAGTGTCTTGTTTGATGCATTTTTTGGGAAGTTTTTTTAATTTTTAGAACTTATAAATTTCCCTTGGCCCATTGCACTCTTCTTATATCATGAGGTGCAATGGGCTAGCTTAGTTTACTATTATCAGTGTTAACCAACACACTTATTAGGGAGGGTAAGTGTGATGGGTCACTCTGTTCATGAATTAACAGTGTGATGGGCACAATGAGGGTTCCAAAATTTTAATTTTAAGTATTTTTCTCCCAAAAATTTTCACATTGCTAATTTTATGTGTTTTTTCATGTTATTTTGAAAACATTTACGAGAGTGAAAAAGGATTTAAGATGGAGAGAAAGGGAGCATGAGGCTCAAGAAATTATTGTTGCAAATGATCCAACAACGTTGCAAGCTTTAAAAAATTGTGGGCTACTGAAGTTCTTTCTGATTCTAGGCATGAGGGACAATTTAGATTTACTGGAGTATTTGGTAAGAGACTGGGACATACAAGGAAAGTACATTAGTATTAGAGAGCATATTGTCACTATAAATGTTTAAGACATCTACTTCCTGATAGGGATTTCACATAGAGGGGCTTCCATTTCATTATCTGGATATAAGAGAGGTGGAGAGACTGTGAGGGATGACATAGATATCCATTTTAAGCCTCACTCTCAAGCAACTAAGGATGGGAAAATCGAGATAAAGGATGTTATTCAACTTCCCATCAAGAGAATAATTTTTACCATTACTCAGTTGGTTGGCAATCTTGCTCTACATTTAGCTACCAAGTCTTAAATGTAGTAACCTATGATCTTAAGTTAGTGTGAAGGGGTCTTGGTCATATTGAAGGAACAACTCAATAGAGAAAAGACGAGACAATTGAAGAACTTTGGGTATGGTTCTATCATAATGTCATTTTCTTTGCAAAGGGTACCATTACTACGACCTCAATGGATATTTCGTGATCTACCTAGACCTAAAGAGACTCGCATGAGGCAATGGGTAGAATTGATGGATTAACACAGAGGAGGGCCTATGATTGCATTCATTCCTACTTTCTTTAGATGGATATAGGAGTATCTTATTATGATTGAGAATTTCCCTTATGTCAGAGTTGATTTCCATGGTGACCCAGAGCTCCTTTTACCTGAAGGAAAGCAATGGAGTGACGTAGTTAAAAGAAATTTCAATTTGGATATTTTTATTTTTTATGTATCATCTACTAACTATCGGTTTTACATGCAAATTTTGGACTTCTGTGATTTTCAGGTCAGGAGGGTAACTCCGAATTAACTTGTTTATTGCATTAGCCATACCATGAATTTATACATGAGTGGAGAGACTCTTGGGAATGAAATTTCAAGGCCTCTTGGTTTTCTCAAATGCATAACTGACAATATTTACAATATTTACAATAATCCTTTCGAATTAGGTGTCAACATTCCCCCCCTTAATCTGAAGGGATGTTGGTGAGTCCAAGCATTATTCTGAATCTTTCAAACTTTTCCCTTCCAAGCGCTTTGGTGAATATGTTTGAAATATTCTCATTTATGGAATAATTTCCTAGGTGGATTGTTTTTGCCTCAACATGATGTCGAATCAGATGGTATTTTGTATTTATGTGCTTCGTTTGATAATGGAACTTTGGGTTCTTGGCCAAATTTATTTCAGGAGTACTGTCAACAAAAAAACGAGGTGAATGTAATTTTTTTCCTGCAAATCTTCCAGAATTTTCCCGAGCCACACAATTTACTTCGTTGCTACAGTTCTTGCCACATATTTTGCCTCAGTTGTGGAATATGTTGGAGCTGACTATTTTTGTGACCTCTAGGAGACAACTCTTGATCCAAGAAACATAACATAACTTGAAATAGATATGCCAGTTTCTTTATCTCCATCAAAATTTGAATCAAAGTATCCAATCAAGCTAAAGTCATCCACCTGTGTATACTTGAGTCCAAATTCTTGAGTTCCCTTCAAGTACTTTAGAACTAATTTTTGCAGTAGAACAGTAACCCTCACAAGGATTTTACATAAATCTGGAAAGGATTCTAACAATAAATGAAATGTATGGTATGGTAGTAGTTAGGTAGTTGAGACTTCCTACGAGTTGTATGCACTTTTTTGCATCCTCAAATTCCTTTCCTTCAATGGATATGAGCTTTAAGCTTTGTTCCATTAGATTAGTCAAAGGATTGCACTCATCCATGTTGAACATGTTCAAAATATCTCCAATGTACTTCTTCTAAGAGAGGAATATAAAATTCAGATGTTGAGTTACTTCAATACCAAGTTAGTAGTGAATATATCCCAAATTTGTCATTTCAAAACCCCTCGGTTCTTTCTTTATGGATGCAATTTATCTCTCATTGGTCCCTGTCATTAGAAGATCATCTACATTCACCACAATATATACAACTATTTTTCCAACTTTATTAACGAACAAAGTTGCATCATTAATATCATAATTTTTGAAATCGAGTTTTATAAGATGCTCAGTTAACTTGACATAGCAGGCTTGTGGTGCTTTATTGAGGCCATATAAGTATTTTAAAATCTTGCATAGTTTTTGTTTGTGACCATTCATAAGAAATCCTTCTGGTTGGGACATAAAATAATTCTCTTTTAGATCTCCATTCAAGAAAGCAGTTTTTACATCCATTTGATGGACTTTCCAACCATTTTGTGCTGCCAAGGAAAAGAGTGTTTGAATGGTATCCCATTTTTCCATGGGGAAAAAATTCTCCTCATATTCGACCCCTTCCTTCTGTGCAAAAATTTTTGCCACAAGCCTAGCTTTGTGTTTTTCAAGTGATCCATCTGGTTTATACTTGTTTTTGAAGACCCAATTGTAGCCAATTGGTTTGGTTCTCAATGTAGGATCAACCAACTTCTAGGTTCCATTCTTTATCAAAGCATCATATTCTTTCTGCATTGCTTCTTTCCATTCATCATGGGAAGTGAATTATTTGAAGTAATTTGGTTCCAAATATGTAGAAAAAATTAGTTCAAAATCATAAGAAACATCCATATGAACAGGTGAATCAGAACCATCTACATCACATCCATTCTGTTTGGTTGAGTTTCTTGTTCTTGTGTTTCCAACCTCATCAGGATGAACACTTTCAAGTGTCTTTGTTAGCCATTTTGGAGGAAATTTCTGAGATGACCCAAGTTGCTCAGTTGATTGAGTTGGGCTGATTCAAGATTTAGTCTCCCAATTCTATCAATCACATCACTCAAAGTGTCATCAATTGTTGGAGCTTCAGGTGGGGGAGAGAGTGCTTCAGAAGAAGATTCCACAGATTGGTCCAGTAAATAATCCCCCCTTTAAGATGTGGAATTTTGTTATCAAACTCTTGAAAATAATTTGCATGTATGAATCTATCCAAGTGATTAAGTTTTCGCTTAACAACATTATTAGTCTTGGAAGATTCAAGATATATCACATATCTAGATATTATAAAATTATTATTAACTTCATCATAGAGACTATATTCTTTGGAGGTATTTGAGTACCCAAATAAGATACATTTGTGACTCCTTGCACTAAGTTTGTTTCTTTTTTCCTTGGTTATTAAGGAACAACAAGTGCAACCAAAAATCCTGAGATGCCTCACCGAAGGAATGTGGCCATACCACATTTCATAGGGAGTCTTGTTTTTGATAGCATTAGATGGAAATCTATTATTTATATACACAACACATAGAATTGCATCAACCCAAAACATCAATTTAACATTCTTGAAAAGCATCATGGATCGTACCATATTTAATATTTTCCTATTCATTCTTTCAGCCACTCCGACCTGTTTGGGATTATAGGGCACAGTTTTTTGATGTTTGATCCCATGTTGGAGAATATATTTTTCAAATTCATTTGAAGTGTATTATTTTCCGTTATCAGTGTGAATAGAGCCAATATGAGATTGTGCATCATTTTCAATCCATGCATGAAAGTTCTTGAATGTTTCAAAAGCTTCGTATTTTTTCTTCAATATGTAAACCAAATAAAATTCCTAAATGCAGAAGACAATGAAGGCTGAGAGTGTGTTTGTCCATGGAAATTGTTGTAACCACTACAACACCCTCTGAAATTTAGCACCCATTTGAAATTTCAGAGCCCCTGACCACTTTGATGAAGGTAAGTTTGTCTCACCCTCAGCCATGAACCTTGAAAAAGTCCTTTTAAAGCAGATGTTTCTAGAACCAATTCATGACTTCAAATTTTCCAAGCTAGTTGCAAAGTCGCAAATCCTCCCCCTTTGCTAATTTCATAAACTTGCAACCATGCGACCTAGCGACCTCCAGGTCTTTAGGTCGCCAGGTCGCAATCTTTATCAAAATAAATATTCGCGACTACGTGACCTCGTGACCTCTAGATCGCCAGGTCGCAAGGTCGCGATCCTGATCAAAAATAAACATTTTCAACTATGCGACCTCGTGACCTTGTGACCTCAAGGTCGCAAGGTTGCAAGGTTGAATCCTTTCTTGACTAGTCCCGATTTGCGACTTTGCGACCCCCATTAATGACCACACGTGCGACCCATTTATAAATAAAATATTGGCCACATTTGATGTGTGATGGTGTCCAGATGGGAAAAAATATTCAAACCCTTTTTCCACATATATTATCAACCTGGGGGCATTAGTTATTTCAAGACTAATGCACACAGTGTATGCAAGAGCAATCAAATAACCTGCTATTGAATCACAGGCTCTAATTAATGAACATACAAACTACTATAATAATAATTAAGATGGATTGCAGAACTAAAAATGAATTAACAACATTGGAAGAATTATACTGGAACAACAGTAACAATAAAAAATCAACAAGAGAAAGATAACACAACGCCTGATCAGAAGAGTGGGCCCAAATCTCTGATCAGGGCTACGGAAAACTCACAACTTACAGGTGAGACAACAAAATATTGTGCATTCAATTAATTAGAAAAAACTCTGTTACAAAATCTGTGTCTTTCTTGCTTAAGCCCCGCTTCACAGCCCAAAGGCCCTCTTTATACAAACGTTCAGGAAATCATAGATTTCCTTCAACAAATAAATGTCTACAATTATACATTTTGTTGCAACAACAACCCAGTTGCAAAAAAGAAACCATGATAAGCCTAAAATAGCACTGGGGTAAGATAGTCTGTTGCGCTATTGCAGCAGGTCGAGATAACACTGGAAATTAGGAGTTTCTTCATGGCTCTTAGCTGTAATCCCTTTACTTTTTCCAAATTTGTGAAAATGTCGAAGTTAATATTTGCAAAGGTAAAACCTCCATGACTATTACTTCATTAATCAAATATTCCATGTAAGATAAAGGAAATGGGTTTACCTTGTGTGTTTTATAAAAATTAATGATACAAAGAGATAGAAAGGTGGGTGAAAATGGGAGAGAAAGTATACAGATTTGGTACCCAAAATCTCCCCCCAACTAGTCTATCTGCATGTCATCATGAAGTTCATCGTCTCCTCAGATCTGGGTTGGACTAACTATGGTTGGCATGAAGCTGTGTGAGATCATATTCTTTAGCCATCTCTGTCCCAGGGGGTTTATAACCTTCCGTCAGAACAACATACTTCCACCAATCTGGTTCAACATTGTATGTAGGAGTATATTGATCTGCTGGCATCCAAATAAGGGGAAACTGGAACCTCAACCCCATCCACCTGACCCCACAAGTCTGAATGCATGCCATAAAACATAACACCCTTTCTAGTGCTCGTGAAAGATTAGGTGCTCCAAAAGCCTCTCGACTTTTGATGGCTGAAGATGACAACATCCACCTCCTTTGACAATTGTCCAGTGCTTCATCTTGGAAATTTATTATCTATCTAACACAGAGGTCAGCACACCATTTCTGGGTAGTCAACATATTTCCTCTATGCCCCTATATCCGTAGAAAATTAAAATTCTTGTTATAAATATTGGCTGCCTGGCCATGCTCCCTCCTCATCATTAGGGGCTTGGTGACTTGGTTTTCCGCAAACGTGTCATAGGCCTTTCTCCATTTAATCTGAATGATGGTGTATGAGGTGAAAGCTCTTAAATGAATGTCCCCCATGAATGGAACGGGGTTGAAGTCCTGATTGTGCCTTAAGAAGTAACCATGCATATAGAGATCACACTTTAAGTGTTGTCCTATGATATCATGATTTTTCAAGATATGGAGAAACTGGATTGGATCCTCAATCTCGTGACAAATTTCCTTATATATACTTTCAAGACAAAAGAAAAGAGTTTGTTCATGAAGGAATAAGGCATAACTATGTGCAGGAGGTCTACAGGCCATTACCTATTGCATCATAGAAAACATCTTCTCCTTATCTGATTGCAGCAACTGCAGTTGTTCTTCTAACTCCTCTATCTTGGCCTTTTGTTTTGCTTGTCTCTGCCACACTTTATCCAAATGGTCTATGTATCTTGTAATGATACCGACATCCTGTTCTCGAACCCGCATCGTCTCCTTCTTATGTCCATTCACAAGAGACTTCCATCTCTAGATTTCAACAGCCAGGAGGAATTCTTGGCCTTCAAACAACTTTTCAATCGTACCAGTTTGTGTAGCTGCGGAGTAGACCTCAATTTTTGGTTTAACTGCCTTCCACTTGTAGACTTTTACCTTCTTTTTCGACTGGGAAACTTGTATCTTCAGTTCCCAAACCTTCTTCTTCAATCGCATGGTTTCATTGAACTGCAGCTGATACTTTTTCTTGAGAAATAATATTCTTTTTTCACACTGTTCAATCCATTCTTGTTTAACAATAAATTCACCTTCCAGGCATGTAACGGGTTCAGGAGGCAGTGGAATGTTGATGATTTCATCAACTAATTTTTTTGCTTGGTCTTCCTGGCTGGGCTCCCTGTCTTCAAGGGTATTTTCTTTTACATTTACCTCAAGGAATCTTGTTGCTTGCTCAGTGCTTCCATCGACCATCCTATGTTCTGGTGTTTCCACAGGAATTATGTCTCCCTTGTGAGCCTCTGGTTGCTCCTGCTGAGTTTCAACAATTACTGGGCCGATATTGGCCATGTCCTTCCCTGGGTCGACGAAATTAAGCACTGGTGGAACAACTATTTCCTCCATTAATCGTTGGGACAAGAGGAATCCCCTTGCCCCTCTATGCATCATAAACTAGAATGTAGAATGGGGAATAGCTTCGTCATCCTCATTTCCAACTTGGGTCGGACTTCCATGCATTGCTACTTCAGTCGGAGCCAACGCTACCTCTTGTGAAACATCGTTGATTCTAAGGGTTGTTTCCTTTCTGTTCTCCTGCCCTTTGTGCATTACTTCCTCCTATGCGGTCGATACTGGTTCTTATGGAACAATATAGACTTTGTGGGTCATTTCTCCTCTATCTTCCTATTCTCCGTGCATTGCTTCCTCTCCTGCGGTCAACACTAGTTCTTGTGGAACAGTGCCGACTTCGCGGATTACTTCTTCTCTATCTCCCTATTTTGGCTAAATCAGGGGTGGTTCTTTTGTAACACCCCCGCTTATTTCAATATTCATATCTGCTTTTTCAGGTGATGCTGTTTCTTGCAAAACATCATCACTTTCCATCCCTCTGTCTAATGTTCCACCTTCTTGTTCTTCATTAATGAAGGTTGACGACTGTAAGAAAATCTCAAATTCATGCACTATATCCATAATTCCTTCATCTGTGAGTTCTTTAGGTGAGGATGGTTCTTGTGTGGCAGCCTTGATTATATCACCAATTGTCTCCTCTATTCCCATTTCCTCAGGTTCTTCCTAATCAATCTTCAGTTCTTCCTCGTCTAATTCCATGTCCTCTGAATGTTATTCCTCTGCTCAACCAGCCGAAGAGACTGGTTATTATTCTCTAGTAGCAATGACAACTGCTATCTCTTCTTCTGATGATTCACAGAGTTCTGCCGAAGAAAATCGAAATCTGACTAATGCATGCATGACCAGTAAACGAACCAATCCATGATTGGAGAGAACTGCCAGCATCTGGCGCGAACGCTGAGCAGACTGTGCCATATGCTACAATTGTTTTAATAGAAAAAAAGGCATGTTTAAGGAATTCACCTGAGCCAGCGAAAATCGAAGGTGAGTCAAAATTTTAAAATGATATTTGAACAAAGTTGTTGTTGAGATTCAACAATATGATGAGCTTATTGAAAAGTAAGCACATTCACTAAGTGGGGCTCGCAGGCTATTTTTAGGTGTATATCTATTTTTAGACATGGTGAGCATATTTTATAAGTTGCATGATGCTATTTGTAGATGGTTGGTCAAATGTGAAAAAAAGGTGAAATTATATTTTTAGAATATTGGGCGAAGTCTATTTATAGATCGTCAATCTAAAAATAGGTGCATGTCGATTATTATTAACCTTTAATAATAATCCGATAATAAAAATCAACTTATTCTCTTGGAGCACTTTATTTCAGTGAACAGATTTGGCAAATCAGTGGGTTGAAGGAATTACGCAATTCCTAGGGTTATTGGTGGCTCATGCATGGAGGAATTAGTTATAACTGAAGTGGAAAAGTTATGATAGAGTTGAAAGAGTAGTTACAGGAGTTGTTGTAGTTACAGGAGTGAGTTAAACTTAGTTGCGCTAGTTGTATCTAGTCTAACTGAAAGATACACTAGTAAGAGTTTAGTGAATTAATTAGTTAATTAATTCACAACTAATAAATCACTAACAACTGAACAAATACATCATTTAACTACTTGCATGTCAGTTCATTGGAGACCCAGTGGAGAGATAGGTGAAAGGGTGAGATGGACTATCTGTTGTGACTATAGTGATGCATTCAATGCATTTGACACACATTGGAGTTTCCAATGAGGATTGTGCAATCAAGGCAAGGCCAATTTGAATTCATTCAGAGGTCTTCTTCATCAGGGATCGCACAATGGAGGCAGGCTGTCAAGAGGCAAGAAATTGGTGCATAGATATGCAAATTTCTGCATGATAGTGTGTAATGATTGTTGATTGTACTGAGAGCTTGATGCACTAAGATTTGTATGATATTATTACATGATTCCATTGATATACATAATATATGATAGTTGGGGTTTTTAGCTTTAATATTTACTATTAAATAATTGTGTTATGTGCGATTGAATTTATTCACATGTGTTTGCAATTGAGTTTTAAATTTCCGCAAGTTTAACAGTGGAAGGATTATGTATTTAGAAAGAAGATAAATATTGTTATTGTTGGAAATACTGAGAGGGGGGGGGGGGGGTGAATCAGTATTTCTTTCAATTAAAGAATTAGTTATTCTTCAATTATTATCAGTGTTTGTACAATGATAGCAGCAAAAAAGAGAAACACAAATGCACACAATTTTTAAGGTGGAAACCCACTCCAGGAAAAAAACCACCTAATGCTTTTCTAATAATTCTTTTCAACTCCAATTGAAAATAAAGCTCCAACTTCCTAGAATCTAGAAAAGAATTCTTCTCCAGCTCCCACTGGATGGACGCTCCAATGCCCAAGATTCTTCAATAGTCATTGAATGGATGCCCCAACACCCAATGAGCTACAACTCACCCTAGCACCACCCTACCACCCTATAGAAGAATAAAAGAAGAATGGACTCCCGTACCAGGGAAAATGGTCCACTTTACAATGATATAGAATGATGTAGAAGAAGAAGATATACTAGACCATAACCCCAACTTTTACATAACCACCTAATGATGATCCTAGACCTCCCAACATTGCCTCTTCAACCCTTGGCAAATAGACACTAGTACAATTTGTACAATAATGTATTTACAATGACTAAGTACAATGATTGTATGCAGTGCTGCCCACTTGAAGACTTCATATGATGAACTTCTTGCTGCTATTATGCACCTTGGTTGCTACTCTTGTCATGCTACCCTCTGCTGCACCTTGTTTTGCTTTTATGCCATAGAAAGTCTGGTCCTTTGCAATCCTTGACAACACATGATCTAGCTTTTTCTTGCCTTCTAGGAGCTTGTTATTGAATCTGGTGTATCTCTGTTATTTCAGATCCTCAATATTTGATTTTCGGTCTTGTAGTATTCCTCTGAGTCTTCTTTCCAATGCCACAGGTCTGACCGAATTTGGATGCTTCAAGAGAGAGTTATACCCAATTTCTCACACTTCCCTAATTATGGATTGTTTCAGCAGAGCGCACTTGTATGGCATGCCACGTGTCACTGTTTGTTCATTTGATTCTGAAATTGATAGAGAGAAAATTAAAGACTGTGCACTATCCATCAATTTTTACTTCATTCCAATCCGATACTCAGAGAGAGAGTTATGGCGAATTTACCAAGGTCACTTCTTTGAGATGAATTTCAGGAGCCTGCAAAAACCCTTACTTCCACAGATCATATCTCCAAAAATGTTGCGCAACGTGATCTAAATTTTTTACTGTAGCTTCCCCAGGATTTCGGCTTCACCTCATAAAAATTTCAGCTTCTGAGCCTTCGTAGAACAAACGTTAGCGCGAAAATTCCACGATGACCTGTTTCAAATGGCTGAATCCCTTGCCTAAGGAGGAAATGAAGATCACAATATATATGAATGCTTAATTTGAGAGGGGCTTCAACAAGTGAATGTGGGAGGGATTTTAGGAGCTTTAAAAATATTAATTATGACTTTTAAATGACCCATGCCCCAACCCCATGGGGTTTTAGCCCACTAACTGGGGTACAAACTTCAAACATGAATATCTCTCAAACCGTGAAGAATTACATGGCGTGCCATATATCAACGGAAACATCTCGACAAGTAGAAACCATCAAAAGCATTATTGACCCAGAATATATTAATTTTTTAGGTAAAACTTCCCATTCAATATTGGGTTAGCCCCTGGTGCTGCTTGGGTTGACATCAATCACAACCGCTGATCAACAATCTCCCCCTTTGGCATTGATGGCAACACAAGTACTCCCCCTGCGATCATGACAACTCTTCCTACAAAATTCTCTCCCCCTTTGACATCAATGGCAAAGGGTAACTCCCCCTGAAGCACAACCATCTTGCGGACCTGTACACACTTCCACTCGCGCTGACACACAACCGTCCTGCAGACCTGTACACACTTCCACTCCCCCTTTATATTGTGAAAAATGAAAATCTAATGAGAACTTGGGAGAATCCCAAGCTTTTGACAAAGATATTCAAATGCTTTACGAGGTAAAGGTTTAGTGAAGATATTAGAAATTTGTTCTTTTGTACAAACATACTCAAGTTTGATATTCTTTTCAGCAACTTGTTCTCTAACAAAATGATATTTGATTGGAATCTGTTTTGTTTTTGAATGCATGACAGGATTCTTGGAGATGTTGATGGCACTAGTGTTGTCACAGAATATGGGAATAGGCTCATTGAATTGTACTTGAAGATCTTGCAAAGTTTGTTTCATCCAAAGGAATTGAGTAGAACATGATGCTACTGCAATGTATTCTGCTTCCGCTGTAGATAACAAGATTGAAGTTAGCTTTTTTCTCAACCATGATATGAGATAACCACCTAGATAGAATGTTGCTCCACTAGTAATTTTACGATCATCAATGCTTCTTGCCCAATTTGCATCTGTAATGGCTTGAATAATGAGATTGTTACCCTTGAGATACCACAAGCCATATTCTTCTGTGCCCTTTAGATATCAAAGAATTATTTTGACGACAATAATATGTGATTCTTTTGGTGCTGCTTGGAATCTTGCTACTTGTCCAACTACTTGCATAAAATCTGGCCGAGATGCTGTTACATATAGAAGACTACCAATCATAGATCTGTACAACTTCTGATCCACATCATTAGATGAATCGTCTATGCTCAATTTGCAACCTGTTACCATTGGAGTAAGGACGGGTTTGCAATCTTCCATTTTGAATTTCTTGAGCATTTCCTTGATGTACTTGGCTTGACATATAAATATTCCTTTCTCTTGCTGAGATATTTCAAGGCCTAAGAAGTATGTCAGCTCACCAAGTAAAGACATCTCGAACTCACTTTTCATATTTGTAGAAAATTTCTTACTTAGTTGATCATCATTGCTACCAAATATTATATCATCCACATATACCTCAACGATTGTTAAATTATCTTTATCTATTTGTACATAAAGATTGCTATCAACAATACCTTTCTTGAACCCTTGTTGACGTAGATATCCATCAAGACGAGCATACCATGCTCTAGGAGCCTGCTTGAGACCATATAGAGCCTTCTTTAACCTGCATACATAGTCTTCTTTTTGTGATAGTAGAAAACCTTCAGGTTGTTTGATGTAAACTTCTTCTTCTAATTCTCCATTTAGAAATGTTGACTTAACATCCATTTGGTAGACTTTGATTTTTCTTGAACATGCATAGGCGAGAAACATTCGGATGGCTTCCATTCTGGCAACTGGTGCAAATGTTTCGTTGAAATCAATTCCTTCCACTTGTGCATAGCCTTTGCAAACCAATCTTGCTTTGTTTCTGGTAACCTGCCCATCTTCATTCAATTTGTTCCTGAACACCCATTTAGTCCCAATTACATTTTTATCTTTTGGTCATGGAACTAATTCCCAGGTATTATTCTTCTCAATTTGATCCAATTATTCATTCATAGCTGCTAGCCAATGTTCATTTTGGTTGGCTTCCTCAAAACTACTAGGCTCAAAGGTTGCTAGAAAAGCAACGTGAGCTTGTTGTGATGAACGAAGCTATCGACCTTCATTTATGTCACCAATGATTTGATTTGATGGATGGTTCTTTTGAATCCACTCTTTTTTTCTCCTTGGAGGAGCTTCTTGTTGTTGTTCATGTATAACTTGATGATCATTGTTTACTTCTTCCTCATTAATAGTTGCTTCTTGTTCTACAATTTTATCTGTGTCTTTTTTAGCCTCTGTCTCAAGTTTCAAAGATTCTAGATCCTCATCGTTACTCGCTAGAACACCATCTTTGTCAAATGTAACATTTATGCTCTCCACTATCTATTTTCGTCTTAGATTATAGCATTTATAGGCCTTTCTTTTGCGTGAGTAACCAACAAAGATACCTTCATCAACACGTGATTCAAACTTACCCAAATTTTGATCTTCTCTTTTGATATAACATTTTCTTCCGAAGATTCTGAAATATTTTACATTGGCTGGTTTTCCTTTCCATAATTCATATGGAGTCTTGTTGCAATTATTTCTGAGAAGACTTCGGTTGATAATGAATACTGCCATATCAATTGCTTGAACCCAGAATTTTTCATCCAATTTTGAGTCCTTCAACATTGTTCTACCCATTTCCTGTACAGTTCTATTCTTTCTTCAAGCAACTCCATTTTGCTGAGGTGTTTGTGCTGTTGAAAATTGCCTTTTTATTCCATTTTTGTCACAGTATTGCTGAAATAATTTGGAAGTGAATTCTCCACTATTATCTGATCTTAAACACTTTATTTTCAAATCAGTTTCATTTTCAACCAACTCCTTGTAGATCTTAAAGCACTCAAATGCTTCAGATTTTTTCTTTAGGAAATATAATTCTCCGTCTAAGCCTTTTGTTCTCACAGGACCACATAGATCAGTATGTATCAATTCCAATGGATGTGATGAAAAGTGTTCTTTTGTTTTAAATTAGACTTTTGTCTGCTTGCCATGCCGACATGCCTCACATAGTGTGTTGGAAGGTTTTGAGATTTTTGGCATTTCTCGTACTGCTTCCTTTTTGCTTATCCTGACAAGATTGTCAAAGTTTATGTGACCCATTCGTTTGTGCCATAACCAAATTTCATCTTCTTTAGCTAGTAGACATGCTTTAGTTGCTTCATCCAGAACATATATGTCATTTGGAGCTCGACTTGCTGTAGCCACAATTTTACCATACCTGCCTTTCCTGATTTCACATTTTGTGGAGTTGAATAGCATTGTGTGTCCTTGATCACACATTTGTCCAACATTGAGCAGATTGTGATTCATGTTTTTGACCAATAGAACATTCTTGGCTATAACATCTTTGCTTCCGAGAGTGACGGTACCTGATCCTATAACATTTGAAGATCCATCATTTCCAAAGGATATGGTTCCATCCTTCTTCTCTTTCAGAGATACAAATTTCCTTCTATCTCCAGTCATATGCGTTGAGCAACTGTTGTCAACATACCACACATCTTTCTTTTTTTGAGCCTTGAGAGCGAGAGCACAATTATCAGTCTTCTTCTTCTTCCATGTTCGTTCATTCTGTGGCTTCAAAGATTCTTCTGGAGGATTTTCAAGTCTGCAGTCTCTGGCTATGTGTCCAAAGTTCTGACATTTGTAACATTCCATATTATTTCTTAAATTTTCAAATCTATTGATGTTTTGTTGAGCCTTGGGAGGTTCATATTTGAAGAATCTCTTGGAATTGTATTGGTTCATAGGGTACGTGCGACATTCTACAACTTTATGACCAAATTTTCCACATGAATAAAAATAGCCATGAAAAATATGTTGGTACCTGGATGAAAATCTTCGTCGAGGAATCGTCTTCCAAGGATGTGCTTGCGAATCTTGTCCAATGAAGTCTTCATGTATGTTAGATCTCATAGGTTCATTGTATTTTGTTGTAGAAGGTCTTGCTTCCTCTTCTTTGTAACCGAGGCCAGTTCTGTCGTTGTAAGATCGTTGATTGTTGATGAGTTCTTCCAATGCACTTGAGCTGTTGGCATAGTTTTGGACAGTTTTTCCCTTCTTCACTTCCTTACGTAGTGAGACTACTTCGGCTTCTAATGCTTCCCTTTCTTGGTTTCTTTCTTCCAACTTCTTTTGAAGTGACTCTTCAATACATTTGTGTTCTTCAACCTCAATTTTGAGACCTTGAACTTGTTCTTCAAGAGTGTTGGAACGGATCTTCTCAGCATTGAGCTCTTTTATAAGCTTGATTGCCTCCTCATAAAATTCTTCTATGGTCAACCCTTCTTCTTCATTGTTCGATACTTCTTGTTTATTGTGCTTGGCCATAAACAATACTTTATCATTGGCTTCTTCTTTGCTGTCACTTTCTTCATGAGGAGCTATCTTCTTTAGAGAGAAAGTTCCTTTTGGATCCTTTATTTTTTCCTTTCTTGTTGAATTTCTTAAAGCCTTTCTTTCCTTTTGAGTTGCCATCACTTTTGTTTGGACATTTTTCTACGAAATGCCCAACCTCACCACAACCGAAACATATCAATGGAAGTTTACCTTTGAATTTTCCCTTACCAAGTTTTAGTTTTCTCGTAAAGTAAGCATATTCTTCATCTAAAAGACCTTCTCCATCATCTCCCTTTTCTTCACACTTGCAGGTGCATGTCATTTCAATTGAAGGTTGTTTGTCCTTATTGGTTTGCTTAGATGCAATGAACGCAGTTTCTAGATTTGAAGTACCCTTTTCTTCATCAAGTCTCATTTCATATGCTATGAGAACTCCATGTAATTCTTCCTTGCTGAGTTTGTCCAGATTTGCATTGTATTCTAAGACCGATACCTTTGGGTTGAATCTCCCTGGTAACGTTCTAAGAATCTTCCGTATAATATTCTTCTCGTCAACTGGCTCTCCCAATCCTTCCAGAGTATTGGTTATTTCATCAACGTATTGAAAGTATGCAGCAATGTTGCAATCTTCTTTCATTCCGAGTTGCTCAAATTTTGCTCTATAGATTTGAAGCTTTGCTTCTTTGACATTTGAGTCACCTGCATATATATTCTCAAGCTTGTCCCAAACATTTTTGGCGGTTTTACAACCCAACACCTTATGATAAGCAGATTCAATAAGTCCACTGATAATAATATTCTTTGCTTTTGCATCATTTACCAAATTCTTCTTACCTTGTTCATCCGCGGTTGATGTAAATCCATTTTGAACAGTGTCCCATACTTCGTAACCTTGCGCCAAGAGATAGACCTCCATTCTTCCTTTCCAAAGAGCATAATTATTTTCATTGAATAGAGGTACACCATTCTTGGTATGCTCCATGACCTCCTTTGAGCTGTTAAATTGCTATTGAAGGAACCAAGCTCCGATACCAATTGTTGGAAATACTGAGAGGGGGGGTGAATCAGTATTCCTTTCAATTAGATCATTAGTTAATCTTCAATTATTATCAGTGTTTACATAATGACAGAATGTGAGAACACAAATACACACTTTGGTGAAACCTACCTCGGGGACAAAAACCATCAATGCTTTGACAATTCTTTTTCAACTCCAATTGAAAATAAAGCTCCAACTTCCTAGAATCTAGAAAAGCATTCTTCTCCAGCTCCCACTGGATGGATTCTCCAATTCCTGATATTCTTCAGTAGTCATTGAATGGATGCCCCAACACCCAATGAGCTACAACTCACCCTAGCACCACCCTACCACCCTATAGAAGAATAAAAGAAGAATGGACTCTCGTACCAGGGAAAATGGTCCACTTTACAATGATATAGAATGATGTAGAAGAAGAAGATACACTAGAACATAACCCCAACTTTGACACAACCACCTAATGATGATCCTAGACCTCCCAACACTGCCTCTTCAACCCTTGGCAGATAGATACTAGTACAATTTGTACAATAATGTATTTACAATGACTAAGTACAATGATACCTTTACAATGATTGTATGCAGTGCTGCCCACTTGAAGACTTAATATGATGAATTTCTTGCTGCTATTATGCACCTTGGTTGCTGCTCTTGTCATGGCTCACCACTCCGTCGACCTTGCCTGCCATTCAGAAATTTTGTCCTTTGCAATCTCATAACATAATCTAGCTTTTTCTAAGTTTTCAGAGCTTGATATTGAATCTGGTGTATCTCTGTTATTTCAGATCCTCAATATCTAATTTTTGGTCCTATAGTATTCCTCTAAGTCTTCTTTCCAATGCCACTGGTCTGACCCAATTTGGATTCTTCAAGAGAGAGTTATACCCAATTTCTCACACTACCCTAATTATGGACTGTTTCAGAAGGGCGCACTTGTACGAAGTGCCACGTGTCACTGTTTATTCATTTGCTTCTGAAATTTATAGAGAGAAAATTAAAGACTGTAAAATATCCATCACTTTTTACGGTATTCCAATCCGATACTCAGAGAGAGAGTTATGACGAATTTACCAAGGTCACTTCTTTGAGATGAATTTTAGGAGCCTTCAAAAACCCTTACTTCCACAGATCATATCTCCAAAAATATTGTGCAACTTGATCTGAAATTTTTACTGTAGCTTCCTCAGGATTTCGGCTTC
The DNA here is from genome assembly GCA_034641835.2 of Pinus albicaulis. Taxonomy (NCBI): domain Eukaryota; kingdom Viridiplantae; phylum Streptophyta; class Pinopsida; order Pinales; family Pinaceae; genus Pinus; species Pinus albicaulis. The sequence goes on from MU968551.1 coordinate 20,732,795, forward strand.
ACCTCATACAAATTTCAGCTTCTGAGCCTTCGTAGAAAAAAAGTTAGAGCGAAAAGTCCACGATGACCTGTTTCAGATGGCCGAATCCCTTGCCTAAGGAGGAAATGAAGATCACAATATATATGAATGCTTAAGTTGAGAGGGGCTTCAACAAGTGAACGTGGGAGGGATTTTAGGAGCTTAAAAAATATTAATTATGAATTTTCGATGACCCATGCCCCAACCCCATGGGTTTTTAGCCCACTAACTGGGGTACAAACTTCAAACATGAATATCTCTCAAACCGTGAAGAATTACATGGCGTGCCATATATCAACGGAAACGTCTCGAAAAGTAGAAACCATAAAAATCACTATTGACCTAGAATATATTAATTTTGTAGGTCAAACTTCCCATTCAATATTGGGTTAGCCCCTGCTGCTGCTTGGGTTGACATCAATGACAACCGTTGATCAACAGTTATATCAGGATAATCCGGTAATACATCAGTATTGATAAATTTCTATAGGGTATCAGAATAGTATTGATCACTGGAGATTACAATTGTGAATAGGTGTTGAGTTTTGTGTTGGTGGACAATTCGAATTTGCTGCATAAATTTCTCGGTGCAACAGTTGAGTATTCATTGAAATGTCTTTCAATGGGTTGTGATTGGAGTATGTTCTTGAGGGTATCTCGAATTACATAGCCTGGAAGGATAGTATGGAGGCGATGCTTGAAGATAATGGACTGAAGGAGTTCATCGATAGCGATGTTCCTAAGCCTACTTCTAGCGATGCTGCAGGACTTGATGCATGGCAAAAGAAGGTAGAAAAGACAAGAAGAATTCTATTGGAAGGTGTGAAATACCATATTGTGTCAAGCATTCATAGGAATGCCACTCCATTTGCAATGTGGAAGGCTTTGAAAAATATTTTCCAAAGAAGCAACGACCATAAGAAGTTTTCACTGAAAGATAAGCTCAGAAAAATAGAAATTGAGAAGGGTGACAGTATTCCAAAATATCTCACGAAGTTTGTCCAATGTAGGGATGAATTGGGAAGTGTGGGGATTACAGTTTTGGATGATGACTTGGTGAGCTTGGCTCTCCTTGGGCTTCCGAAGAGTTAGCATAGCTACGAAGACTCTGTCAATGGACGGGAGAAACTACCAGATTGGGAGCAACTTTGGTCAGATCTTGTGCAGGAGGAGATAACGTGGAATACCAGGGATGACTCTTCATCGAAGAATGATGATGAAGAGAATTTCACTTTGGCTTCCAAAGCAAGGAAAGGGAAGGGGAATAAATCCCATCGAAAATCTGAGGCTAAAGACAAGAAGCTGGATTTGTCCAAAGTGAAGTGTTTTCACTGTCACGAACATGGGCATCTCGCTACAACTGCCCACAAAAAATAAGAACAAAAAGGCTGTTGGAGCTGCAGCTGGAGAGGCCTTAGCCTCACAATTTGAACTTGATTTCTCTTTTATCACATGCTTGGTTTCAAGCTCAATGGGATTGGTGTGGTATCTTGATAGTAGTGCGTCTTTCCATATGACGAGAGACAAGGAGTTGTTTAGTGACTTGGAGGAGAAGGATATCCAAATGCATATAGAGATGGGCGACGATGGCAAATACAGTGAGACCAACATTGGAACCATTACCTTTGAGAGGGATTCAGGTAAACCATTCTCGTTGAAAGATGTTATGCATGTTCCAGGTCTGAAGAAGAACTTGGTCTCGGTCGCAATGTTGGAAGACAGAGGTTATGACGCTTTTTTTCAGCGAGGGAAAAGCTTTCCTGCGACATAAAACAACGGGTCAAACCAAGAGGATAGAGATTCGAGTTAAGAATCTCTACAAGCTAGAGGTAGATGGCTGTGCTGCAATGATGGGCAAAGTAGAAGAAGTGGTGAGCTGGGATGAGGGCGAATTATGGCACAGGAGATTGGGCCATCTTCACCATGGCGCCTTGAAGATTTTGTAGCAGATTTCTACTGAACTTCCCAAGGGTACTCTTGCGCAGTTAGATCAGTGCAAGGGATGTACTATGGGTAAGTTTGCGAAGACAACCTTTCATGAGAAGGAGAACCGTGCTTCAGTGATACTGGAGAGAATTCACACAGATGTGTGTGGACCTTTTTCGGTCACTTCAACAACAAAACATAGGTATTATGTTATATTTGTTGATGAATATTCTTGTAGATGCTGGATTTTCTTCATGCAGAAGAAGAGTGAAACATTATCAAAGTTCTGTGAGTTTAAAGCATTAGTGGAGAAGGAGTCGTGGAAGTAAGTGAAGGCTCTACGGAGCGATAACGGTGGTGAATATATCTTGAACAAATTCAAAGACTTATGTAGCAAAGAAGGAATTAGAAGAGAACTCATAACACCTCATAACGCACGGCAGAATGGGGTTGTAGAGAGGAAGAACATAACGATCGTGGGTGTTGCACGAGCTATGCTACATGACCAGGGTCTACCGATGCACTTGTGGGCGGAAGCATGCAACACTGCGGTTTATGTGCAAAACCGTTGTCCTCATAGAGTACTTGGCATGAGTACACCTGAAGAATATTTTACTGGTAAGAAGCCTGATATTTCTCATTTGAAGCTTTTTGGCTCATCTGTTTACATTCATGTGACAAAGGACGTCAGGAAGAAGCTGGAGCCGACTGCAAAAGTTGGGATATTTGTGGGGTACAAAGAAACACCCCATAATTATCATGTGTATTTTCCAAACAGTCGGATGACTGTGGTGCGACGAGATATAAAATTCAATGAGGTGAAAGCCATGAAGTTTTTGCTTGAGAGGGAGCTACACTTGCATGTGGAGGAGGAACTTCTTCTTCCTAAAGATGAGCCTCTAGATGTGGATTATCCACAGGAGGAGATTCATGGAGTGGAGGAGTCCACTCATGTTGAACCAAACATCAGATCTAGTAGAAAGCGTACCACAGAAGCTGAGAGACTAAAGCTTGATGTGGCACAGAATGTAGGAGTCCCTACATCACAGTGCAGACAGAGACAGTCACCTGACCAATTTACTGGATACATGGATCTTATGCAAGTGTGTCATTATAGAGCCATCTTCTTTTGAATAAGCAGTGTAGGAGCCCACATGGGTAGATGCCATGGTGGAGGAGTATGACTCCATTGTCAAAAACAATGCTTGGGAGATTGTTGCAAGGCCGGTGGGTAAACCAGTGCTAGATTCGAAATGGATCTACAAGGTAAAGAAAGATGATGATGGGAGCATCGAGAAGTATAAGGCAATATTTGTTTCCCGAGGCTTCTCATAGATTGAGGGGATTGATTTTGAAGAAACCTTTGCACCTATCACACGGTATTCTTCCATAAGGACCATCCTTGCTCTCTTAGCGCAGATGGTTTGGCACATTCCTCAGATGTATGTGAAGACTGTGTTCCTTAATGGGATCATTGAGGAAGAGGTGTACATTGAGCATCCTGAAGGATTTGAGATCTTCAACAGCGAGTCGCATGTGTAAAGACTCAAAAGAGCGTTGTATGGGCTGAAGCAAGCACCACGTGCTTGTTACACACGGATCGACAACTATTTCAATAGACTTGGCTTCACCAAGAGTGAGGCAGATGAAAACCTATACCAAATTGTGGTGGAGGGTAAGCTTTTAATCATTTTTCTTTATGTTGATGATTTAATACTAACGGGTGATGAGCAGTTGATACACTCATGAAAGGCAGTTCTTGCAAAGGAGTTTGAGATGAAGGATTTGGGCCTCCTTAATTATTTCCTTGGATTGAAAATATGGCAGTGAGAAGGTGAATTGTTTGTGTCTCAAGGCAAGTATGCTCAGGAGATACTTGGTAAGTTTCACATGGAGGAATACAAGCCCATTGATACTCCTCTTCCAGGAAATTGGAGGAAAGAGGATGCTACATCGGCAGAGGTAGTGGATGCCACTATTTATCGATAGTTGGTGGGTTTGCTCATGTATTTAGTTAATACAAGACCAAACATATGCTATGCGGTGAACCAGCTTTCACAAGCGATGGTTAAACCTACAAGCTCTTTTGGAAGGCAGGAAAGCATGTCCTGAGGTATCTCAGGGGCACATCTGAGTATGGATTATGGTACAGACAGACAGATGAGGTGAAGTTGCATGGCTTCGCAGATGCAGATTGGGTAGGCAGCCCAAAAGACAGAAATAGCACATCAGGAGGGGTTTTCAGTATCAGATCTACAACAGTTTCTTGGTACAGTAGGAAACAAAGATCTGTGGCACTCAGTTCAACAGAAGCATAATACATGGCATCAAGTCAAGCTGCATGTGAGGCTATCTAGGTGAGGAAGATCGTGGTCAGTTTGTTCGGTTCACATTTAGATCCTGCAGTGATACATTGTGATAATCAGAGTTGCATTAAACTCTCGATTAATCATGTGTTTCATGATAGATCTAAACATATTGATATCCAGTATCATCATATCATAGATTGTGTGCAACGGAAGATCATGTTGCTTCAGTACATTCCTATGGAAGATCAGGATGCAGATATTCTGACGAAGGTGTTCGGCAGGAGAAAATTTGAATACCATAGATGTAGGATTGAGGTGAAGGATAATACCTATCTTGTTGAGAGGGAGTGTTGAGATTCAACAAGATGATGAGCTTAGTGAAAAGTAAGCACCTTCACTAAGTGGGGCCCGAAGGCTATTTTTAGGTGTATGTCTATTTTTGACATGGTGAGCATATTCTATAAGTTGCAGGATGCTATTTGTAGATGGTTGGTCAATTGTGAAAAATAGATGAAACTCTATTTTTAGAATATTGGGCGAAGTATATTTATAGATTGTTAATCTAAAAATAGGTGCATGTCGATTATTATTAAATCTTAATAATAATCAGACAATAAACATCAACTTACTATCCTGGAGCACAGTATTTCAGTGAACATATTTGGAAAATCAGTGGGCTGAAGGAATTACACAATTACTAGGGTTATTGGTGGCTCATGCATGGAGGACTCAGTTAGAACTGAAGTGGCAAAGTTATGACAGAGTTGAAAGAGTAGTTACAGGAGTTTTATTCAGTTTAACTCAGTTGAGCTAGTTGTATCTCGTCTAACTGAAAGATACACTAGTGAGAGTTTAGTGAATTAATTAGTTAATTAATTCATAACTAATAACTCACTAACAACTGAACAAATACAACAGTTAACTACTTGCATGTCAGTTCCAGTGGAAAGATAGGTGAAAGGGTGAGATGGAATATCTGTTGTGACTATAGTGATGCATTCAATGCATCTGACACACATTAGAGTTTCCAATGAGGATTGCGCAGTCAAGGCAAGGCCAATTCGAAGTCATTCATAGGTCTTCTTCATCAGGGATTGCGCAGTGGAGGGAGGCTGTCAATAGGCAAGAAATTGGTGCATAGATATGTAAATTTCTACATGACAGTGTGTAGTGATTGTTGATTGTACTGAGAAATTGATGTACTAAGCTTTGTATGAGATTATTACATGATTCCATTGATATACATAATATATGATAGTTGGGTTTTTTAGCTTTAAGCTTTCCCATTAAACAATTGTGTTATGTGCGAATGAATTTATTCACATGTGTTTGCAATTGAGTTTTAAATTTCCGCAAGTTTAACAGTGGAAGGATTATGTATTTAGCAAGAAGATAAATATTGTTATATTAGGAGAATCCGGTAATACATCAATATTAATAAATTTCTATAGTTGTGGCTCGTCCTTCGAAAGTTATGCATTTCATTACAAATCTGCTACTTCGTTCCATGGATATGGTACAGACTTGCGCTCATACCCTCTCCCATATGGAACGACGCTTTCTCCTAACTGCAAGAACAGTTCGAGAAACTCTGAAAGAGGAATTCTCTGAGCAAACCACTACTGCCCTTGTTGTCTCAGTCTGTTAACTTCCGCAATTACCTCTTCTGTGACAGGAATTTCCAATCCTCTAACCCGCGAGAAATTATCATCCAAATTAAGTGTAAAATCCATTGTAATTCCTTTATCAAACCCCTACAATCTATCAAAGTAGATATCCCATCCTGCATCGACAAAAAATTGCCATACCTTTGGATTACTGCAGACCAAGACTGTATTTTTAGGTTCATGCTGCACAGCCAGTTTGCCCATACTGTGGAGACCATAGTAGCACTTTGGAACAACAGACCATTGGACAGAGTGGTGGGTACCAAATTTGGCAAAACAATATGGTGAAAAATTAAGGGTAGTAACGGTAAATACGGATGGTAATTCTCGGGAAATGCGGAAAATCATGAAAAAGTATGGTAAGTGTGATGAATGGAATAGTAATTATTTCATATGAGGTGGAAAGGACTGATCGGTCCGTATCAGATGTGTCTTGCAGATCCCAATACTTATTTAATGATTATACAGAGTATGGTAAGGATAGTAGGGTGTACCACACACGGAGTTGTAATAATGACTTTCGAAATCATCATTACGTCGTCATTAAGTTATGATGGCACCCCCCCCCCCCCACCCCCCAACTTAAAAGTTGTTATCCGTGGCATTAATGTCTTCACATGGAATATTTAAATCCATAAAATTCAAGTGGAGACATACCTAGCGGCCTACCTAGAGGAAGTGACGGTTGGTAGAAGAACGACGCAGTAATAATGCGGATGGAGTAACAACAGTATGAGTAACAACATCCAGAGTAATATCATCGAGTAGCAGCATCCAGAGTAACAACATCTGGAGTAACAACATGACAAGTAGCAACATCCGGAGTAACAACATCTGGAGTGATAACATGACGAGTAGCAACATCTAGAGTAACAACATCTGGAGTAACAACATGACGAGTAGCAATATCTGGAGTAACAACATCTAGGGTAACAGCATGACGAGTAGCGACATCCTGAGTAACAATATCTGGAGTAACAACATGATGAGTAGCAACATTCAGAGTAACAACATCTAGAGTAACATCATGACGAGTAGCAACATCCAGAGTAACAACATCGTGCACAACAACAACCAAGGAGTAACAACATCGAGTAGCATCAACCAAGGAGTAACAACATCATGAGTAGCAGCAACCGAGAAACAACATCATGAGTAGCAGCGACTGAGTAACGACATCATGAGTAGCAGAAACCAAGTAACAACATCGTGAGTAGCAGCAACGAAGTAACAACATCATGAGTAGCAGCAACCAAGTAACAACATCATGAGTAGCAACAACAAAGTAACAACATCATGAATAGCAACAACCAAGTAACATCATCACGAGTAGCCGCATCCGAGGAGTAACAACATCGATACTTAGAAAAAAATTTAAACTCTAAAACATTACTCCTTAGTAGTAACTCCTGCAAAAAGACAACAAAATAAATAGTAACAGTATTTATTTATTTTATTTTTATTTTATATAATTCTTTATTCTTTATTATATATATATATATATATATATATATAGAGTGAGGATGCAGAGGAAGAGTTCTCTGCGTTGATAACCTTCAAACCAGATTTCTCAGAGAGATGTTTGATGAAAGTATCCTTAGAGGCTGGGTGGTGGTATAATCTCAGGCGATGTCCATTTGCTATGAATGAAGTACGTGTATCATCAATTGTGACTAGCCTGACTGTTCCATTATCAAATACAACGTCCACCTCGTAAGGTCCCATCTAGCGAGTGTAAAGCTTTCCCTTAAAATCCTTAAAACGAGAGTCATGAAGTAATGCCCAGTCTCCCCTATGAAACACCTTGTTTTTGGTAAAATTATCATGCCATTTCATTCTCTACTGCTGAATAGAAGTGGTCCTATGGAAAACCATTTAAAATATTTCATTTAGTTCATTAAGTTGGGCCAGTCGGTGTTTCTGGGCATCTGAAAGATCCAAACTAGCTTCAAGAGCTGTTATGAGCGTACTGATTTCAAATTCTATTGGAAACAACAAGGATTTCCCATAAACCAACTCAAATGGTGAAAACCCAGTTGTGTTCCTCCATGTTGTTTTGTATGCCCAGAGAGCTTTAGGCAGCTTCTGAGCCCAATCTCGACGATGGTATGCCACAATTTTTGTCAAGATATTTTCCAATGTCTTGTTTGTGCTTTCCACTTGTCCATTCGCTTGGGGGTGGTATGGAGATGTCACCCTGTGCTTGACCCCATATTTCTGCATAATCTTTGCTATCATGTGTGATGTAAATTGTGCTCCTCCATCTGAAACAATCTCTCTTGGAGTACCGTAATGAGCAAAAATTTCTTCAAATAGAAAACCTGAAACCACTTGCTCTGTTGCTTTCGCAACAACTTTGGATTCTACCTACTTAGTCACGTAATCTGTACAGACCAAAATGTGAACCTTTTGTTGAGAGGGTGGTTTGAAGGCTCCAACGAAGTTGATAGCCCATTTCTTAAAAGGTTCAAGGACTACTTGTGCCTACAAAGGCATTTCATCAACTTGACCGGGTTGCCCCATACGCTGGCAACTATCATACCTCCTGACATAATTCTGCGCATCCCCAAAGATAGAAGGCCAGTAATATCCCATTTGTAGCACCTTATGGCCTGTTATTTTATTTTCAAAATCCCCCCCACAAGGGCCACCATGGCTAGCCTTCAGTACCTCATAAATATCTTCCTGAGATACACAACGTCGGATCTGCTTATCGGCTCCTGTATGAAAGAGGTACCTTGCCATCCAAGAATATTGGGCATTGTGATGAATAATTTTTCATTGTTCCTTAAATGAAAAATTATGGGGCACCTTCCCTGTAGCAAGATAGTTAGCAATATCTACATACCGCAGAGGATTAGTATAAATTGCAAAAATATGCTCATCGGGAAAAATTTCTTCTATAGGTGTGCATTCATCATTGTTACCCATTCTAGACAGAAAATCAGCAACTACATTATCTTTTCCTAGTTTGTACTATTGTGATATCAAATTCTTGAAGAAATAACAACCATCTTGTAATACGACCAAGAGTGGTAGGTTTATTCATCAACTACCTTATCATTGCATGATCAGTATGTAAAAAAATACGATACCCGGTAATGTAGTACCGGAACTTGTTGATAGCATAAATTACAACCAAGAATTCTTTCTCCGTCATGGTGTAATTCAATTCAGCAAGAATTAAATTCTTGTTGACATAGTAAACTGCATACGGTGTTTTGTCTACCTTTTGTCCTAAAACATCTCCTACTGCTATCTGAGAAGCATCAGCATGTATGTGAAATGGTAATTCCCAATCAGGTCCTCCAAGGATTGGAGCCTTACAAATCAATCCCTTAATTTTGGTGAAAGTTGCCTCACAATATTCAGTCCACAAGAATTCAACATTTTTTGTTAGCAATTGAAAAAGTGGATCTGCTATTTTAGCAAAATTTTCTATAAAGCGTCTGTAATAACCAGCAAAACTAATAAAGCTACGTACCTGTGTGGGTGTATTGGGTACCGGGAAATGTAATATTGCCTCTACTTTAGTCAGATCAACTTGAATTCCAGCAGTTGAGAGCAAATGTCCCAATACTATTCCTTCTCCCCTCATCATATGGCATTTGACTGTACTCAGAGATACATGGGTCTTCTTACATCTTTTGAGTACTTTCTCTAGATTCGCCAATCCCTCTTCAAATGAGTTTCCATATGGAGTGAAATCATCCATATAGATTTCAACACTGTCATCGACTAAATCAGAAAAAATTCCCAGAATTTCCCTCTAGAAGGTTGCAGGAGCATTGCACAGGCCAAATGGGAGGACACTGAATGCAAAGGTCCCCCATGAACATGTTAAAGGGCTTTTATCCTAGTCTTCTGGGGCTATCTGGATCTGGTTATACCCACTAAACCCATCTAGGAAGGAAAAGAACTTCTTTCCAGCCAAGGTGTCTAGGACTTGGTTAATGAATGGCAAAGGGAAATGGTCTTTTTGAGTTGCCTTGTTTAGCTCCCTGTAATCTATGCAGATCCGCCATTTACCATTCTTTTTAGGAACAATAACTAGCGAAGATACCTATTGGCTATCTGAGATGGGGTAAATGAAACCTACATCCAATAATTTTTGTAATTCTTCTTTGAAAATGTTCTTTATAAGGATTCATTCTTCGTTGGGGCTGTCTCACAGGGCGGAAATCTTCCTTAATATAAATATAATGAGTACATAAGTTAGCAGGGATCCCCTTCATATTGGTATAATCCCAAGCAAAAGCTTCCTGATGGTCTTGAAGGACTTTTAAAAGCTGTTTTGTGTGGTATTCAGACAGATTAGGGTTGATATTGAGTGTTTTCCATGGTTCAATTTTAGTCAAAATACTATCATGGGATGAGGTTATGGGAATGTCTTCAATTTCATCTTCTGGTTCGAGGTTTTCCTATGTCTCATAGCTCATAGCAGATTCTAAAATTTGACAAGTTGAATTGGAAACAAAACCGGGATCATTAATAAAAGTGTTAATGGCATCGTCCTCGGTTTCTGTTTTGAGTTGAAGGCCTACGCGATAGTGAGGATTGGTCTAACTTCTTCATTTTCAGGTTCAGGCTCTTCTATCGGTAAAGGTTTCTGACTGGCTAATAAATTTTTAGATGGGCTAGGTTCCGCAGGAAGGTAGAGAGTAAGATTCTTTGTAACCATCCCTTTGATATAATCATATGCCCAGATCAACACCCTATGTAAGTGTCTACGGTTGCGAGCCAAGGTCTTCCCAAGATCAATGGGTGACCACCAACCGAGGACCATGTTTGTAATACAAGGAGGTCCATAGGGTAGTGCCATGAATCCACCGAAATATTCACATCTACCAATTTCCCTACCGGTTTAATTGTAGACATATTTGCTAGTTCAAAGGTAGTAGGGGTTGGCTTAACATTTCCAATACCTAATGTATTCATTGTTTCAGAGGTAATAATATTGATGGCAACACCCAAATCCACCATTACATTTTGGATTTCAACCCCATTGATTTGTACTATTAGAATTGGGTTTCTTGGGTCTCCATATTTTACAGGCATGTTCTTTCCTAGCATGATGTCAGACAGTCTACCCATCACATGAATGGTTAACAGATCCCTTGGTTTCTTCCCAGGTTTCTTAGAGCAGTAAACTTTGAGAGTTTTTGCATATATAGATACATCCCTCATAGCCTATAGCAGGGGTATTTTAACAAAAATATTTTTCAATTCCCCTAAGAAGTCAAACTTTGCTTGAGGGTTTTGGTTGTTCAGGGTTTATCTTCTAGGATATGGCGAGTGATTGGACGACCCTGGTTAAGAATAGATTGGGGAGGTGTTTGATTTATCATGTTCTGGTCTAGTTTATCCCCAACTATTCGTTGTTCTGGTTCTATAACTTCACTATCAATCTGTTCTATGATAATAGGTGAAGTGGGAGCATTTACTACTCACCCAAATCGTAAGTTTATCTCATTAAGTCTTGCAGTAGAAATGCTATAATATGGAAGGTTAAGAGTATCTGCTTGTTAGACCCCTTTATTATTAGGATTCGGATTGGGCTGGATAGGAAGCTAGGGTTGAAGGGCTGGGTTGCCAGGAGGTACATTAGAGGGCAATTGAAGTTGTTGTTGAGGCATAGATTGGGGAAATTGCATAGTAGGAGACAGCCCACGCCAATTATGATTCCATGAAGGGTTTAAACTGGCCTGGGGAACCCATTGTTTCTAGGGGGTATTGATATTGAGACCACATATGTGAGAAAGGTACAGACTGGGGACCCATATTAAAATCATGGAAAATTTTAAGGGCGAATTTTAGCCCAAAGGCGAATTTTAAGGGATTTTAAATTTTAATAGGGAAATTTTTTTATATAAAACCCATTTTCTATAGTTTAATAAAGTTAGCCCAATAATTATTTAAAAAATAATTAGTTATTAAATATCAGCCCACAAAAAAAGCACATAAAATTGAAAATAAATAAATTTGCCCCCGATTTTCTTTGGTTGGAGCAGATTTCCATGGCATTCGCCTGAATTTACAGGGTCGGAGGGAGGGGTTAAACTGATTCGCCCCTTTTTTTCACTCATTCACTGGAATTTAGGAGAGGTGGCTAGGGCTTTGTGCACAGGCTCGCCGATCTGGGCATAGTGTTGAGCTTCATTCTATCGATTTAGGGTAAATTTTTGTTTCAGTAATTACCGTGAAAATTTCTTGCACTGTGTGGGCAATGCGTGTGAAATTTTGGAGATATGGTTGAGGGATATGCAGCCGATATGCCGCCAGAGATTCAGAGATGGAGCTTGGACATTAATGGAGGAGAATGACATCATGATAATCACGAAGTCTCACAAATATCTCCTTCCGAGCCAACCATTGATGCCGAGCTCATCTGAAATGGAGTTATAACCATTTACTTAGCGCAGCAAAAAATTTCCTGAGGATGCAGACATTCCTGTGGAGATGTTGGTAGAAACGTGGAGCGCAAAGGTGTACAGACTCCAGAGCAAAGGGAAGCAATGTATAAAGAACCAGAAGATCAAAAGTTCCTAAGAATATTTGGAATGGTTGGAATGGTTAGGGAGGAGATCGCATCTTCTGGGAGCTACATCCATACCTAGACAGCTCAATTGACGGATGCCAGGCTTTCTCTGATCAGATATTTTGGTGATACATGTACAAAGGTTTTGTCTTATGACATGGATTGAAACAACGGTTAGGAAGGAATGGTTAGATGTTCTGGGAAGAATACCTGTGGATCAGCGGTTAGATGGTCCTCCATACTTCCTCTTTCACTTTGATGCGCTGCGAGTCTAACAACGCGGTGAATGTGGGTGCTCTATGCTAGTCCGTGGTGAATGCTTAAGTTCACGCTCTCCTTCAATCCACTAGGTCTCGCCAACATTGTGTTCTCCACCTTTTTGAAAGAGATTTTCCACGTTAAGGCTTCATTCTAGGCTAAATGTATTAATGTTAGAATGTGAGATGTAATTCTTTGAATGGCTTCTTCTCTACAGGGTATCGACTCCGTTAATAAGGAGTGGTAGTAGGAGACAAGTTATTGTTCCAATTTTTCATGTTGCATGCCCATCATAAGAGGTGAGAGAAAATATTCTATTGTTATGTATGTGCTTCACCATAGGCTTATGGAATAAATTCAAGTTCCTCTCTTCTTATTTTTCAAGTTCAGTGCCCACTGATAACAAATTTTTCAAGATAATGATTTCGCTTTTATAAATAAAATTACTAGATTGTTTTCTGTGGAAGAAGTGAGGAAGCACCCCCACTTACCAGTAGACTACAACCCAATGCATTTTTCCTTATAGATTCAGTGAAATATATGTTGATAAATTTCCATCCTGAATTTTAATGCATTTCTGCACTAGCCTGAGACATCATACATGTATAGAAATGAAATTGATTTTATGTTTTCAGAACTTCTTGGCTTCAGTAAGATAGAGTAAAATATGTGTAACATCGTCTAGAAATAAGTGTGATATAATGTGGAATTATGGTGGCATGCAGTGTTCTCTCCAATGAAAATCAGGTTAGGTGGAACTTTACAAGACAAACTGATATATGGCGTTGGGCCTCTGTCAAAACCATGCCATCTTTTTATTAGTGATGCTTCTAAGGTGTTTAGTTTCTCAAAAGGTTGTCTTACGATGGACAGATGGGATAAAATCAACAAGTTTTTCACAAAAACAGGGTAATTGAGAGCATTACTTTTCACGGTATATAAATTAAATTGACCATTAATTATATTGGTAGTCCAAGGTGTTTCCCCGGTCATCAAATAATCAATACTTCTATTATTGTGATACAGTTCTATGGTGGCATTTGGTTTAAATGCATTGTATGGTCGGCATCATATGTCTGAAGATAGTCTTTGGGGAGGTCCTTGGAATTCAAGCAATGCTCGCAATTTTATTCAGTACACAGTCGACCATGGTTATAAGATATATGCATGGGAATTTGGTAATCTTATTTAACTGGACCTTCTATTATTAGTTCAACATGTGGGGTTTATCAATCTTGTTCATTTGTACATCATTGTGACAGCCAATAATTTCATTTTGGGGTCAGGAAATGAGTTGAGTGGAAGTGGTATTGGCGCAAAAGTTAGTGCTACACAATATGTTGCTGATGTAATTGAGCTTAGTAAGATTTTGAAAGACATATACAAGAATTCTCTTGAGAAACCATTAACAGTAGCACCAGATTGATTCTTTGATCTGACCTAGTTTCAAAAGCTTCTTCAACAAATAGGGCCAAATGTTCTAAATGTTGTTACACGACATATATACAATCTTGGACCAGGTAGATAAGATAAAGATAAAATCCATCATATGCATTTCAGTTTCTATTCAGAAGTTTGGATAGGAAGTAATTATGTTTCTCTGCTGCCCAGGTGTGGATAAGCATTTGATGCAGAAGACACTTAATCCATGATACTTGAGTCGAGAAGCTCCAAAGTTTAGACAAATGCAATCTGTTTTGCAGAAACACGACGCTTGGGCAAGGTCTTGGGTCGGAGAAGCAGGTGGAGCTTATAACAGTGGAAAGCATCGCATTTCAGATGCTTTTGTGAATATTTTTTGGTGAGAATTTTTGCATTTTTCTTGTTCTACCTTGGAAATATCCACGACTATATATTTTAGAGAATTCTAGTCTATGTTGTATTTAGTAAAGAAATTGTTTAGCAAAGAAATTATTCAATGGCACATTTAAATTTTATACAAACACATAATTTTCAAAACTTCAATCCCAATTCTCTACTGTTATCTCTCTTGAGTCTCATCTCGTCCTTGAGCAATTTTTTTTTTCATTCAATTTGTCTACTTGATGCACTTACCTTTCTGTTAAAATTTTCTCTTCTTTAGGAAAATAACAAATACTAATATGAGAACTTCCTGCATATTAATGAATTATTTCTTTGCCTTGTGTAGGTATCTAGATCAGCTTGGAATGTCATCGACATATGATACTAAATTTTATTGTAGACAAAGCTTGATTGGTGGTAACTATGGCCTTCTTAACACAACAAATTTTGCACCCAATCCTGATTATTATAGATGAGCAATTCATGATCTACTAGACCTCTTCAGATTGTGGAGTTGTTTTAGTTAATGTCAAGAAACTCCAAAGACTTCAATTTGGAATTTGAAAGAACTGTCTCCGTTATTGAGGGAGTAAAAGATTATTGTTTATATAGAAACAGAGGGAAGTCTTCACGCTTGTCTTTCTGATTTTTGATTCACTGCACTGCTTTGGCATCGGTTGATGGGGAGAGGTGTACTTTCCATCAATACTACAGGGCCACCCTATGTGTGTGCATATGCTCATTGTGCAAAGAATGATATCAGTATCGTGCAGTACTCTTTTCATTCTTTCTTTATCCTAGTTAATATGTGGACAGATAAATTTTTCTTGTTGGTTATTTTTGCACTTTTAAAGTTGAATGAAACTCTATAATTTTAATAAATTTGGAATAAAATTGTATCGAGAACAATGGGTAGTCATTAAAATGTAATGTTAGCATAATTATCAAACATCTGTTCAATTCACTTTGATCTTAGAAAAGAAGAAAATGCAACACTAAGAACAACATCATACATTTACGTCTGCATTTATTACATCTCTCAATTGTTTTCATTCCTGATTGCATTTCTCAGAACTAATATAATGTGTGAACTTTAGATTGATTTTTGTGTGGACCAGTATCTCACTTTTTTTTATTTCTTTCTGCAGATTGGAATAACTTTACTCTTGATCAACCTCAACAACGACACAATAATTGATGTTCATTTTTCTTCTCATCCAAATTATACATGTACAAGGGAAGACCGAATGCAAAAGAGTCTTTCATACATAATATTAAGAAATTCATAGCCTGGGCTGGAATCAAAACATCAAAGGTGAAATATTATAGGATGGAATACAACTTAACACCAAAAGATGGTGACCTCCATAGTCAAACAATGCTTTTAAATGGAGCAATTTTGGAGTTAACTAAATATGGGGATATTCCTTCGTTAGATCTTGTCAAGGTTGATTATGGGCTACCTATTCCAGTAGCTCCTTTATCTATTGCTTTTGTTTCCTTGCATCGTCTGGAGATCTCTGCTTGTTTAATATAGCAATGGTGTAGATATTTATTTGAAACATCAATATATCCTTCTAAATTGGGCTATTTATTGAGGTGTATTTGACCAAGTTACCAACAAATCAAGAAAATGTGTTGGTGATGCATATTGCCACATTTTTTGTCTCAGGGCACAAATTATATAAATTTTTCCAAATTCGAATTCTTTTAATTTAGATCTTTTGGCTATTATAAGATTCTCCTTTTGGTGTGATTATTTTTCTACTGGGCTAGGGAACAAATTCTTTTACTAGTATTAGGAACTAGACTGCAGTTTTTATAATATTTTATATCATTATTAGTGGCCACTTTAAGGAGCTGCCAATTTATAAAAGATACCCTCCCATGTAATAAGAAACTTCAAATAACCTGTCACCTTTTTATTTGTTCCTCAAATTCACAGTTCATTTATTCCATACATCTTAGTTAAGATCACATTGATTTAATGTTGTGTTAAGACTGATATCTGATGCAAGTTTTGTCATTTTATTAACCACAGATAATTATATAACATTAGAGCAGTAGAAAAATATGATATTAACACTTTGCTAGCCTTTCTAACTTTTTTTCTTTTTTTTGACTAGCTTCCTCTTGTCCATACATGGAAAGTGTACCCACCCCTGTTCTCATTGCATTCAATTTGGAATCCTTTGGCTAGAAGCCATGAGTGCAAGCTATCTGTTCCACCTATGTTTCCTAGGATTTGCACCTGCCCCCAACCAAAAATAGAAGCACAAACATGAGAACAGGTAACCACATGTTGTAGGGAAGACATGAACCTTGGTGGGTCCAATAATAGTGCCCTGCTTTCACCGATCCAGGAAATCCCTATTGGAAGCCTTTCTAACATGGATAAATAAAATAAACATAGTAATCCTAAATCCTCATAATGGCCTTTGCACAGAAAAACCCTACCAAGCCACAACTGACATCACCAACCAAGAAGTAACTTGGCATATCAAGATAGATTAGCTGAATCAATTTGCAAACTGAGAGATGCAGTAGCCAAAGTGTTTTCACATAGGTTACAATCCTTGTAGATTTAGATCAGGTTGTATTAAAGCATGTACAGTAACTGTTACAGTTCTATTTTTATACTTGTAATTTGCACGCTGATTGTTATTTTGGTCCAATTTTATTGCAATTGTTCATAAACCTTTTGTATGAAAGTTTATCTTCCACAACTATTCAACTTATATTGTGATGTTCCACATTTCTTGCTTTTGCAGCCTTGGGCCTGCATAATCTGATTCTACACCTTCTCTAGAGTTGTCTACCAGCAATAAGGATTTCTACTTCTTCTTTCTCTATGGCTACATGCCTCTTTGGTAACAAGTCATAACACAACTAGAATCTCACTCTCTCGATAGCAGCACACATATGAGCTATTGTTCTGTAGCATAGCCTTCAAAACAAGAATCAAGTTGAGTTTCACATTCCCTTTAGTGTATATAATAGGGAATTTTTGCAGCACAACTATGAAACATCATATGCAAGGTAGCCTGTTTTGAGATTGTTCTATCAAAGAGATGATGACAAAGGAATAGATGTAGAACAATGCAGTACATCATGGATGAATGATTGACAATAACTTCACTGAATCTCTTCTATCATATAAAGGTAGCCATGAGGCTTTGTTGTCTGGTTATTGTTTTGAGAATTGTGGTGTATTTTAACCTTTAATTAGGCATCTGTAGATGAAGAATTGTAACCAAAAAAAGTAGTAGCTATCAAAGGAGGATATACAAACAGCCTACCAGAGTGTGAAGATACCTCCAAGAATTGTATGAAGTAGAATAACGTTGAGTAATTTTCAGTTTGTCACTAAAGATTGTGTCTATATGGCATGTTTTATTACATGCTTCATCTTTAATGCAAGTCAGATATTAAATTGGATTCAATTGGTTTTTATTGTTAAAACCTACACAGACTTCCTACGAGAAAACACTTAAATTTAACCCTTATGCACTTTATTTTTGGCCATCTATCTAATAATTAGTTATGTTCTCTTACCACCAGTTATGTTCTCTTTAAGGTAATCAAAAAATAAATTTACAACCCACTGATTAGTTAATTCAAGCACAACTTAACCAAAACAGGTTTCCTTGTTGTGCAGGTGTTTATTACTGTTGTGAATTGTGTGTGGAACTGAACTGGGATTGAGTTTAATACATAGTTCAATGTGTTGGGAAAAATATTGAGAGGGGGGGGGTGAATCAGTATAAATATCTATATGTTGGGAAAAATACTGAGAGGGGGGGGGGGTGAATCAGTATTTACTGCATAATCAAATCCTTTTACTTTTCATTCCTTAAAAACCGATACGCTACTTTACTTCAGTAAACCAGCGTATATACGCGGATCCCCTTTATGAAACTAGCGTATACACAGAGATTTAGATATGTCATTAAATCTTCACTTAAATCATTCCATATCATGGTCTTCAAGATATTCAATAAGCAGAAATAAAGGGCAAGAAGAAATCGTAATAAACCATCACACAAAGCATCACACATGAACACCAGGATTTTTAGGTGGAAACCCAAATCGGGAGAAAACCACCGCCGCAAACTTGCTCACCTTCAATACATTTATTATAGAGAAAACATCTTACAACATGTGTCAGCGCTGGACAACGCCAAAGACGTTATGTGCACCCACCAAGGCCAGTTTACCAAATTTCCTCCTGGAAGGGAGCTACGACCCCCCGACTCATTTACCGGCCTCACCTGGAAGGGAGCTACGACCCCCCGATCTCATTTACCAGCCTCACCTGGAAGGGAGCTACAACCCCCTGACTGAAGGCTACAACCCTCAGCACCACCTTGGACCACGTTTCATCAATTTTCACACTGGATCCAACCATTTCAATAGAACACAACTTGCGGGCCACAATTCATCATATTTCCAGACCGAACCCTTTCCATACTTTTAAGTACAAACATACATCATCAACAGATACATATCAACACACGTATAGAAGTAAATGAAAGGCATCAGGGATTTGTATTTCATACCCCTTTGCCGCAAGTCTAGTTTGTATAATGCCATTTTTCCCTTCTTCATTGAAGGCCTGCATACGTGCCTGCATTCATAAACCAACAGATAACTCATGTATTTTATTTATGATAATGCTTTCTCTTCGCTGAAGCCGTTGCGTATATACGCGCTTCCTCCACGGCGAAGTAGCGTATAGATCTTCAATCATTACAGAGCAGCATACTTCATCAGATCAGACATTCGGCTCAGATTCAACCCTTTACTTCAGACAGATGTTCATTTAGATGTTCGCCTCATCACAGATCTAGGCCTTCCATAAGCAGATCTAGCAGATACAAGTGCATTTCAGATCTAGATCCCTTTCTTCATCATTGGTGCATCATACCTTCAGATTTGTCTTCAAGTGTAACCCTTCCATTCAGATCTACTTCAGAGAGAAGTATTCATTCAAGCTCAGACATCTTGCACCCACTTCTTTGTAATAATGAATTTCTTTCCTTTTTTTGATTACCCTTCTTTGTCAATACCATTGAGCCCCTTTTTTCAATACCAAGGATCAAAATGAATATAAGCCAGAAACTACTTGATCTGGGTCACACGGCTGAAGTGATCATTACCCAATACAATGGATTAATACCATGGTGGGTACCCTTGGGTTTGCACTTTTGAGCGCTTTTGCCCATACCATAAGCCCAAAACTATCTGGACGGGGTCAATTAGGCGGATCATTACCCAATACAATGGGTCAATACCATGGTGGTTACCCCTGGTTTTGCACTTTTTGAGCGCTTTTTCCCATACGCGACTTGCCACGTTCTTTTCCGCGTGCATACGCGACTTCCCCTAGGCCAATCCGCGTATACCAAGAGACATATTCTTTTTCATCATACTTTGAGTACATTCTGAAATCCTTTCTTCATTGCCTTCTGTACACACTGTAGAAACATCATATTTCCTTTATCAAGAACATATTCTTTTCAAGCACAACTTCATCAAGTTGTCATCATCTTCATCAGGTGGGTTGCCTTTCAAGATCAACACACATTATATCATATCAGATTTACATCATTTACTAAGTCCATCAAGTCAAGCATAACTTCATCAGGTGGTTTGCCATCAAGGACAACACATGTCAACAGTCGCATGTCTTCATCTTCATTCGGTGGGTTGCCATCAAGGACAACACTCTGCATCATATTTCCAACAATCTCCCCCTTTGGACTTGATGGCAACCACGATGGTGTTTGGTTACCACAGCAGATAGATACCATGTCACTCTCCCAAATATGTCACATCATTACCTTCTCTTTATTCAAACACCATGTCACTCTCCCCATTTGACATCAAGGGCAAAGGGCGGATCAAAAACCAACATTCTCCCCCTTTTCTCCTCATGTGGAAGAAACAGTCTGCAGATCTGATATGTGCTGAAGTGGCCAAGCTCCCCCTGAGTCCATGCTGAATCTCCAAACATATTTGTCGATGAAGTACATGACTCTATGAACTTCCTATCACCAAAGACTCATACTTACATCAAATATCCAACCAAGTGGATTTACATATAAGACTCAAGTACCCAACCAAGTGGGTTTACAAAATTTGACTCAGCTACCCAACCAAGTGGGTTTACAAAAATGACAAGTCCTTACATGAATGAATATTACAATTTTTACATCATGGGTCTCAACAAGACCTTTTCACCAAAATATAAATATGACCATTTATGACCAACACCAGAAAGTCCTCAAGAAAGAGAACATATTTCAGAACCATCATAATGCCAACACTGCATTATAGTCAGCAAAGCTAATGCTCCCCCTGAATCTGTGCAACCAAGCAATCTTTCCAAATGACTAAGGCTCCCCCTTAGTTTGTGCATCCTGAAAACTTCCACCAACAAATCATCGAGGCATCTTCATCAAAACATTAGAAACAGAATTATGAGAACTGGAACACCACCAGAGATACCAAACAGTATCAGAGATACCAAACAGCATTGTAGCTGTGCTGAAGAGAGCTGAACCAACCAAAAATTGTCAGCAACCAACCATACGCGGTTTTATGTGCAGGAACTCGCGTACATACGCGACTGTGTTTCAGGAAACCCGCGTATCCTAAGACACCTTCTAAATTTCAACCAGATCTGATTCTTTGTAAGGCAAAGACAGTGTTCAGCTTCTTTCTGAGATATTTGACTTCTTCCCTGGACTACAGATATAACAGAATAGTGTAGTTGTGTCTTCAAGCGTCATCCATTGGTTGTAGCATAAGCCCATTAGTAACTAGGCCTTCGGATCCTTTGCAGCATCAATACATTCTTTCCAAAAGAGATTATCATATCAGAACAGCATCTTCAGATATGTGTCAAGCAATCATCCATGTGGTCCAAAATCACCATGATCTTCAAGAGGTAACATGAAGTAACATATGTAGGCAAAAGATATCAACCATAGCAACCAAACTCTATATGATCTGAAACAAATGATATCCAACTCATCCACACAAAGATACTTATCAGCAACTAGGGCTCAAAATCTTATCATAATAATCCATGTACCAAATCATCATCATTTGAGCATGAGTATCACCAAGACCAAAGAATAAGCAGTCATATTTCCAACAATGCAACCATTAGAATTTAACCTGCTACTCCCCCTAAACCAGTGCTTCTTCCTTAACTTCTGCAATCTGAGATACCTTCAACAGCAAGTCATCAATAACAATCTCTGCATGATCTGTCCTCATCTCTGAACTATAAGACTTTCATCTCAACAATGAATGCTCTTCATCATAAAGCAACCAGGCTTCATCCATAATATTCAACACAAGAACCCATGCATCATTTCTTTTTCTACATGTCCATACTTATTACAAGCATAACATCTCATGTGGCTAGAGAAATAAACATAAGAATCATAATGAGTATTTCTATTCTTCCTCCTTTTACAATCAGCTACTTTATGTCCATACTTGTTACATGAAAAACAATATCCCCTGAAGAAGCTAGAGTACCTTTCTGAGTAGAACTTGTTTGTTTGTGGCTGAAATGATCTGCTCCTGCAATTTTCTGCAACATGCCCATAATTATGACATTTAAAACATTCAACGTTCTTGAATGAATTCTTTTGAGAATTCATGATTGTTGGTTGATCTTTTGTTTCTTTCAACACATCAGTTTTTGCATTGAGATCTTCTGAATTTTTGGCAATTCCTTGTGAGCTAGATTCTCCTTTAACAGTTTCATGGAAACCAAGACCATGTTTGATAGCAGGAGACCTTTGATTATTCAGAATATTGTCCAGAATATTAGTACTATCATGAAACCTCAACAGTTTTACCTTTTCTTCCAATTTACCTTTGAGAATGTTTACCTCAACCTCCAAGGCTTGACATTGCTTTGTCATGCTTTCTTCTTTTCTTCTTCCATCTTCAACTTGATCCTTCAGATTTAGAATCTCTTCTTTCAACCAATCTTCATTTCCTTCACATGTTTGTTGCAACTCTTCATTCTTCTTATTTTTTTTTTCCAGATCTTCTTTGAGAGAGATGATTTCTGCTTCAAGGCCTTCCTTTTCAAATGATTGTAGAGGTTCCTTATTTTTCTTACTTGATGCTTCTAAATCTTCCTGAAGACAAATGATTGCAGCTTCAAGTCCTTCATTCTTCTTGCTTGATTTTTCAAGGTCTGCTTCTAGATCTTTAATTCGATTGGATGCATAAGTATGAAACCTTTGATACTTGTCCATCTGTTCATTCAGCATTTCTATTTGATCTTTCATTTGTGAGATCATATCTTTATAGATAGTTTCTTGCTTATTGTATGAACTTTGTAGTTCTTCTTCTTTAATCTTGAGAGCTTCTTCTAGATCCTCAACTTTACTTTCACTATCTTTACTATTGTTTGCACAAAGAAGAGTATTACAAGTGGCCTTCTCCTTTTTCTTCTTTGCCATGAGTGCTTGTAGATCTTCGTCGGAATCTGTTTCATCTTCTTCAATTTTTCCTATACATGATTTCTGAGGTATCTCCTTTCCTCGAGTAACCTTCTTCTTTTGCTTCTTAGCCATGAGCACTTTCAGATCTTGGTCAGAATCTTCTTCATCTTCATTGGACACTTCATCATCATCTTCTTTTGCATAATAACTCTTTCTCTTCTCAAATTGTTTCTCTTTACCATGCTTTTCTCTATAAGGACATTTAGCAGCATAATGACCAACTTTTCCACACTCAAAACATTTGAAGGGAAGCTTACCTTTGAATCTTCCGGTACCTAGTTGGAGCTTTCTCACGAAATTTGCTTCTTCTTCATCAGATATATAGCTGGAATCTTTGACAACTTCCTTTTCCTTCCCTTTAGTAGATGCCTTAAAAGCAGCTTCTCTTACTTGAGAAGGGCCTCCTTGTCTCATTTCAAAAGCAGTCAGAGTACCATGTAATTGAACAATAGTAAGAGTTTGCAAATCTTGCCTTTCTTCAATTGCTGAAACTTTAGAGTCAAATTTTGAAGTCAATGATCTTAAGACCTTTTCCACCAGAGTAGTATCAGCCATGGTTTCACCCAAATTTCTCATTCGATTTACAATATCATCCAGACGAAGAAAGAAACTGGCAACACTCTCATCACTATGCATCTTCAAATTTTCATATTCAATTCTAAGAGTTTGGAGTTTTGCACTTTTTACCTTTGTGTCTCCTTCATAGCTTAGAATGATTTTGTCCCATATGTCCTTTGCCGAATGGAGCTGCATCACTTTAGCAAATTCTGATTCAGACATGCTTCCCAATAAGACATTCACTGCTTTGGCATTGATTTCATACTTCTTTCTTTCAGCTGCATCAGTAGGAATACTTGCCGGGTATTGATAACCTTCTTCCACGATTGCCCATACATATGCACCAAGACTTTGCAGATATGATTTTGTACGTACCTTCCAGAATATCAGATTGCTTCCATTGAATAGAGGTGGCTTTATAGACATTACTCCTTCTTGACTTCCCATTGCGACGGATCTCCTTTAAGCGATCAAGCTTCTGCACAAGGACCTGCGCTCTGATACCAATTGTTGGGAAAAATACTGAGAGGGGGGGTGAATCAGTATTTACTGCATAATAAAATCCTTTTACTTTTCATTCCTTAAAAACCCATACGCTACTTTACTTCAGTAAACCAGCGTATATACGCGGATCCCCTTTATGAAACTAGCGTATACACAGAGATTTAGATATGTCATTAAATCTTCACTTAAATCATTCCATCATGTATTCTTCGGATATTCAATAAGCAGTAAACAGGTGCAGTAAGAACAGAATAAACCATCACACAAAGCATCACACATGAACACCAGGATTTTTAGGTGGAAACCCAAATCGAGAGAAAACCACCGCTGCAGTTGCTCAGCCTTCAATATTTTATTATAGAGAAAACATATTACAACATATGTGCTGGCGCAGACTTGACCAGCACGCAGGCAGCCACCTGCGCTCGTTTACCAGCCTCTCCTGGAAGGGAGCTCCAACCCCCTGACTCGTTTACCAGCCTCTCCTGGAAGGGAGCTACGACCCCCTGATCTCGTTTACCAGCCTCTCCTGGAAGGGAGCTACAACCCCCTGACTGAAGGCTACAACCCTCAGCACCACCTTGGACCACGTTTCATCAATTTTCACACTGGATCCAACAACTTCAATAGAACACCACTTGCAGGCCACATTTCATCATATTTTCATACTGGACCCTTTCCATGCTTTTAAGCACAACCATACATCATCAACAGATACATATCAACACAGATCAGATAGCATAAACACAGCAGAACAGCTCAGATATTTCATACCCCTTGCTTCAGCAAACCCTAGTTTGCATACGCTCTTTTACTTCACTGATTTCGCGTATATACGCGCTTCCGTCCACACAAACCGGCGTATACCTCGGTGTATATTTTATTGCGCATACGCGCTTTCTCTTCGCTGAAGCTGCGTATATACGCGCTTCCTCCGCGTCGAAGTAGCGTATAGATCTTCAATTATTCCAGAGCAGCATACTTCTTCAGATCAGATATTCAGTTCAGATTTACCCTTTCACTTCAGACAGATGTTCGCCTAGATGTTCGCCTCATCACAGATCTAGGCCTTTCATAAGCAGATCTAGTAAATACAAGAGCAATTCAGATCTAGATCTCCTTCTTCATCATTGGTGCATCATACATTCAGATTTATCATTCAAGTGTAACCCTTTCCATTCAGATATACTTCAGAGAGAAGTATTCATTCAAGCTTAGACATCTTGCCCTCCCTTACTCCTCATTTGCACAATGAATTTCTTCTCCTTATATATGATTACCCTTTGTCAATACCATGAGCCCCTTTTTCAATACCATGGACCAAAACAATACCATAAGCCCCAAACTATCTGGACGGGGTCAATTAGGCGGATCATTACCCAATACAATGGGTCAATACCATGGTGGTTACCCCTGGTTTTGCACTTTTTGAGCGCTTTTGCCCATACGCGACTTGGCACGTTCTTTTACGCGTGCATACGCGACTTCCCCTAGGCCAATCCGCGTATACCAAGAGACATATTCTTTTTCATCATACTTTGAGTACATTCTGAAATCCTTTCTTCATTGCCTTCTGTACACACTGTAGAAACATCATATTTCCTTTATCGGGAACATATTCTTTTCAAGCACAACTTCATCAAGTTGTCATCATCTTCATCAGGTGGGTTGCGCTTCGAGATCAACGCATTATATCATCAGATTTACATCATTTACTAAGTCCATCAAGTCAAGCATAACTTCATCAGGTGGTTTGCCATCAAGGACAATACATGTCAACAGTCGCACGTCTTCATCTTCATTCAGTGGGTTGCCATCAAGGACAACACTCTGCATCATATTTCCAACAGAAATGCCTATTAAAAGTGAATGTTGGATGAATATGCTTTTCTTGCTAATCCCCACCGAAGGATTTGGGAAAAATTATTCATCATCTTGTTCCTTTTTCACTAAAGGGTTTCTTTGAGCAACCGTTTGAAAGGATCTTATTCACCCTCATCTTTATTTTCTTCTTCCATGGGAATTTATTAGGCTTGGTGAGGTTGGTATTACATGTGTTCAACCAATTAAAGACCCAAATCCTTATACCTTAACATCGTTAGGGACATGTTAAAAACACTAGAGAAATAACATACCACTCTGATACCACCAATATGGATTTATGAATGAACAAAATTAAATATAGGTTCAAAATAAAACATATAGATATAGTGAAACATATCTTCAATTAATAAAAAACAACTTTTGAAAACCATTTACAAACATACGAGAAAAAAACTAGCTTGGGTTGTAGTAGCTTATCTATGAGAAGATATGTGATGGATACATGTGTTTTCAAATGTGTTGCAATGAGGCTTAGAGGATTCTTTATCCTAAAAAAATAATAGAAAACCCTAAACATATAAAAAACAAACACTATGAGATGAAGCACAAAAATATTGTGGGCCCCACCTGAGTTAGATGGAATGTCAACTTCTGAGAATCGTAAATTTGGCATCCAACCTCCATTTGGCATGCACTATACCTTGTTAGAAATAGATATCCTAGGACAATAACTTTCGACTACAAACAAGAGGGCTGCTAAAATCATTTCTGATTGTTTCTCAAATTAAATTTTTTTAGGGCCTCAAAACGTATCCAAATGTTCAAGACCTAAAAACCTATCAAAAATAAGAAACTACCAGAATAGGAAATTGAGCTCGAAATTAGGAAATTGAAAGAAAACATTGTTGGGGTTCCATTTGGAATAAGTATGTGGCCATGTACATCCACATGGATTAGATCCACTCTTGATGGAGTGATTTCTTGAATCCTAGCAAAATGCACCTATTATAGCTGCTAGAACATATTTATGCTACCTAATTTTTATTTTATGCCCCCAAATCAAATCTAGAAAGTGTTGTTGAATGGCTTTAAAAAGTGAGTTATAACTTGGCATAAAAACTTCACCAAACCATGGTTTCATATACTGTTAGATCCCCATATTACTAGTGTAGTCCTTTATTTGTATTAGTGTAGCCCACTTATTTTTATTGTTGTGCCCATGTAGCCCCCATTTTTTTTATTATTGTTACCTTACATTATTATTGTTAGTTCAACTAGGATTATATTATGACCCAATGGACCCCTATATATACAAGGAGATTTTTTTATTTGTATCATCCAAGAATTTTTCATCTATGTAATGTATTTGAGGTTGCCCCCTCAATGTGGATGAATTCTAAGCGTCGATCTCTCTTCTCTTCTATTTTTGGAGCTGGTTTCGTAACATTTGGTATCAGAGCTTTGGATTCTAGGGTTCTGCTGCTCCAAATAGGTCATTGTGGAATTTTCTTTATAATTTTTTTTCTAGAAGCTTCAAAAGCTGAAATTTTTACAGCGTGAAGCCAAAATCCCGAGGAAGGTCATGGAAACATTTTCGATCTTGGTTCTCAATATTTTCAGAGATATTATCTATGGAAGTTATGGATTTTTGTAGGATCCTCAATTTAATGTAAACAGGTCATCGTGGAATTTTTGCAATAACTTTTTTTTTCTACGAGGTTTCAGAAGCTGAAACTCCGAATTTCATCTCAAAGAGGTGACCCTGGGAAATTCGTCATAACTCTCACTCTGAGCATCGGATTGGAATGTTGTAAAACATGGCTATAATTACATGGAATCTAGTTTCCTTTGTAGCAATTTTAGAGCTAAAGGAGGAAAAAGTGAGACGTGGCACACCGTACAATTTCCTTCTACTAAACGAGTCCATAATTAGGTCATTGTAGGAGATTGGGCACAACTTTTCCTTGAAGAATCCAAATCAGGTGAGACCCATGGAAATTGAAAGAGGCTTCATCGGGCTACTACAGGGCCAAATTTCAGATATTGAAGATCCAAAATCAGAGATATAATTCAGTTTCAATATCGAGCTCCCCAAAACCAATAAAAAGGTGTGTTTTTTTTTTTCAAATTGCATAAGTCTTGTGTAAAAAAACAGTTTGAATTGATTCCAAGGGCATATTGTAGAATATATATTAGTATTCGGTTATAAAATTCCTCCTAAAGATAATTCAACACCCATTAATCTCTCAGAACGCTCTATTATGAATCATGAAGATGAAGAATTGCAACATGACATATCAAACTTATAGAAACAAGTGCACCAAATTTCTTTCTCGCAAAGAGAAACAAAAAATGAAATGGAAGCTTTGAAGAAATGCATGGAAGTTGGAATGGAAGCTAGGATGGATGACATGAAAAAAAACATGTAAAACATGAAGAATGATCCAAATGCACACATGGAAGGTTTGACAAATTTGATATAAGAAATGTTTCCTAATGCCGAAAAGATAGTAGAGGAAACTCATGATGAGAACCAAATAAATGTTAATCGTGATTTCATAAACTCTAATGTTGGATGGAAGAACCATCATATTCCAAATATGGATATGAGGAAGTTTGATGGCAAGGATCCCGTAACATGGATATTACAGATGTAGCAATATTTTTATCTCAATAATGTGCAAAACACACAAAAGGTACGCATTCCAAATTTACATTTAGAACAAAATAAATTTGTATGGTATCGATGAATTTGCTCCTGTAAAAAAAAAATCAGTTGGTAAATTTTTACAAAGGAAATTATAGCACATTATGAGGATACAGAGAGAAACACCTTCTTTAGCTAATTGATAAATATCAAACAAAAGGGTTCAGTGGTGGAGCACATTGAGGACTTCAAAAAATTCAATATAAGGGTAACTGATATTCCAGTGGAACACATGATTGATGTCTTCATAGGGACTTTAAAGGATGAGATCTAACATGAAGTTCGCATTTGGGAACTTGATTCATTGGAGAAGGAATTTAGGTTGGCAAGAAAAATTGAATGTAAAATTATGACAGCAAGGAAGCCTACCACTCACATCTATAAATATGGAAGTATTGCTACTCCTAGACTTCCACAACCTACAAGGTTGACACCACAACAATTGGAAGAAAAAAGAGAAAAAGGGCTTTGCTACAGTTGTGATAGAAAATACACTAAAGGTCAGAAGTGTGCTGAGAAGAAATTTTTACATAGATTATGAGGAGGAGGAAGAAATGAACAAGAAAATTCAAAAGAGGAGGATATACACCAGGAACCAACCCTAGAAGAAATAGAAATGAGTCCGATCATATCATGTAATTCATTGGTAGGAATTACCACTTCTCAAACTCTCAAGATAGAAGGACATATCAAGAAGAAAAAGGTAATAATGTTGATTGATTCAGGCAACACCCATAATTTTATTCATTGTAAGGTAACCAAGGAATTGAATTGTTTCCTATACCTAGCACTAGAATGTCAAGTGATAGTTGCAAATGGAGGAACTATAAATTTCTCTAGAAAATGCCATAATATCGGGAATATGTATTGAATAGTCCAATGCTTTCCATTCCAATGGGAGGTGTTGATGTTGTACTAGGAGTACAATGGTTACAATATTCGGGGATAAAATCTTTTAATTTTGAAGAACTTTTCTTGAAATGTTTTTCGGAAGGAAAGGAAATTGAATTACAGGGTATCGCAGGGAAGCCAAGAAAGATAATGATCTCTAATGTCATGACAAATCTTCTGAAGAAAGAACAATGAGGTGTAATTGCACAATTATGCTCAGTATAAGTTCCAACATCAAAATCATATATTTCTCCAAATCTCCAAAATGTCTTGAACAATCATTCCAAGGTGTTTGATACTCCCAAAGGACTTCGACCTATTCGTGATCATGATCATTGTATTCATTTGATTCTCGGAAGTTTCCTCCAAACAACATGCCTTACACATATCCTTATGTCCAAAAGAACGAAATTAAACTTTATAGAAATGTTAGAAGTTGGTATAATTCAACCTAGTCAAAGTTATTTCTCTTCTCCAGTAGTATTGGTGCACAAGAAGGATGGATCATGGCGTATGTGCGCAGATTATAGGGAGCTCAATAAGCTCACTATTAAAGATAAATTTTCCATTCCTGTGATTGATGAATTATTGGATGAATTACATGGCACTATTTATTTTACCAAGTTGGATATTTTTTTAGGATATCATCAAATTAGAATGAAGACTCAAGATATTCCAAAAGTAGCATTTTGAACTCATTAAGGTCATTATGAATTTTTGGTCATGCCTTTTGGCCTTACCAATGCACCTTATACATTTCAAGGGTTGATGAGTTCTATTTTCAAACCCTTCCTTAGAAAATTTGTGCTAGTATATTTTGATGACATATCAATCCACAATAGGTTTTGGAAGGATCATGTTCAACATGTTGACAGGGTGCTCAAACTATTGTAGGAGAAACAATTATATGCAAAAACATCCAAATGTTTCTTTGGAGTACAAGAGGTGGAATATCTGGGTCATATTGTATGTCACGAGGGTTTTAAGGTAAACCCTAACAAAATTAAATCCATCAAGGAATGGAATGTCCCCATGACCATAAAGCATTTTTGAAGATTTCTCGAGTTAATAGGATATTATCGCAAGTTTTTTAATAATTATGGGAGAAAATTAGCACCTCTAACAACATTATTGAGGAGAGATGCATTTTTATGGACTCCTGAAGCAAATAAGGCCTTTGAACATCTTAAAGAGGCAATGTGCCTAGCACTGGTCTTAGCTACACCAGACTTCACAAAAACCTTCATTGTGGAATATGATGCCTCAGGAAATGGAATTGGTGTTGTGTTAATGAAAGAAGGAAGACCCATTTCTTTTGAAATTCTTCTAATCAAAAGAAACTATTCACAAAAAGCTATTTATGAGAAGGAAATGTTGGAAATAGTACATGCACTAAAGAAATCACAACCTTACCTAATGGGAAGGCACTTCAAGATAAAAATTTATCATGATAGTATTAAACACGTTTTGGAACAAAGACTATCGTAAGAGGAGAAGCAAAAATGGGTCACAAAGATGTTGGGTTATGACTTTGAAATCATCTAAAAGAAAGGGAAGCTAAATATTGTTGTAGATGCACTCTCAAGAAAGGATGAAGAGGTGAAAACATTGCTTTGTGAAATTTATATTATCCAAATAGATTGGATAACCAAAGCAAGAGATGAATGGAATAAGGACGAAGAAGTGTGGACACTCATTCAAAATTTGAAGCAAGATCCTAGTACATCTGATACATTTAGTTGGAAAAATGGTCCCTTATGGTACAAATATCACTTATATCTTTGTACTAATCGCCAAATAAAACAAAATATTATTTTGGAATTGAACACTTCTCCTCTAGGAGGACACTCAAGATTTTTAAAAACTTACGACAGGGTGAAGAAATATTTTTTTTGGGATGGCATTAAATTTGATATTCAAAAGTTTGTGGCAAAATGTTTGGTTTTCCAGCAAAATAAAGTTGAGACAATTAAGACCCAAGGTCTTCTACAACCTTTATCCATTCCAAGTCAATGTTGGGAGGAGATTTCAATGGATTTTATCACTGGTTTACCTAAGTCTAAAGGAAAGAGTGTCATCATGGTGGTAGTTGATAGACTTACCAATTATGCTTTTGTGCATTATATTATTCATTTAAAGCAAGTACAGTTGCTACTTCATTTATGGAAACAATTCAAAAGCTACATGGAAACCCAAATATTATGGTAAGTGACAGAGATCCCATTTTTATTGGAAATTTTTGGATGGAATTATTTTCCTTGTTTGGGTACTCAACTAGCTCATAGCTCATCTTATTATCGTCAATCTGATGGTCAAACTGAGATAGTGAAAAAATGTTTGGAAGTATATCTTCATTGTTTTGTATCTGATAAATAAACACAATGGTTCAAGTAGTTACCTCTGGAGGAATGGTGGTATAACACTTCCTTCCATGCTGCAGCAAAAATGACCCCATTTATGGATATTTATGGATATCATCCACTGTCCATCACATCATATTTAAGAGAAAATTATAAGGTAAAAGAAGTGGAAGATCACATCAAGCATCAACAACAAGTTCTCCAACTCTTAAAGGATAACCTCAATTTGGCACAAAATTGAATGAAACAACAGGTAGATCAACATCACAGTAGGAGAAGTTTTGATGTAGGAGACTAGGTATTTTTACGACTACAACCATACAAAAAAATTTCCCTTAAGCAACCTAAGAATGATAATAAATTATCGCCAAAATAGTATGGTCCTTATAAGGTGTTGTAAAAGATTGGTCTATGGCATACAAATTGGAGCTTCCTTCTTCTTCGCGAGTGAATCTAGTTTTCCATGTTTCATGCTTAAAGAAGGTTATAGGTGACCAAACTCATGTTCAAACAATATTTCCAAAACTTCACAAGGAAGGAAAAATCATATTGGAACCTGAAACAATCACGGAAACAAGAACTCGACAACTATGAAATTAATCAATTTCAGAGTATCTCATCAAGTTGAAGAACTTACCCACTGAAGATTATAAATGGGAGGATGATATTTTATACAGAAGCATCCATAACTACTCAACCGTTGAGGAAAACACTTTTTTGAAGGAGAGGGGCATGTTAGGTCCCCATATTACTAGTGTATTCCCTTATTTTATTAGTGTATCCCCCTTATTGTTATTGTGGTGCCCCTGTAACCCCCATATTGTTATTATTTTTCCCTTACATTATTATTGTTAGGTCGGATAGGATTATATTGTGATCCATGGAACCCTATATATAGAACAAGGTTTTTTCATTTGTATCATCCAATAATTGTTCATTTATGTAATGTATTGGAGGTTGCCCCCTCGAAGTGGTTGATTTATAAGGCATTGATTTGTCTTCTCTTCTATTTTTGGAGCTGGTTTCATAACATATACCATTGTTTTAATAGGATTTAGTACATGGTATTATATATTTGGGAACCCCTAATCCTTTATTTTATTTCATAGATACCATTTTATTTTATGATCTCCATAGCTGGGGTTTTTCTTATTAAGGGATAACACAATTTATGCAGAAGTGGATAAAAATTTCAATAAAAATGATTGTTCAATTATGGGTGGCACAATTTTATGAGCTCTATCCAAGCACACATTTTGGATATGATATAACTTATTTATGATACATAATTTTTATTTCATTCCCTTAGAATAAATTCACAATGTGTCCTTGAATGGCCTCAACAAGTGAGTTGCAACTAGGCATAAAAACTTGATTGGGAACTTTAGATTTCGAACCATTAATTGAATTGTATTTTGTAAATGGGATTATGGATATGGGAAATAACCAATCATGATTTCATTTCACATGTACAAGTTTATTTTGTGATCTCTGAAACCGGGGTTTCACTCAGTAAGGGACAATGCAATTTTTGCACAAAAGGATCAATCTTTCAAAAAAATGGTTCAACCCAATGCGGGTGGAATTATCACATGATCCTCATACAAAATAAATTTTTAAAGATATTGGAACCTAATTATGATGCATGGTTTGTATTTTATAACCTTGGAGTAGATTCACAAAGTGTCCTTGAATCACGTTATTAAGTGAGCTGCAATTGGGTATAAAACTTTGATTGGGCCTCATATAAGTTAATATTTGATTGCATTGTATTCTATAAATAATTTTATAGCTATGTTCACCCCTTATCTATGATTTTTTTTTTATGAATACCATTTTATTTGATGATATCCCAATCTAGGGTTTCTCTTAATGAGGGACAATGGAATATTTTTCACAAAGGGTTCAATATTTTGAAAAAAAATCTTAGGTGAATTTGGGTTTCATGATTAGGAGGATCCTCATGAAGGAAACTTATTAATGCTAATGGAATCTATTTATGTTGCACGGTTTGGATTTTATGGCCCTAACAAAAGTTCATAGTGTATGTGAACATAGTTAACAAGTGAATTGTAACTATGCATTAAAAATTGATTGGGCCATAGATTGGTGAATTATGGATTTCATTAGATTTAGTAAGTAGGTTTCCAAGTACGAGAACCCTTCATTTATTTATCTATTTCTCATATATTTCTCATTCAATGATGTTTGGACTTAGGGTTTTTCTTAGTTTAGGATAGGGGAATTTTTGTATAAGGGGATAAATATTTCAAAAAAATGGCTTGAGTCATTGTGTGTGTCATGACCATGTGATACCTAGAAAACACACTTGTTATATATAATAGAACACAATTATTCTAAATTTTTTGGATTTTATGCCTCTAGATCGGATTGACATAATATCCCTAAATGGACTCTATAGACAAGTTGAATCTATACATAAAATATTGATTGGGCCTTAGATCAATGAATACACAATTGCATTTAATTTAGGACACAATTATCCAACTAGGGCAATCACTCACACATGGGTATATATAAAAAATTCCATCTTCTTTGATGATCTATGAAACTAGGGTTTCAATTAGTGAGGGGTATTGTAAGTTTTGCACAAAGGGGTGAAAATTTTAAAAAACATCTTCAGCTATTGTGGGTGGTATAATAACATGGGCCTCATTGGGACACTCTATTAGAGATAATATAACCCAATTATGATGAATGGTTTGAATTTTTTTCCAGCAAACCAAACTCACTAAATGGCATTGATTGGCTCCAACAATGGAGTTGTAACTAGGCATAAAAGCTTTACGGAGTCTCAAATTTATGAATTAATGATTGCAATAATTTTAGGAAATTGGGTTCTATTTAGGTGCACCACTCACCCATGACTATATTTAATATATCTACAATTCTATTTAATGATTTCTGGAGTTAGGGTTTCACTGAGGGATAGTGTAATTTTTACAAAACGGGGTAGGTATTTCAAAATAATGGCTTGATCCACTATGTGTGGCATGGTCACATGGTCCCCATCCAAGCACACATGTCACACTACATAAAACCCTAATATATTGCACAATTTTTTTTTTATTCCTTGGGACCGACTTCATAAAATTTCCTTAAATGGCCTTAACAATTGAGTTGCACCTCACCATAAAATATTAAACGATCCTAGGATAAATGAACCATAAGTTGATTTTGATTAATGACAGAAGGTTACAGGTAGGGAAAAACCTCACGCGTGATTCTATTTAATGGATTCCATTTCATCGAATAATTTGTGAAAATATGTTTTTTCTTAGTGAGGGATAGTGTCACTTTTTCACAAGGGGGTCAACATTTTAAAGTAATATCTTGGTCCATTATTTGTGTTATGAGTGAAAGGGACCCAATTAAAGAAACCTAAAGAGATATAAAAACTTAATTATGGTTCATGGTTTGAATTTTAATCCCATCGAACAAATTCACAAGGTGTCATCGAATGGATTTAGCACGTGAGTTTCAACTGGGCATAAAAATGTGATCGAGCCTCATATTGATGAATCATTATATGTATTAGATTGAAAAATATGTGTTCTATATAGGGGAGCCCATCATATATGATTCCATTTCCCATGTACCATTTTTTATGATCTATGGAACTAGCATTTTATTGAGATGAATAATGCAATGTTTTGCACCAAAAGGGTCAATATTGAAAACAAATGGCTTGGGTAGCTATGAGTGGCATCATTGTGATAAATAAATAAAAAACACCTTTTAGAGTTGACATAACCTTATTATGCTACATTACTTAGGTTTTATATCACAAAACCAAATTCACAAAGTGCCCCTAAAATGGCCTTAACAAACAAGTCACAACTAGGAATAAAATATTGATCATGCCTCAAATTGATGAACCATTGATTATGTTGGACTTTGGACACTATTTTCCAACTACAAGAAATCATCACCTATTACTCTTCTTCTTATATAGAATTTTATTTAATGATATTTGAAATAGATCTTTGCTTAGTGACAAATAATGTAATTTTTGCACAAAGGGGTTGATTGTGGAAAATAATGTCTTAGAACACTATGGGTGGCATGATCATGTCATAATTATCAAAATACCCATATAGAATGTTACATAAGATAATTATATTACACTTCTTGGATTTCATGCCCTCGAACTGAAGTCACAAAATGCTCCTCAATGGCCTCAGTAATAAGTTGTAACTATGCATGAAAACTTGATATATCCTTAGATCGTTGAATCATCGATTTGGTTAGAATTAGGACATTTAATTCTATCTAGGTTAGTACCTCACTCATGATTATGCTTCATGCATACCATTTTATCAAATGATATCTAGGACTAAGATTTCACATAATGAAACATAATGTAATTTTTGCCTAAGAGGTTCAATATTTGAAAAAAACTCTCATGGCACTATGGATGGCATGATCGCATGGTTCCTAACCAAGAAAACCTTTCAAATCTTACATAATCTAGTTATTCTACATGGTTTTGGTTTTATTCCCTTGGATCAAATTTAGAAAATGTCGTTGAATGGCCTCAACAAAGAAGTTGCAATTGGGAATAAAAATTGATATATCCATAGATTGATGAACCATCAATTGATTTGAACTTGGGAGATAGATTTATAGTTATATGAAACTCTCACACATGATTATGTTTTAAAGATAGAATTTTATTCAATTATATCCAAAACTAAGGTTTTATTTAGTGATAGATAACGCCATATTTACATAAGGGGGGTAAATCTTGAAAAATAATGGCTTGAGACACTCAAAGTGGAATGATCACATGGGATTTTGAAAAATACACTTGTTGAAGCTTATGTAGGCCAGTTATGTTGCATGGTTTGGATTTTATTCCCTTAAATGGATTCAACAAGTGAGGTGCAACTAGGCATGAGAACTTGACCAAACCTCAATTAAATGAACATTATATTGTGTTGATATTAGTACATAAATTTCTATCTATGAGAAAATATCATCCATGATTCCATTTCATTTTATGATCTCATAAATTACGATTTCGCTCAGTGAAAAATAATACAATTGTTTCACAAGTGGTTCACTATTGCGAAATAATGGCTTCAACCATTATGGGTGGCATGATTGCATGGACCTTAGAAAAAAACATCTATGAAAGAGTATATAAGCTATTTATATTCCATGTTTTTCATTTTATTACCTTAAACCAAATTCACAAAATTTCCCCAGATTTCCTTTGTAGGCAAGTTACTACTTGCTATAAAATTCTACTAGTCCTTGGACCGATGAATTTTTAATTGCATTGGAAATAGGATATTTATTTTTAGCAAATGTAAAATACTACCCACAATTTTATTTCATGAATACCATGGTTTTTTATGATATATGAAATCAGGATTTCACTAAGTGAAAATTTGTCAACAATAATTTTTCGTAATGGAGCATATCACAAAAGTTCCGCTTGGTAATTCTTCATGATCGATGGATGGTCAATAGGGTAAATTTCTCAACTTAAATAAGGAGCCTAAACCCAAGGGAATTAAAAAAATTATACCTAGGATGGTTTTAGATATTAAATTGGGTAAATTTTAACTTCAATAATTTATAGTATTCACAAATATGGGTTCGTTGAGAAGCCCAATTTAATATAGACGTTATAAATAGATATAAAAATTATATGTAGAAGCATTAAAATTATTTTTTTCATCAAAATGGTGATTTATTAGTTACCTTTGATGGATGCACTATGAAATTTATTCTTTCGTTATTAGCATTCACATAATAAATTGGAAACAAAAAAACTTAACCACTTAACATAAACACTTAATCAAGTTACAATTTTCACTCGATTACAGTCAAACATAGACAATTGACCATGTTACAGTATTAAATATGAATCATTATCCATCATAGCAGTGCCTCATTCCATTCCCAAAACATAAATAGTTAACCAAGGAACATCATCAATTTTTCATTTGGTCAAATACCCATCATAATAGTTATTATAAAAATCAATGAACTATGATTCAATATATTAAAATTCGTGATAAACACATTCACCATTTAAGAAAAGTGACATTCATAATATACTATATGAAATTTGCATCTTGAATTGAAAATTTGATAATGAATTAGCCCTCTATAAGTCCAGTGCATATATATATATATATATATATATATATATATATATATATATATATATATATATATATATATATTCAAATTCATATGAAATGGATTCTTTTTCCCAACATACATAATGGAAGCTACTTCTCTAGACATAAAATGAAATCTCATGCCAAAAATGCTACATCATGAATAATGCACATAATTCCTCCCTCAAGCACAATTTGCACCCTTGACACTTAGCTGCATATCCAAAATCCACCTTCCTCCTCTTTGAGATGGAGGAACCTCAGACCTTATTTTTTCTCAGTGTACCATGCAACTCTGACCTACGAAAGGAAAAAAATAACTTACACTAGTAGAAAATGATGAAAATAATGACTAGGTGACTGAAAAGGTTAGTCACCACAATTATTTCAAGTGAATTACAACTAAATTTGGGCAATTTTATGTGAACAAACTAAAAATTGTTGGCAATATGTTTCTGGTATCCTATTATATTGAATTTATTGTCCTTGATGGCAACTCTCTGACACAGGATGCAGATAATGACTGTATGAAGAACTCAGAAAACATGGTGGAATTGATAGGGTTAACCTGCTTGCTGAAGAATGCAATTGAATGGACACATGATCGTAGAGCATATTTACTGGAATACATATATATATATATATATATTTAACCTGAGTTACATTAACATAATCGCGTGGAGGAAGAACAATTAAAACAGGGTTATGCCTTCATGAAGAAATGTAGATGGAACCCTAAGCGAAGCGAGCCGAAAGGAACCACGAGAATTTTTTGGTTTTCATCGCACCACTTTCAATGGGTAAGCGGTATTCAAGAGGTTGGGAGCGATTCCATAGAATGATCGACGAGTGTCCTCGAGCGACTTTAAAAAAATGCCAACACAGCGCGCCATTGCACGTTAACGGTTGACCAAGGAGGCCGCATGATATTGTTGAGTGTCATCGATCTGGAAGGAAGCCATTGGACGGTGGTCAAATGAAGAAGATGGGCGAAGGTTAACCGAAGTATGGTGCAGAATTTGATTGGACGATTGATCATATTCATGGGGCCCGGAGTTAAATGTTTATTAACCTTGGCTATAATATTATACGGTGGAGATGAAGATTACCTTTTGGGTCAATTCATGTTCCAATCTGGATTAATTTTTTTAATACGTGGGTTGTTATTAAAAGAACATTTTTGAATGCCTTAGGAAGGTCATTACTAAAGAAGAAATTTGGATTAATATCTCAATCTCAGATTGAGATATTAAAAAGCCTTAGATTAATTATCTAATTTCCAAATCAAGAAAATAATGAGAAATTGTTTGGGGCTTGGGTAGACCTCGCTGGATTATCTATTTGATCCCGTCCAGGAAATACCATCAGTGGTTGGGTGGTTTTGACTCATGGTATTAATAAAGGAAAAACTATATAAGGAGAAGAGGATCATAGTACAGTGGGTGTGAGCGGGGGGATTGTCAATAAATAAATCTCTTTAAGAGATATCCGAATGATGGAACTCTGTTGTCTGATAATGTTGAATCTATAATGAAGGTTCGAGATCTCTAGATCTAGAAATGGTGAATCTCTAAGAAGATCTGCAAAGGAATAATGAATAACTGACGCAAGTCTGATTAAGAAATTGAAGGAAGTTGGTGGATCTGAAATCAGGGGGGTTGGAGCTCCCTTTTAGTAGTGACTAGAGAATGAGAGAAGGTTGTAGTCTTCTGCAGGTGGGTGCCTGCGTGCTGGTATAAGTCTGCGCCAGCACAAAAATTGTAAGAAGTTTTCTTTATAATAAATATTGAAGACGGAAACAACAACATCGATGGTTTTCTCCCAAATTGGGTTTCCACCTTAAATACTAGTGTTCATGTGTGTTGCTTATGTGTGATGGTTTATTCTGTTATTCCTCCACATGCTTACTACTTACTAATCGTTGATGAATGAATGATGCAATAATCTAAGTAAAGAATTAAATAAGATTTTTGATAAAAAGTTTTAGTCAGTTCTAAATACAGATTCACCCCCCCTCTCAGTTTTTTTCTCAACAAAAATTACTAACGTAAATGACTATTTTAGTCTAGGGATAAAATATATGACTAGATAATAAGTGACTAAAATAAATGTGACTAAATTACATGACTAATTTATTCTATGACTAAAATATATGACTAGATAATAAGTGACAAAATTAATAATGATTAACATAAATGACTATTATAATCCAAGAATAAAAATAGGATCAAATAACAAGTACAAAAATTATATGAATTAGTTATTTATGTTAGTAAATTTTACTTGTGTTAGTCTAAAAATGGAAAATTGCAATTTTGATACTGAAGTGTTACATTTCGCTACAGGTGTCTTTGAATCCATCTATGGTGTTAAATTTTAGAGACAAACGGGTCTTTCAGTCCATCTACAGTGTTAAAATTTTGAATCTCTTTTGTCTCTAAAATTTAACACTAAAAGGTTTTTTTTTAATGTCACCTAATTAGCAATGAATCCTCTCACTTTGGGTTACTTATTGGATTTGGGGGGTATCTCAAAGAACAAATTTATGGTAGAAAGAAAACCATACATGTATTCTTTCTATTGAAGAAGGTCCAAATTCAACATGTAGCCATATCAATCTTGATGATAGTCCAAATAATCCTAATGTAACTAGAAACAAGTTTCCATACCTGCAATGTCCCTTCTTAAGAACCACACAAACCACAAATCTTAAAAGCAATAGTTGTGCCTACTAGTGACTATATCATGATAGAGGCCAAAATGTTCAATTATACAGTGTATATGTGTAGGCTTAGTTGAGATTAAGTCATATTTTTCTGTTTATATTTATCCTTTTTCATTGAGCTTAGGCTGGAACATTGTTCATCCCTGACATAAGTTTAAGATGATGATTATTGATGGTTGAAAATAATCTATCAATTTCTAGTTATTTGACTAAATAATCCTTAGGGTAGATAAGTAGTCCCTTTACAAGTGGTGGATTGGCCAGTTCTTTTGAGGATTCATCCTTGGTGTGGTCCTCAACAATGCCTTCTTTCACTGAGTTGGCTTGTCTTTCATGATCGATATTGGAATTTTTGGTCATGAACTATTTGATGCTAAAGTCGATTAGTTTAGTCACCGGTTATGAATCCTACAATTTGTACCTTGTGAGGTTATGTGTGTGTCAAGGATCTCATGCCTCTTGAGCATCTTGCTATAAGAGTAACTATAAATTATTATTTCCTAAATTAATTGTAGGATTTTCTATTTTAATTTTGGGATGTTGGCACTTATTTTTTTTTACATAAGATTAATTATCATCCTTAAATATTTTTTTATGTTTGGTAGGTAAACCTCGAGTTATGACATTTCATTCCTATTCAAAATATCAATTACTGAAGACACCCTAGTAAATGCTAATGATAAGTCAATATTGTTTGATTGGATTTTCCATTTAGGTCTTGATTAAAAATTATGATAGCTTACCTTTTTATCAATAACTATAGGAACCATCCAATGAGCACTAGCATAGACCCTTCCCTTTCCTCCTTCATGTTTCCTCTAAAATGATTTAACATTTATTTTAGATTATCTTAGGCTATTTTAAATCTATTAGGCATTGAAGATCAATTTTTTTTTTTTGATATTGTAAATGTTTGTTTGGCCTTGTTAATTTTATCAAGGGGAGGAGGTAAAGGGCCCATGGTTGCATTAATATTAATACATTAACTCTATCATGTGCATCCTTTTCCATATTTCCTCGAATTTTGTCGATCATGCCCAAAAGGAAATGTCAAATTAAATTTCATCATATATTTTCTCCCTCAATATTTATATAAAAAGGAAAAATAAGAGAAAGGACTGAATAATGCACACCAGGAAAAAACACTAAAGGCAAATTATTAAATTTTTATGCTTCTCATAAGTGTCATTGTTTTAACTATATTTATTATATGTAGGTCTTTCCAATGGTTGGGTAAATGAATTTCGTAGTTTCCTAAAGCAAGGAAGATCCAGAGGAAGTGTGAAGAAAGAAGAAAGTGCTTACCATTCCAATTACAATGCCTCTAGCAATACCCATAAATTTCTATGATGTGTGGATCATATTCCTTATTACAATTTTCTTTTTTATCATCATCAATGTTTTTATACATACCCATTACTTAAATATATATCCTGCAAATGTTCAACAAATTTTTAATTTACAGATCAGAAAACATTAGATCCAATGATATCATAAAATGTTTATATTATATTGAATTATGACCATATTGTTGTTAAAGGTCCGACTTAGGGCAATTTTCTAATTCACACACTAACGTTTTTTTTTGCATTACTTCACAAAATAAGGTTGAAGCCTATTTCTAAATATTTAAGTAATTCCATCATGCCATTTGTATACCTCCCTTTATATGTATATTGATCTCATATATGTTATATAGACATCAATTAATGTACTAAAATCACTCAATTCCTTTTAAAGTTCACTTCTGGTAGCATCTGTGTTGAGCTAAGTTTTGACAGCATTGAATCACATGAAGTATATTTTCCAAGGCTTTTATGTCTGGTATTGAAATGATGGATCATTTTTGTCCTTTCCCATTTAGTTAGTTTAGTCTAGAAAGAAATATCACACTTGAATAGTCATGAAAAAATCAATGGGATAAGGATATCTTAGGGATGTGTTTTGAATATCGGTGGCATGAAAATTTGAGTCACAAGACTTGCCTTTGCTTTGTTTTTTGGGGGATCTAGCTAGCAAGGGACATGACACTATTCTAAGGAATAGATACTCATGCAAGCAAGTGACCCATAAAATCACGAGTGCTTATGGGGAAACAAGAAAATTTCAACTCCCGAAGCTACAAGGGTTTTAATTGAACATGTGGTTGACGATTTAGTGGCCTGAGGCTATTTTAATGGGGTTTGAGTTTTGACAAGGGACCCCGTATAATTTTGGTTCTCGATGTATTTTATTTCTATCACTTTCCCATTAAAATAACCCGAGGAATTTTAATCTTTTTCTAGTTCAAGTGTTGTTTTATTTCCCATTTCCTTTATGTATCATGTTTAGAGCTTATTACAAAAGAGTCTTCAGAGCACAATTCCCCTTGCAATAATGATATACCTTCCTAGTAAAACGTTGAATTATTCACCATAGAACAACAAATTTTTCCCTAATGAATTTTTCCTTTGTTAAAGTACATGAAAATGTAGTCTATTTGTGGGTGTGCATTGTCAAAGGAAGTTCCTATTTTGTAGCTTTCAACTGTGTAGGAGGTACTCCATTTTGAACAATGTTTGGTTGAAAAAGAAATTTTCTCGAGCTAGGTATGGTAGATATATTGTAATGTCATGTTTAATATTTTTATTCAGTCAAAACAAAATCCATTTTGACAATTGGTAGATCTACAATTAAAATGGATCTTGGATGGTCGTAAAATTTTTAGCACAATGGTGACGTGGTTGAAGCATCATAAGGAGAGGATTCTATGCAAGCTTCTCATGAGGGTAGAAAGTTACTATCCAAATGTTTAAGAATTCATGTTAAATTTGTTTGGGAGGACCTAGAATTTTCAGGCCAAATAATTTATGTTGCATTAATGGAGGCATTCAGAAGGTCATTTTGTTCAGTTCATGTCCAAAAAAATTGAAAGTAGGATCCCTTTACCTCCAAAAATTTTACACTTACACAATAATATCTCGAATTTGGACATAATGAGCCATGTTGCTTATTACAATATTAAATTTTCGTATAAACATTCATGTGTCTTTATGCGTCAATATCACTAGATATTAGGTGTTAAAAAATTCAATACATTTTGCATGAAATACCTATTTTGAATGCCCCATCCTACCATTTTTTTGAATGGTCCATATCTACTTGTACTTAGTCTGAACTTTGATTCATGATCCATATGCATGTGCTTTGATACAACTTTATATACATAAAATACCCAACAATTATAAAAAAATACCCAAGAATGTATTTATACACCCAAAAAATATTTAAAATATTTATTATTAAAGAATATATATATATATATATATATATATATATATATATATATATATATATATATATATATTTGTAAATTTCGTAGAGCATTTATATTTTCTATTTATCCAAAATCTATATCTATATCTATCTATTCTAATTCACACACTAACGTTTTTTTTTGCATTACTTCACAAAATAAGGTTGAAGCCTATATCTAAATATTTAAGTAATTCTGTCATGCCATTTGTATACCTCCCTTTATATGTATATTGATCTCATATATGTTATATAGACATCAATTAATGTACTAAAATCACTCAATTCCTTTTAAAGTTCACTTCTGGTAGCATCTGTGTTGAGCTAAGTTTTGACAGCATCGAATCACATGAAGTATATTTTCCAAGGCTTTTATGTCTGGTATTGAAATGATGGATCATTTTTTTCCTTTCCCCTTTAGTTAGTTTAGTCTAGAAAGAAATATCACACTTGAATAGTCATGAAAAAATCAATGGGATAAGGATATCTTAGGGATGTGTTTTGAATATCGGTGTCATGAAAATTTGAGTCACAAGACTTGCCTTTGCTTTGTTTTTTGGGGGATCTAGCTAGCAAGGGACATGACACTATTCTAAGGAATAGATACTCATGCAAGCAAGTGGCCCATAAAATCAGGAGTGCTTATGGGGAAACAAGAAAATTTCAACTCCTGAAGCTACAAGGGTTTTAATTGAACATGTGGTTGACGATTTAGTGGCCTGAGGCTATTTTAATGGGGTTTGAGTTTCGACAAGGGACCCCGTATAATTTTGGTTCTCGATGTATTTTATTTATATCACTTTCCCATTAAAATAACCCGAGGAATTTTAATCTTTTTCTAGTTCAAGTGTTGTTTTATTTCCCATTTCCTTTATGTATCATGTTTAGAGCTTATTACAAAAGAGTCTTCAGAGCACAATTC
This sequence comes from Pinus albicaulis, assembly GCA_034641835.2. Lineage (NCBI taxonomy): Eukaryota > Viridiplantae > Streptophyta > Pinopsida > Pinales > Pinaceae > Pinus > Pinus albicaulis. Next base: position 20,777,794 of record MU968551.1, read on the forward strand.
CCCTTGCAATAATGATATACCTTCCTAGTAAAACGTTGAATTATTCACCATAGAACAACAAATTTTTCCCTAATGAATTTTTCCTTTGTTAAAGTACATGAAAATGTAGTCTATTTGTGGGTGTGCATTGTCAAAGGAAGTTCTTGTTTTGTAGCTTTCAACTATGTAGGAGGTACTCCATTTTGAACAATGTTTGGTTGAAAAAGAAATTTTCTCGAGCTAGGTATGGTAGATATATTGTAATGTCATGTTTAATATTTTTATTCAGTCAAAACAAAATCCATTTTGACAATTGGTAGATCTACAATTAAAATGGATCTTGGATGGTCGTAAAATTTTTAGCACAGTGGTGACGTGGTTGAAGCATCACAAGGAGAGGATTCTATGCAAGCTTCTCATGAGGGTAGAAAGTTACTATCCAAATGTTTAAGCATTCATGTTAAATTTGTTTGGGAGGACCTAGAATTTTCAGGCCAAATAATTTATGTTGCATTAATGGAGGCATTCAGAAGGTCATTTTGTTCAGTTCATGTCCAAAAAAATTGAAAGTAGGATCCCTTTACCTCCAAAGTTTTTACACTTACACAATAATATCTTGAATTTGGACATAATGAGCCATGTTGGTTATTACAATATTAAATGTTCATATAAACATTCATGTGTCTTTATGCGTCAATATCACTAGATATTAGGTGTTAAAAAATTCAATACATTTTGCATGAAATACCTATTTTAAATGCCCAATCCTACCATTTTTTTGAATGGTCCATATCTACTTGTACTTAGTCTGAACTTTGATTCATGATCCATATGCATGTGCTTTGATACAACTTTATATACATAAAATACCCAACAATTAAAAAAAAATACCCAAGAATGTATTTATACACCCAAAAAATATTTAAAATATTTATTCTTAAAGAATATATATATATATTTGTAAATTTCGTAGAGCATTTATATTTTCTATTTATCCGAAATCTATATCTATATCTATATCTATATCTATATATATTTGTAAATTTCGTAGATCCTTTATATTTTCTATTTATCAAAAATCATTTTTCTATACAAATACTGATGCATGTGGCAACCTCAACCTGCTCGAAGGAAACCAAGTCTGTTGGACACTATTACACAACATTTTTTCACCATCCCTACAATCCTCGTCCCGCACATTGGAGGGATTTTCCCATGACCTGTGAGTAATGATATGACCTGAAACCACTTTCATGGAATCCCCTTTCATAAGCAAAAACATTCCTCTGAAGAAAGTTTCCTCAAAAAAACCCTAAAAACAAATGTTTTTTCCTTGGCACGACTAGCCAGTTCAGCCCTCATGCCAATGGGGAAAACCCACCATAGAGGGCGCGCCAACTGGTGCTTTGTCCCTGTGTATCACTCACGCCAAGCTTAATAAGGGATGTTTTTAAAAATAAATAGCGGAATTTTGATTCCAAAAAACTCCTGAACGAGTCACTAAAAGGAGTTGGGTGGGTTGCCTCCGGATCTCCATGTATGGGAAGTTGTTTTCCACCTATCATGGAAGCTTCCTTAGAGATAGGGCCAATCCCATGATTGTAGGGATATAAACTCCCCTTCCTCCATCTATATAAGTTTTCCTTCACCCTTAGCAAGCTAGCTGAACTTGTAGCAAAGAGACTATAGACAGCCAAATTTTGAGAGCCAAGCCGAAGAGAGAGAGCTTCGTCCCATTTCCGACAAGCTTTGTTGAGATGTGCTCTGCTGTCCCATTTCTTTCCTTTTTTATTTAAATGATAAACGACTTTGATTATGGTTCCATTCATGTGTCTACTTCTTTATGCAATGAATTACATCCTCTCTGACTGATGTATGGTTACAGGCTTTAGATTTTACGTTGTATATCATTGTATCCTTTGCATGTGTGCAGGTGTTCAGAGGTGTCGAGAGGAAGAATCATGATCTACCAAGTGAGGGACGGGAAGCATCATCCTTTATTCAACGACCATTGCATAGGATCTGAGGTAGGAAATTTGTTATTATTTTTGTCATTTTGTAACTAGGAACCTGCGTCACTGTGTGACCTGCTTGTTGCTAGACCTGATCTTACCTAGTAGGGATCATCTCTGTCCGTAGAGGGGATTTACCTCTCCAAAAAATTGGTGACTCCACTAGCGAGTTAGTCGGAGTTAGTCTTGTCTCTTTTGGTTGTTTTTGGATTTTGATTGTTTGATTTTCTCTTCTGGTTTTCCTCCTTTTGGTGTAAAACCCCTGTTCAGCCCTAGAAGACCTGATCCAGCCTGTTTTTTCTCTTTTTTCATTTCTCCCCATATCAAACTCGATTGGCACAATTTATAGCCTGACAGTCGCACCAACTGGCACTTGTTGCTAGCTATGCCCCCACGCCAGCATTGTTTTGGCGCAGGATACAGCCAAACAGTCGCGCCAAACCTGCTTGTTTTTTAGCCCTCTGAGTTTTTTTTTTGGTCTTGGTGTCATTTTTATGAGTGATTGAGTGCCTTGAAGTCCTTGTTGATTTTTTTTGACCCTTATCCTCTAGTTTTTTTCCCTTTATCATCTGCTTTTCATTCTAGCCC